>NEWO01000057.1:1496194-1543660 GCA_003013225.1 Phalaenopsis aphrodite | reverse complement strand
TGTGTGTGTGTGTGTCAACGCGTCCGGCTAATACACAATCGTGTCATATTCATAAAATTCGACCGTCCACTAGCGTTTCCTGGATTGCGGGAATTCTGCGAGCATATTCTTTAGGATCTCAAAAGCATAAAGCTTTGTTCGAAACCTTTATTTAGAATCACCGTTAACTCGACGCAACGGGCAAAGGCGGGCACGCGTTTCCAACAGCTAGAAAGCTCTAATTCGATTTATTTTATTTTTGTTTTATCAGGGAAAAAAAAACTTCTGATTGGCGCTTTCTCAGCGAAGCCCTGCAGAGAATCGTTGTCTTCTCGGCTTTGAGTGCTTCAGGTTAGTTTGGTCAACATGTACCATGGCCATAAGATTTCCCTGAATCCCTCGGCTTGCTTTCGTTCCTTCATCGAAACTTTTTTTATTCTTACTTGATGTGATTGCTTAGGGTTTATATTTAATGTTTTTTTCTTGTTCTGTTCATCCTTCCTTCTCTCGTTGATTGCCATTTGCCATGTTTTTGTTCCATAATCTTTTAACGGTTTGATTCTATTGGCAAATATGAGCCATATGTTCCACGTTGCAATCCCTTTCAAATACTGGACCAATTCGTTCTAGAAACAGCAATCGGCGAGGTTGAAGAAGAAAATTTTGAAACCCTAATCGATTTTAGGGGCTGTGATTTTTGTGAACCTGTTGATCCATCGGCGCGCTTTCTTTTTCTCGTTGGTCTATTTCCTTGTATGATTTTCGCTATGCAAGTTCTTCTCCCGTTTCTTATCTCTGCGTTCTTTATCTCAGGTAGAGAGGAGAGGACTTGGTCTCCGCGGAAGCTGGGCGGCGCTGTCAACCTCTTTTGACTGCGAGCCCAGTTTCAACACGTTGCCTTCGTTATCCTATTTTTCCTGCGAGTACGTCTTTAAATATGAATACAGAATTCTCTCTGTTCTGTTCCAACTTTAAAACGTTTTTATAGACTATCTCTAACCATCCATTGCAGCTCGTGCGATAAGAATCCCTCAAGCAATTGCATTACTTCTTGTTCTTCTTGAAGAATTTGTTCTGTTTCGTCATCATGGCTTCATTTTATGGAAACTTTCAACGGCCTCTATCGGCGATGGCCGCGGTTGTCTTCGCTGCCGTGTCCTCCGACTATATCCCTGAACGATTTACCGGTCTCAAGTCTTCAGATGCTATTTCTCTCTCCGTTCCCAGCTCTTCAGAGATGTCCGACTCACCGGCTTCTGCAATCTTAAATCTTAGGAGCTCAGAGGGTCTCTCTTTTCTGTCTAAGGCTTGGCCACCGGTCAATTCGGGCATTTCTCGTTCATCTGATTTCAATTTTGGTTCCTCATCCATGTTTGCTTCGCGACCGGCACTTCTTGATCTTTACCATTATGCGAAGCTAACCAATCTATCTAAGAATCGCGAGTTTAGTCCTCGAACAACTTACTCGTCTTCAGATGTTCTTTACCGATGGCATCTTCCGAACCCTAATGCCGATGGGATGTTAGGGAAATCTAATTGCTCTTCTGCAATGTCGCAGACAGTTGTGGTTTTGTTGGGGTGGTTGGGTGCAAAGCAAAAGCACCTGAAAAGATATGCTGACTGGTACACATCCAGGGGATTTCATGCTGTGACCTTCACTTTTCCTATGTCTGAAATTATTAGCTACAAAGCTGGTGGGAAAGCTGAAATAGATGTGGAAAATCTTGCAAACCATCTGGCTGATTGGGTTGAGGAGGAAAGTGGGAAGAACTTGGTCTTCCACACGTTCAGTAACACAGGCTGGCTAATGTATGTTCTTGGTTTCATCCTATACATCTAGTCTTCTTTGATAGCAGATTATATAGTTTGACTGGAAAATTTATCTTGGCAGATATGGAGTTCTTATTGAGAAGTTTCAGAAGCATGATCCTTCTGTAATAGGGAAGATCAAGGGTTGTGTTGTGGACTCTGCCCCTGTGGCTGCCCCTGACCCACAGGTATGGTTAATGTTCTACTCTGATTCAAGTTTTTTTGGTTGAAATGTTTTTTTTCCCTAGCAAGTTTATTTGGCTCTCTTAATTGGAGTCTTTAACATTCAGTTGCTCTTTGTTTTTCTTAATTTGAGAAATTGTTCTATGAATTCTTAATATTCACTTTCCTTTTCAATATTCACAAGTTTTTCTTCTGAAGGCTTGAAATGCTTGTGTACAATGTTGGCTATTTAACTTTTTTTTAGTGAGTATGATTGGATTATTAGGTGGTAGGTTCCTTAGCTATGGTATTTACAAATAAAATAGTTATAATTGGTTACGCATTTGCTGAAATAAATGGAAAGTTGAGATAATGGAGAAACTTTTAGAAGTTAAATGAGTTAGAATTAATAGAATAACAAATTGGCTATGGCATGCAATTATAGTGGTTCTTATGATGATAATTAGTGGCAGGATAAAATGGCATCTAGGCTTGATAGGTTGAAGTATCATCGATCTATTATATAGAACAATGACTATATAAATTAGGATTTAGGATATAAGTTCTATAGTTAAGATAAAGTAATTAATAATGGAGAAGTGCCTTAGGAGTATTAGATAATTTGTTGGAGATGTTGTGTGACAAAATTAGAAATTATAAATTAAAGAGTAATTTTATTAGAGGGATGATGCCATATGTTTCCCCACGTAGTGGGATTAAGGCTTTGTTGTTGTTGTTGTTGTTGTTATTGTTTGTGGATGATGCCATAAGTTTACCATTTATTGAACATAAGACAGTGAAAAGTCACCTTGGGTGTTTTGAACGTTTTAATTGTAGAGACTATCAGACTGGGAGATACAGTTCGCAGCAAAGATTGGAAAGAAAAAAATGAACAAGTCTTATGTAGCATGAATGGAATTCATTTCAAAGTAATTATGCATGATAGATTTAACGCCTTGTGTAGCATTCAACAATAGCAAATGGAGAATAATGGTAGATGGCCTGTCTCAATTATTAAATTGTTTTTTTCTAAGTTGGTCATGCTTGATCACGATCTTATCTGCCATCATCATTTTATATCAGAGTATTTATGAAAATAGAATTTTTACATGCCATTTTTGTAAGATTTTAATATCTAATTCTGTCAAATTGTTTAGGTTTGGGCTTCCGGATTCTCTGCTGCCTTTTTAAAAAAGCAGAGCGTAGCTGCCAAAGTAATGCCAGATCCTAATATTTCTGAAATGGGTGTGGCAATGGCCGTTAATTCTTTGGAACAGCCAAAACCTGCAGTTCTCGAAGTTGCTATGTTAACTGTTTTGGAGAAATGTTTTAATGTGGTGCTGAATCTTCCTACTATTAACAGGTAACAGTCACAAACTTGATGTTTTGTGCCTTAAATGTAAAGAATTTTAATTCCTATGATTTTTAAGTTGAAACATTTTAATGGAAACTTGGTGCAAATAGAAAAACATACATAATAAATTTTGCAGAAAGGTTAGCATAATGATGTCACATGAAGGCGAGAACCAACCAACTCTCTAATACCGCCGAAATTTGTTTAGGGAAGATATGTAAATACATTAGAATTGTGTGCTATGTATCTAAATGCCCCATTTGTTTGTCCATGGCAAGCATGCGGCAGCTCTTTCTTTGGCTGTCATTATTTCATTTCTCATCTACTTTCTTATATGTAAGTATAAATTTTAACAAGCAAATCATTGTCACTATTTACAACATAGTAATAATCCTAGGAGATATATTCTCAGTCACTTCCATAAATGGTAGATGATCTTAGCATGTTATGTTTCCGTCTCATTACTGTTTCATAGCAATTGCTTTTGTAGTAACCTTTACCCCATGGCGATTTTTTTGAATAATTTGCTTGCTTTTTTTGTCAAAACCATTATAGCTATGAAAAAGGCAATCTCAACTATCAAAATGAATTGGATTATAGCTATGAAAAAGGAAATCTCAACTATCAAAATGAATTGGATTATAGCTATGAAAAAGGAAATCTCAACTACCAAAATGAATTGGATTAGTGGGATTAGTGAATGGTGACAACTTCATCAGCTTGATCACATTTTCAACAATTTTGGGTTTGGGGATCATAGCTCTCATTCCAAATGTCTGCTTTTTCCATATTTTGCTTTGTTACCACTTTAGTATTGCCTTAGGACACGTTTTGGCTCCTTTTTTTGCCAGTGGCACACTGCTAATTTTGCTGGAAGAAGGATTTACTTTCCCGTCTCTCTACTTCTAAAAATTATAAGAAAAGTGCAAATATAATACCCTAATTATTTATAGGGGGCCATTTTAGTCTCACAGCTTTTTATAAGCGTTAAATTAGGTCTTCCTACTCTTTTAACAGGCGTTGAAACATGATGGTTTCAACTCATATTAAAAGAATATAAGTACTAACTTAAAATTTTTATAGAATCTGTGATTAAATGGGACTCTTCAAAGAATCAAGGGAGATCATCTTGATATTTTTCTCAAAAAGTTATTTGTTTTTTCCTCCTTCCGTAGCCTCGGTGGAACCAAATGGTTCTTAAACCTATCCTGGTTTCTTCAAAAACTTCCTCTCTATGGTAATCCAAGTAAAATAATAATAATAAAACATCAGCTTCATTGCCAAAGTTGATTTCCATATTCTGACAATTACCTTTTTTTTTGCACTTTTACCAGGAGGTTAACTGATGTGTTGAAAGTTTTATCCACGGAGCAGCCCAATTGCCCACAGTTATACATCTACAGCTCTGCTGATAGGGTTATTCCAGCCAAATGCGTTGAATCATTTGTGGAGAAGCAAAGAAGAGCAGGCCATGTGGTCAGGGCATGTAATTTCGGGAATTCACCTCATGTGGACCATTTCAGAAACCATCCGCATCTCTATTCTTCGCAGCTCACCAGCTTCTTTGAGGACTGCGTTCTGCCATGCGGCAAAGACTCTTCATAAAGAAAGCACTAACTGGAATATATGGAATTTATACTTTTTTTTTTTAAAAAAAATGTATCGTAAAAACTATCAATTAACCATTTTTCCTTCTCGGCAGTCAAATTGGCTCTGCCGGAATTTTTGATTTTTTGATTTTTATTTTTTGTGAACAGAAGCTAATCATACAAAGACATGCCGAAGCCCTAGGTTTAGCTAGCCTTACGTTCCTGATGTCAGAAGGTTCGAGCCTTGAAGCTCCGTTATTTGATTGGTTCAAACTAGGAATCGACATTCTATAAAATAGAAACCGTTTAAATGCATAGCTTCTTGATGTTTAAAAATGCTTAAACTGATAAATTTTTTGGTTTCATCGCTAATTTTGCTGTTGCTAGAAATGCATATATATATATATATATATATATATATATATATATATATATATATATATATATATATATATATATATATATATATTGTTAACAGTTAAGAATATAACTTTATATTTTTATTGATAGGAAAAGGGGTATAAATATGTATTAGAAGACTCGAATAAAAGGAAACATAGAAATTTAGGAATAAATTAGCTAGGAAATGCATAAACATGGAAACGAAAAATAAAAGATGTAAATAGAAGTTAATAATAATTGCAGTAGTAATCATATAATTAAGCTAATAATTGTAATACTCTCCTTTAAGTTGAAGCATGAACGTTCATATGGATTTGAAGTTGTCATACAATGACTGAGAAAGATTATTGGTAAGGATTAATGTTAATTGACCATTGAATTGGACAATTGGAATACAAATCTCCTATGGATCGAGTTTTTTTTTTAATGAAGTGTTTTTCAATATGTACATGTTTTGTCCAATCATGAGGGATCAGATTATGGGCAACGCTAATGACAGTTTTATTATCACAGAATAGCTAGAGAGGAGCAGAGAACAACATACAATTCACAGAGCATGATACATAAGCGAAACTCAACTTTAACATTGCTTTGGATCACAACCGACTATTTTTTATTTTTGTATGAAATAAGATTTCCTCTCACAAATGGACAATATCATGAGTTGGATCACCGATCCTGGACGGAACTGGGCCACAACAAGGTAAAAGCGTTGCACTAAATCTGGTAGAGGTGCTAAGATCGCAAGAGTGGCAGAGGAGAGGTGCTAGGATCGCAAGGCGTTGAATCTAGCGCTAGGATTGCAGGGTAGAGGCGCTAAATATGGAGGCAGGAGATCCTGCTGCTTAGCTGGCGGCAAAAATCCTACAAGGAAGGGCCTGCAGGGGGCCAACAACAAGGGTAGAAGCTCTTAGGGTTAGAACCATAACTTTGATATCATGTTAGCTTTGGAGAATAGAACTCAATACTTTCATTGATTGGAAAGGGGTATACATACATATTACAAGATCTAAGAAAGGAAATATATAAATTCAAAAACAGACCAACTAAGAAATACTTAAATATGAATATGAAAAATAAAGAAAACAAATAAAAGTTAATAATAACCGCAATAATAATTAGCTTAATAATTCTAATATATAGGCATGAATTGAGATTTAATTAGGATAATGCATTTGTTATGATAATCAGACAGCATAAAGTCAGATTAAGGCTTTAGTGCAATTAGTCTCAATCGAGTTAAAATAGTAATTAGGTGAAGATAACTCAACCTTAACTTAGCCCGATTTATCTGACTATTGCACCGTTGGCGACCTTTATTGCCCAAGAGCAGCTTCATTTTCTTGTTTTTTTTTTTTTCAAAAAAACTATTTTATAGCCGCAGAAAGATACAACAAAACCTATGTTATCTTGTTTGACCAAAAAGTTGTGTTTTATTATTATTTATTTATTTCTTTTTGTGGAAATTCCTGTCAGGATCTGCATTTAGAACAGAAATTTGCAGTTGATCCATCAACTTTCATATAACAGCTTGTTAACCTCTTCTTAATTGCTGAAAAAAATTCCTCATTTCTTTTTTGATGGGCCATTTGCTTACATACCACCCACTTCCTATGTATTTACATACCCAACACCTAAAGTTATTTTTTTACATTTATACCACCCAAATCCTTCAGATCACATGAAAATCACCTTTATTTTCTTTTAAGAAATGAAATACACAGATAAGATGGCACATACGTAAAAATTGTAGTTTAGCTATTACTTATGTAAAAACATAGGAACTAAATGGTATGTATGCAAAATTTCCTTTTTTGTTTGATTCATCATATTTATACTTCCTTAGTTCTCCAATAGACACGAGAAACACAACGAAACCAAACCTTAAAACTCCAACCAAGCAAACTTCAAGCTTAATGCACTCAATAAAGTCACTCAGATCATAGCAATACTAAAATGAAAAAAACTAACAAAAAAAGAAAAAAAAAGAAAAACACAGGCTACTATTTCCCAAAGACAATTCCTTGCAGTACTGTTATAAATCTGTACAAATCATGCTGAGAACTCAAAAAACTTAAGAGTGGTACAAGCGGATTGCCGTAAATGGGTGGCAATCTCATCATCTATAACAAAATTTTCTTAACGCAATTTCACTGTTTTTATCTACATATATCATAACCTTAATCTTCATCCATCTCGCTTCAGAAGGCTCATTTGTGATTCTGATATCACTTGCTTCAAATTCTTAAGCGATCTCTGATAAAAAACAAAACCCATGAACCAAAACTCGAAATCATCAATGGTTTCAATCTGAATATACTTTTGATTCGGCTTGCTAGAATCTTCACTTTTATTTGCACTTTTTATCTTTCTTAGCGGAATCAATACCTGCACAAAGTTCTAACCCAAACTCAGTAAAAGTAGAGCAAAATTTACTGCAACAATGCTACTGAAATGAAGAGAATTAATAACCTTGTAAGGAATCCTGGCAACAGTTCCTTCCGGTGATCTGAAGACCAGAGATCGGTCGCTGAGGAAGGCTATTTTCTCTGTTGAAATGAAGAGGAGTCCTGGAATGGGACCAGCTGTGGTTGAGAGAAGGCACTGGAATGCCTTAACCAGCTTTTCATCTTCAACAATGGCGAAACTTTTCTTAAATACCCTATCAATTCCTCCAGCTTGAAGAATCCTTGTGCCTAACTTTAACTTCCCTTTCACTGTTTCAGAGACTCCTGGTCCCAAGCTTACTGAAAATTTTTACATGCTATGAAGTTAGATAATTACAAAGTTATAATATTTATCTTTAAGCTGGAATGATGTTCTCTCATCCCAGATAACATATTTGAAAGTATAACACTCATATGTTAATTACCATGATCTCTGATCCCCTGTGCAAGATTATCAGCTTTTCTTCTGAACTTGTTTATCAGATCAATGATGGAGTCCAATTTCTCTGCAAAATCAGATCTTTCAGCTACACTTAACATTAAAATTGCTACGAAATCAATATGAGATATATGATGATTACTCTGCTTGAAGTGAGATGCGCCGTATTGTGCAGGCCGACTGTATGCAACAATTGGTTCATGAATGGAAGCTTTCACTGTCACAGATCTAACAGGAAAACCCATGACTGATCCTTGGATTTGGTTCTTCATTCTGAATCACTGCTGCGTCTACAGCTTCAACTAGTTGAGAATTCCAAGGTGTGTTCTTTGCATCAAAGTCCATTGATTGATGCCGATTTATAGAAAGAAGAAACCTGAATGCAAAATTTGTCAGTGTTGGAAGAATCTGGGCGGTTAAGCAACCGGAAAGATGCAAATATTTTACAAAGAAGTTAAGTGGCTTTCCGTGTCAGCATTACATGTTTCCAAGTCATATTCAGGAATAAAGGCTTATGTGAAGATGCCATAAGAGAATAATTCCCACAATATCCTTTCATCATATAAAAATATATGAAGTTTACGGGTTCAATTTCAATGCTGTAACAGTATTTATTAAATAATCATAACTCTTATTGTAACAGTGCCAACCATTGTTAAAATTTTAATTGTTACACCAAAAAACGCCTCGACATAGCTTTATTCTACTTAAGATGTCTCACACTTATGATCTTATGATATTTTGAATAACAATCTTAACTTAATTTTATGAAGGAATCATTCACATTATTCTACAAGATAACAAGCATAGTCCACTTAAGCATAATAAAATCACAAAATGCAAAGTAAAGTTCAAGATTCGTGGCTATATCACTTTTAGGAGCATATCTTATATTGTTATCTTCCAATTTAAGCCCAAGTTAGAAAAAGAAATTGTCAAATATGGTGGGCTGCCACTGTTTGAGATAAGTTGCAGACTTGGTCCCATCTGATGTGTATCTATTGATTCTCACCTACATATGATGTGGAATTGGGACACCAATGCTCTTCCTTTTTTCCTATTCCTTCCTTTTTCTGTTCTTCAAAATTTGTGCAAACACTTGGGACCAGAAAACGTTACGAAACATGTCATCATTTTGATATGTTTTTTGAAGATGGAGACGCCTAATTCGTCGTCATTAGCTTTTAGTTTTTTTTTTCCTCAAGGCTTTTCTTGGATGGAAAATATTTCTGAATAATTATGGTTTTATTTTCATTGATAAAACAAGCAATAGAGAAAATGGGCAAAATGGTCCTCGTTTATTTGTAAAGAGCCAAAATTATCCCATACTATGTAAAAGACGGATTTAGTCTCCAAACTATTTAAATAAAAACTAATATAGACTATGATAGAACTCTTCTAGTACCTATTTAAAGAGTGAGATGACTATTTTAGTCCTTATTTAAATAGTTTAGGGACCGAATTGGTCTTTCACATCATCTTGGATAATTTTGTCCCGTAAGAAATCTAGAGATCATTTAGGTTACTTTCTCCGACATAAATTATACAAAACATATTTGTTGACTAAATGTTAAAATATGCCTCGAAGTTGTGGGACTATCAATGAATGCTTCTTGCAATTAGTTTATGTGAAGCTTGAAATTTTGGCTCTATTCAACACTTGTGAAAATGAGGAGTCAGATAATGTCCAATTAAATAAAGAATGGTACTTTTCCATGACCTTTTAAGTCTTTGCCTAACTATTGGGATTTACGGCTATTACCCGGATTACTGACTATATTAATAAGTGTTGTTATTACACTAACAATCCTTGTCTAAATCTCCCAACTAAACCATATAGTTGGAACTTCTTCTAATGTTGTCAGATGCTCGTAGATTGACTAACAACATTTTTTGTTTATTTCTATTTACCATGTCAGTCATCTTGCTTAGGGAAAATCAATATTTCATCATCGTGATCATTTTTTGAACCCTTGGAAATATTCAACTTGTAATTTTTTTATATTTCTTTCTGCTTCTCACCCTTTAATAAGTCTTCTCAATTCCACTTAACTTTTTCATAAGGAGTGTTGGTATATAATACAATTTTAAATAAAAATTAAAGATCTCATTATAAAGGGTACACAAACAAGCATGCTCAGACAGACACACACACAAATATATATATATATATATACTGAGAGAGAGAGAGAGAGAGAGAGAGAGAGAGAGAGAGTGAGAGAGAGAGAGAGAGAGAGAGAGATAGTTTTAGTGGAATTAGAAAACTCTTTAGTATATTAAATTGAGCTTAAAAAATAACTCAACGGGCAATGCCATTAGAAGTCTGAAGGAGAATGAAGGGTGCGCAGATGACTCAAATAATGGCGGTTCAAAGGCCCTCACCTTATGTGATCTTTTAGACACCATCACACTAGTGTAGCCAGTGTGACATTATTGCTAGTGGGTGGCATGTAGTGATGTGGCAATAGTGGGCACCATCCTATCTCTTTTATAGTATATATTAGGATTAAAATTCTAAAAAATCTTACTATTTAATTTTGGGTCAGCTCATGTAGATAAGGACCTCTAATGGCACCATTTCAGATCCACCCATGATTCTATATATTTTATAAACTAAATATATGATAAATTATTAATTATAAGAGGACTGAAGGGTGCAAACTCTTAATAGAAAAGTCAAATGGAATACAAGCTTTTTTTTCTCCAATAAGTAAAACTCTGAGGAGCAGAGATAAAACCTATGACTTTAAGATTGATATGAACCAATAAGTTAAAGCCCCCACCTCATTAGGTCATATATTTCAATCATTTCTATCTCATACCAATTGAGTTATGCTCATTTAAATTTCATTCAAGGATCAATTTTCTTTTCTAGAAAAATTTGAGCACTAAAACATAAATTCAAAGTAGGACTTCAAACGTAGGGTATTAAAATAACTTTCAAATTTTTTACCAGTTGAGCTAATTGAAACTTGTTATTTGAGGATTAAACTTGATAGCTAATTAAATAATTAGTTATAAACAATATATTATAAATTATTATAATGCTCATTTTTTGTTCAAAAGAAATACAAAACTAAATAAAAGAGCTTCATCATAATAGAAATGATTTTAAAAGGTTTGTGCACAACTCTAATTTCACGCATTTGTTGCAAAAGGGTAATCAAGAGTCCAAGGAAAGATATGGTTATTCATGTATATGAATCCCTTGAGACAAACAGATTGGAATGGATGTAAAGCAGAGCACACTCAAGAAAAGAAGGCTAACAATGACAATGTGCACCCAAAAATGATCTACACGAATCTTAAGACAATCTAAAGGTCAAGATAAAAAGACAGATGATGAAAGCGTGCCAAAAATTGATTATGAATATTAAAATGCTCCATAAAGACATGTAGGTTGTAAGTCCTCTATTAAAGCGGGGACAAAAAAAATATACCATAAAAAACTGTAACTCACCTATTAAAGCGAGGACCATTAAAAGAGACCATAAAGATTTGTAAATCTTTTATTAAAGAGAGGACCATAAAAACATAATCATAACCCAAACTCCACCATTAAAGCAGAGATAAACATGCAGTTTTAGACTTGATCCCTCTATCTCCTACAAATAGGGGAATCATACCATGTATGAAGGGGGAGGAAGGGGCTTATGGCTCTTTTTTCTAGATCCATTTGTAATCCTAATATTCTATATAAAATAGGTCAAATAGCCCGATAATACCCCAATTCGCCCCCACTGGGACAAATTTGGATTCAACTTTTTAAAATGTGTTGTAAGCATGAAACATGTTACCAAACAGAAAAAAAATACATTTGAGAGACACTCTAAACAAGGAGTGCATTAAGTTCATGTAACAACAGATCTAGAGTTGGAAACACTATTTCCGTCATCTTCCAAGTGGCTTTGGCTAAAAAAAGAGTATTGCAAAATGGACGGCCGGCTCCCAACAGTTAAAAGAAGCCGACCAACCATGCATATGCACCGCTCTATCAATCCCGAGCGGGTGGCATCTCATCCAACAAATGAAGGGAGTGTTATTTCACAACTTATCTTAAGCTATGACACAAGTTTCTCTAAAGTTGTATAGGTTCAATTGATACTTAGGAAAATTAGTTCTGAGTGAGCAAACAAGAAGTTAGCAAAAAAGACTCCTCTTTGGGGCAAGCAAGCAAAAGACTCACCTCCGAGGTGAGCAAATAAAAAATTCCCTTACCAGGGTGAGTGAATAAAAAACTCTAGGATAAGGGAGCCACCAACGGTTCAACCTAATAAATGATATGGGTGAAAACTAAGACTCGAACTAGATGATATCATGATCGGTAATTTTTTCAGGAGTCGGGTCCCCAGTCAACACAAAAAACGAAATTAACACTAACAAATTCTTCATCACAACACCGACCAAAGAAAATATTTCAGAGTTGGCAATATAGCACAAAAGATGCCAAAACGGAGTGCAGTGAGCGCCTACAAAAGGAGTATCATCATCGATTCATGTAATCATGTTTTTTGCTTTAAAAATTTTCTTGTATTTATCACAAATGTAACTATTAAGGAGCAAAACAGTTGGGAAACTTAATATGTACACTAAAAAATGGTCTACATGAATGTCAAGATAATTTGACAGTCTAGATAAAAAGATAAATGACAAAAACATGCTAAAAATTGATTATGAATATAAAAAGACACCATAAAGATCTATAACTCTCCTATTAAAGGGGGAACCATATACTAACACCATAAAGATCTATAACTTTTCTATTAAAAACGGTGACAATAAAAATACATTATAAAGACCCGCAACTCCTCTATTAAAGCTAATACCATAAAATTATAATAATAACATTTTACTCTCCCATTAAAGCATGGGCACACATGTAATTTTAAACTTTGTCCCTCCATCTCCCATGAAAAGGGGAATCATATCATGTATAAAGGGATAGGAGGGAGGCTTTTGGCTCTTTTCTCTAAACTCATCTTTTGTAAGGGGATCTCTCTCCCCATCTCTTATAATCCTTATATTCTATATATGAAATGGGTCAAAGAGCTCTGGGATACCCTAGTTGCCCATACAAGACAAGTTTATGCATGTTATTTTATTTTTTTTGCTTTCTTGTCTCTTTCTTTTTCTCCCTCAAGTTCCCCATCTCTTCGATCCTTGGGTATGCTTCATAGGACAAATTTGGATTCAACAGACAGAAAACCCAATTACATAAAATCAAATGATGTCTTCATATCTTCAATTTTCTTACTATCATTTTTGTGAGAAATTTCTATTTGGTTTCTCATGGCTTTTGCTTTTCTTATTCACGTTGAAAATTTTTGCGTGCTTGAAGATTGACGGCGGTAGAGTGATAATTTAATATCTTAACATTGTACAAAAATGTAGCATGCACACAAATGATTGAAAATCAGGAGAAGATACCAAGATGTTTTATGTGGAGAAAACCCGAAAATTAATAAAAAAAACTATAAATCCTAGCCATGTCAAAGTAATTTACTATGAGTGTGTAATTACCAAAAAACACACCCTTATCCACCAATTGAGAAAGAAGGATTATAATGCTACACCAAGTACAACACTTGTCTGTGCACAATGAATAGAAAACTTTAGGAGATTAAGAAAAGTCATCATCTTCTGAGTATGGTGGTTATATGTAGTTATTGTCAGATCTATAATGCGGCATTATGATAACATCATCTTCAGAGTGTGCAATTACCAAGATACACCACCTTATCCAACACTGGGTTCATCTTATCTAGACGGTCAACTAGACAATAATTTTGTTGAAATCGTAGCTCTAGATGACTATTAATTTGAATCATAATTTCTTTTGCTTAAAAATGTTTGAGACTCATGCAAAATAATAAAATTTTGTGACGACGCGTCAAAGATTGTATATAGTTATTTTATTTTCTATTATGTTTTCTCAAAGACATTTTTTCAAAAACCAATTTTCATTTTAAACAACTCTCACCTTTTACGGATTGTCGTTTTGTGCTAGAAAATAAGTAGAAAGCAAGAACCAGATGAATCAGCACCTTATCTTTTACAGTACTCTACCATAGAAAGCTTATGTACTAAACAAACACTTTTAGTTGTAGCAGACCGCAGGCAAAGTGGCTTTTATGCTACTTCAAAGTTGCTGATTAGAAAGTTAATCAGCTTCTCATTCTTTACAGTCATGATGTTATCATAAGTTAAAAAATATAACTTAAGGACTATAAAGACGAAGAAAGCATTTTGATTGCTTCGATAACTCTTCTTGTTTTTTTCCCTTAAAGCATTGAATCGGAAGATTTACATACATGCCACACCATTCTAATATATTTACGTATCTAACACCTAAACTTTGATTTTTTCACTAAAACATTACCTGAAAGGGGAATTGCATTGCTTTAGTTTGACCATAATCTGCATTCTAATAACTTCGCTTTTAACAAAGATATAAATATTGGTCTCTAATATTGGACAAAATTTTAAGCAAGTCGTCAGAACACGAGCTATACCCGGATGACGAATGCGATACACTGACGATGTGTCTTTTTTTCTCCGTTGTACTGTGTCCGTCATCCGAACGCAGCTCGCGCCTGGATGACTTACGCAAATTTTTTTTCCTAATATTGGGAACTTCACAATGATTCTTTCTAACATGTCTTCACCATTAACCTTCTTCCTAAGGTTTGTGTCTATGTATTTTTGTTGTTTGGATTATAGTCTCTTCACCATCCATTTCAACATGGAAAGTCTTAAATTATAATATAAAATTGATGAAAGAAAATTTTTGGTTTGAAAACAAACAAAATTTGAATTTCATGGTAGATGTTTGACCCTAGTTTGAGCAAGGAGGAAACAAATATTTTGAACCTGATTCTATCATTATATCTGAAATTAGGTTCAAAATAGATGTTTAATTTTTGTTCGGGCAAAGATCATAATAAAACTTTCAAAATGAATAAATCACTCGGAGGACCTTAATGACCTCAAAATTGAGTGATGCCGAGCTCATTAGATTTCTCCCATTGAGACGCTCGATTTGACAATAGACATATCAAATTTAGAGTTCCAATTAACTAACTAAAGCTTCCAAATGTGGTTCAATGACTTGATCTGTGCTTGATCAAATTCAGATTGGAGCACTTTAGGCATATCATTAGGTTTATCTTCTCAAGATCGTCAGTTAAACGATAAATTTATTGAAATTGGATCTTTAGATGATATTTAATTGGAATAAAATTTCTTGCTAAAAAAATTACCTCAAGATTCATGTAAATGATAAAATTTGTTATTGGTGCATTATGATGAAAAAAAACATTTGGTCTGACAATAGACAACGTTGAATCTCATAGTTAATGTTTGACGCTAGTTGGAACAAGTTAGATGAAACAAATATTTTGAACTTGGTTCTAGCATTAAGATCATAATAACATTTTAAAATAAAGAAATCACTATATCTAGACCATAAAAGACCAAGGCGTTGCTTCGAAGAGAGATGTTCGAGCAACTTTTATTTTTGAGTTTTTGTGTTATTACACGACCGCTATGACTTATATTTCTATAACCCCATGCCTTTTTGGTACATTCATCAATGAAGTCGTTGCTGTATAAGGATCTTTCTAAGAAAACAATGGGGGATACACCCATGCATTATGTGTTTCAGCTTGAGTCCTTTTGATTTGAGCTCTCTCTCAATCCTTGAAATACTAAATCTTTTTAAGTTTTCCTAAGGCATAATCTTTACATAAAAGTAGGATTTTAAAATTGAAATTTTATTTTCAAGTAGAAAATCTTTTAGACTTTTTTCACTTAAATGGAAAATCATAAATCTAAATTTGCCTCTATTAGTAGCGATTGGGATTATTCTTGTGTTGGTGGTGGTGTACAAAGTACATGTCATGTTGTTTCAACCATGAGTGTGGATAGATAATTTACATTTTCATCGTGTGATATCTTATTAAATTTTCTTGCCAAGAAGAAGGTGGATGAACAATTTCATCCATAAGCTAAGAATTCATGCTCCAACTATATTTCAAATCATTCAAGTGATTCATGCAATTATGAGGCAAATATTAATAATCGTTACATAGAACATATTGTCATGCGCAATATAAAATCATACTACAAAAAAAAAAAAAAAAAAAAAAAAAAAAACAACAACAAAAACATAAACTAGTTCTCAGTATCAAGCACAAGCGCGCGCACACACACTCTCTTTCAGAGTCAAACATAGGGTTGTCAAAAAAACTTGTTAACTTGTTCAATTTGGTAAGCAAATTATATTTGAATCATTTGTTAAATAAACAAGTCACACATAAATAAATTTTTAAGCTTGAATTATAAACAAATAGAAGACGAACAATCCTTTGTTCGAACATGTTCGACTAGTTTTAGCTTGAAATAAATAAATTATATATATTATTTATATAAAAATATATCATATATATTATTTATATAATAATATATTATATATTTTTATATCCAAGTATAAATCATTTCACCTAGTGCACTAATGTATTTTGTGTATTTTATTGTTCAAAATTGGTGCAGGTTCAAATCCAACACCCTACATCTACTTTCTCTAATTAATTTAAAATCGTCAATTTCAAGTCAAACACAAACAAGGATGTGTAAATCAAGCCGAACACAAATAAACTGGTCACAAGCAATCACAAACACGAGCCAAGTTTGTGCTCGCTCAAGCTTGGCTCGTCTACAACCCTAATTGTGATTGTGAGAATAATAGGATCGAATTAGAAATTATAAGATAATCATTTTTCTACTTAAAAACAAATCAAGTAACATAGTGAAATAACACGATGTTAGGAGCATGTTACCGCGTCTCATAATTATAAAAATAAAAATAATATAACTTTAAAGAGGAAAAAAGGTTACATAATGAAACAAAAAATTAGGCAAACTTTAACCTAAGGTTCTACGATTAAGAAAAAAATTAGCTTAATCTTCTAATTAGTATCTAATCTAGACAATAAATTTATTACTATAGTAGTTAGAATGTTATTAATGAAATACTGAATTTAAGTATTATTATATAAACGCAATTATTATGGTACTGAATCCGGTCATTTTAAAATGTGAATGCCCCTCTTTAGTGCAACATTAAAATAAGTTATGAAATTCTTTTTTTAATAAACTCATTCATAATATTAATAATAAAGTTAATTAAAAAATAGTAATAATTATAATAATTAAAAATAGTAATAATTTAAATAATTATTTTAATAACTGCTTCCAAAATAACAATTACAAAATCATAGTTGAGATTAATGTATATTAATAATTTTAAAAAAATATCATAATATATTAGATGGTCGTTGTTGCCAATACGGGTGTAAACCGTGTTCGGTTCTTTTATATTTTGAGCTAAAAAAAAGTGTTCGTGTTCGGCTTGTTTGCTTAGTGAGCCAAACACGAGCCATAAGATGTAAGAATTGGGGAAAGATTTAAAACTTATTATCTATCTTAAAACATCATTTGAATCTAATTTAACATTGTTTATTTTATTTTCTTAATTAATACTTCAAATTGATTAAAAAACTTTAATCTTCATGTTGATTACAGAGTCATCTCATATGTTTATATTGTCTGTAAATAACATGCTCATATCATGTTTATTTGTATGTTGAATTTAANTATATATATATATATATATATATATATATATATATATATATATATATATATATATATATATATATATATATATATATATAAATGATGAGTAGTCATTCGAGCCAAAACGAGCCGAACACAGCGATCAAATCTTTGTTTGTGTTATGCTAGTTCTCTAAATTAACTTAGCGAACGAGCCGAACACGAGTTTCTTAATGAGCCGAATATGAACTATTCACGAACAACTAACCGTTTTGATAGCCCTAGTTGCCAACCATAACTGCCTACCAAACTCTTCATAGTATCCAATTACTGTGTATCCAAATCATCCTCCATCTCCCCACCGGGATAATGCCCTCAACAGCCGATCTCAACGGTGGCGCTACCAATCCAAAGTTATATTCACTACATGATTTAGACAAATTAACATTAGACAAATAACACATTAACATGGGGATAAATTGTTGCAATACTGGTTTTGCAGCGGCTTCGTGTGGAAATTGAGGTCCACGCAAAAAATCAAGGCTCGCAATGCAACTACCATCGAAAATTTTTGGCACAAACAGTTTACATCAGCTTTGGCGTCCTTCAAAATCGTCACTAACAAGCTTCGACGCAGTCCTCTTCGATAAAACTATTAACATTTGAATTTGCGTCGACATAAGACAGATAAATTGGCGTCGTTATTTGCGTCCATTTAGTCTGCCAAAGAGTTTATTTAGCGCTGGAATGTATCAAACATAGTCGAAAAAATCAAAGATATTAGCGTTAGAATATATGATGCGAGTTCAACACAAACCTGTATATATTCAAAATAAAATATAAAAAAATAATTAAGATTTCACAACGTGCATAAAAAATCTATATCACAAACAAGTACCATCACAACACAAAAAAAAAAAAATATATATATATATTAAATATGTCACAAAAATGAAAACAAACATCTTTAGCAAATTTTAATCTAAATGGGTGAAAGTTTACATCCAAATAAATAATAAATGTTCACACACTAAAAAAAAAAAAAAAAAAACATAAATTCCTAAGATGGGGGAACATCATCCAGATCATAATCATCCTTACACTCCTCTCTCTTATCCTCCTTAACCATAAAAAAATAATAGGTTATTTGCCACGACGATCTACAATAGTCTTTGTCAGTAGGGCTAGAGTCTACTCGATTCTTTGCCGCCATTAACACATATGACTAATCTTTTCACCCTTAGCAGTGACCCGTCTGACAAGTTCCTCACGCTCTGCTAATAACAACCATGAGGCACCCACAGGAGCAAGAGAGTGTTCAGACTCAAATGTTTTCAATTTGTGCCCAGGCCATAGACCCTCCCATTCTTCCCCGACACCTGCCTCCAAATCTCAAAGTCAGATTTCCCAGTGGTGGACTAACTACCACTGCTGATGGCGACTGTCAGGGTCTAACTCTCCAACTACCACGACCTCTCTGTGATTTGGTCATACTCTTCTTATAGAACTAAAACCTAGGATTAATTGTCATTTTTAACATTAATAGTCTGAAAATGTAGAAATCATTTTTTTTTTACTTATATTGACATTCCAAGAGAGGTTAGAGACCCACTGTTGCGTTCTCAGGCATCCATGTATCCAGACATGCAACTCTACAGTGGCGGGTGATTGACCAAGCGTCTAAGCATGTTTGCATGAAACAATGGTAAGTACCACCAAATTACATCGACCATTGAATTGTTAAGTATTTAAAGAATCTTATTAGCCTCTGGTAGTGCTCTGTGTGAGGGATTGAGCTTCCAATGTGGAGTACGGCGCCTCAGGCTCCCTTAGTCATCCTATTTTGTTGGTTAGTTTGCCTCTTCCTTTGATAATCTGAAGAGGCTCGTGCTCTAGTCAACTGAGCTCAAACCTCCTCCCCAACTTAGACACATTGTTCCCTCTTCCTATAGGCTGTGTTGAATATATCACCCAGTTGATGTCTGTCATAAGTCTCAAACTTATGACGTATTTGCTGATGATGCTATGACAGCCCATAGAAGGAACCCTTCAATTTAAAAATTAAGAAATATTTATTAATATGATAAATTAACTTGAAATTATAATTCTAATTTAAATGAAATGATCCTACCTCGAACTCCCTGAACCACATGTTCCAAGTGACGATCAGGATCTACTCCCAGGAGAGATACAAAATGTCGTATCAACTCTTGATGATCTCTATAATGTGTGTGATTGGCAGCCTGGGAGGAAAGAACCGAAAAGAGAAATATTAGTCATGCAAAATATCGAAATGAATGTTGAACTTATTAAAATGTCAAGGATAATTTACAAGTCTCTCTCATTTATAATATATTCGTTCGGAGGTGTCCGCCCTTGAAGGGTCGTAAGTAGAGGGGCCCAACTCACTGGAGAAGAGAGCTGGTGTCAAGTGCGAGCTAGTGCGGGTGTGGGAGCTTGTGCTTGAGTGGGAGATAGGCAGAAGGGGCTACAGCTGGAGGGGATGGTGGTTAAAAAGAGTGGTAGGATTGATCAAAGCAACAACAAAATGTATTTGAGGGCCTATTGTGATGGTGGTGCTGCTAATCAACACAAAAAATCGTGTTATGTCTGTCAGAGCGAGCCACTAGCTTCTTCAACCTCCCGTAAGTACTCCCTATAGTGCCTTGAGGAAGAGATCACTGGCTTCCAGTACCACCTAATGTCGTCTATGAAAAAAAAAAATATAATCAAAATTAGTGCTAACAATAAAAGTAAGCCAAAAAAGTATATTATAAATATCATAAGTAAAGCATGAGTGTGAAAAATAAAAACAAAGAACATTTCGTAACTACATGTAAAAATAACAAAATTAAGCTGGAGAAGTATAATATAAGCAATAAAAGTAAAATAAGGAAAGCACATAATCAAACAAGAAATATGTCATAACTATGTGTAAAAACTGTCAAAATAAAATTATAAAAGAAATTAAATTCTAAACATACATATAATTTTTAATCTGTTTTATTAGATGAGTTAGTTGATGATGAACTTAAAATTGCTTCTTCAATGTCACATTATTGTCATCCATATTTTGAGAAACTTCTTGGTAAGTCCCTGTGGTATCCTCTACGATAAACATTGCTTTTAATATAATCAAGTTGAATAAAAAAATCTAACATAGCTTGCTTTTGGTGAATGAGTTCATGATAGTTTGCATCTCAATACTTTTCCTTAATTTATTCTTCATAACGCCAATCTAATAAGTTTATCCCTTGCTATATTAGAGTATCAAATGTATATGCTAGAATAAATGGATCAAATTTTATATATATTATGTTTATTTTAACTTCAATTATATCATATGGGCTCAATATTTGTGTTCCTCAATTAGGAACATAATCAAATCACACACGACATAACCATGATATTACAACTACACCAATTCTTCAATTATGCCATAATAATTGATCTCATTATTCGAGTGTATGTTTCCTTTAACACAAACACCATAATTATATGTCTTCTTCCTTCACACCAAGAATTCATGTGAAACTTTAACCGTTTACAACAAATATTTGTCATGTAATGATACTGCAATTAGGCTTTAAATAATATCTAATAAGTCTTGATCTGTAATTTTTATACTTATATTATGAACCTATAAGAAGTTTAAAAGTATAATTGATTTTAATTTGAACATAAAAGTTATATTATGTATCGCTGAATGGAAGATTTACTTCAGTTTACATATAATTTGAACCATGTCATAAATTCTTCTTTAATCTTCATGTTGATTACAGAGTCATCTCATATGTTTATATTGTCTGTAAATAACATGCTCATATCATGTTTATTTGTATGTTGAATTTAAATTAATATAATATTCTAAATAATAATTGAAAAAGAAATTATTACTAGAGATTTTACTTTATAAATGATTGCACATTGTTGCAATTCAGTAGAACATATAATGTAGTTCCTCGAAACTCTTTATAATTGAGGTAGCATGTATCATGTCTCCCTGATGGTTCTCAAAATATTTGAAATACAAATAATACTGACCATGAAGGCATGTCCCCAAAAGTATAATGTGTCTGATGTCTTTGCTCGAAATAGTATGGACATAAAGTAATTATCTTCTACAATAAGTATTTCTGGAGCCCTCAAGATGTACTTTATTTGGAACAGTTTTTTGATTTTATTTAAAAGTCTGCAAGATGGAGATATTTTTGAATAAATATGATATTAGATTAGGCTAAAATAAAATATGTGGCATCGAGAGACATCAAGAAGAGATACCTCTCAAAGGGATACATCCATCTGAGCTGCATTGGACCACCAAGTATAGTTTCATAGCATAGATGTGTGGGTAGATGCTTCATAGAGTCGAAGAAATATGAGAAAATATTTGCTCAAGCTTACATAATAATAATGAAACACTAACATCAAGATTTTTCAATGAATCAATTTTATGGTTTTTCCGTACAACTCCTTAAATGAATGCACTAATTTCAATTAGCGGATTATGTACTAGCTTTGGCAGAGCACTGAACACAGTTGATAGTAAGCTCTACAAAAAAAATATGAACTCAGGGGGATTCAAACCAAACAAACTATAGTTGGTGTTACACTTGTGGTTATTTTAACCCTTTTCACGGGTTTGTTATTTTAAGCCAAATACATCACTTTACGGTATACGACATACAAAAAATTTAAGGAGATCAGAGAAAGTCATCATATTTTGAATATGATGGTCGTAATCAGTTGTAACCAAGAGTTATCTTCGGGTTTTGAATACAGAGTTATTCATTACATCATATTTAGGATATTTCATTATAGGGTATTCAAGATATTTCATTACACCGTATTCAAGATACTTCATCACACCATATTCAGGATACATCATAAGCAAACAGAGTTCGCCATCGACGATAAGCAAGGGATAGCCAACGGGGGTCGATGGTCGGCGTATAGTAGAAGATGGTGGTCGGCGGCTAGAGAGGTTGAATGTTATCATGAAGTCCTAGGTCCAAAACAACACTAGAATTTAACTCCTCTTGTCTTCCTCCCCCTCTATGTGAAGAGAGATGGTCAATTTATAACTTTTGGGAGAAGCATTTTGGTCTTTTGGTAAATAACTTTCTCAACCTCCCCATTGGATGGCTCATATTAATCCCTCTTGATGATAGTTGATTTTTTGATAATTTGAGGACCTTAAATTCACACACCTGCAGCTCTCCAAAAGCCACCTAACAACCTTTTTCCAAACTTGGTCCCCTCTCATTAACAAAATATTCTCCTTTTCAAAGTATTCCTTGCATTTTGTTTACCTTTTTTATCCCCTTTCTTTTTCATATCCATTAAAGATCTACAAGAAAAGCAGGCAGGCTGAGAGGGCACTGAGTCATCAACTTTATTATGCTGACTGTGCAAGATGTAGTTGGAAGTCCAAAATCTTTAAGCTGACAAAGATTGCCCTGATATTAGTAGATCATGTGCAGTTATATGTCAGTTGTCAACTGCTTTTTCATTAAAAAATAAGGAAGATTCACATACATACCGCCTAACTTTAATTTCTTACCAATGCATGAAAAGTTGTATTTCATTTTCCAAAAGTTAAGATGGTGATATTTTTTTATGAGATGAAAGTTTTGGGCGGTACAAATATTAAAGCAAAGTTTAGGTTTTAGATATGTAAATACATAGAAATTGGGTGAAATGCATGTAAATGCCCCAAAAAATAAAGAATAAAAAAAAACTCTCTTTTTTTTTGTGGAACAGCTGAATTCTCTAAACTATATGCTAGCTTTTTGGGCTTCCATTTTAATTAGTATCATACAAAATGTCAAGCTCAGCTCTTCAGCACAAAATTAATCTTGCTATAATTTCAATGGAATTTGATGAGACTTTCTTGATCATCGGAAGGGTCAGTCTGAAATAGTGGTTTATGTTATGAAATTTGGGGCGAAACAATCACAAGAATCGACACAAAACCAGAAGAAGAATACAAAGATTTAATGAGGTTCGGCAAAGTTGCCTACATCCTCGGGTGCAGAGCGGCGAATTTCACTATTTTAGAGGGAGATTTAAGTTACATACCAAAGGGTTACACATATATAGACATATAAAAAACTCATAGATAAATTACTAACACGCCCTCGCTCCCCCAATCCACAAAATATGAAGAGACATAGCTCTTCACCAAGAGACACACCTCTTCACCAAGAGACATCTCTTCAGAATATTTAGGGCAAAGAAAAACACAGGAATTTCATAACAGTTCATGTTCTGAGATCACAAACTAACCATGAAAATAAAAGAATTATATAGCGGCGTACAAGTCATGCCAAAAAGAAGTGCAGCACAAAGAGTTTTCAGGAGCTCATTAGCCGTTCTAGCAAACAATAACTTTTAAGTTTGATTATACAGAAATAACCCTCAAAATTTACTCGTCTACAAAACAAACTCTATCTTATCTTAATCATCAACTTCTCCCACAAATATTATATTCACTGCTAAATCCCAACTCGTATTTTCCACTTTCTTAAAATTCTCTAAGATTTATTGTGTCACTTATAAATAGACAATCTTGTTAGTTTATTTTTTTTAAAAAAAAGAAATTTTTAAGGAAAACCAACCCTCAAAGACAAGGGCAAAAAACAAAAAAAAAAAAAATCTAATTTTTGCCTAGTATGCCACAATATTCTCTTAAATCTTTTACTCAAGTAAATCAAGAGTGATTATATTCGAAGAATGGTTGGAGAAATAGTGATTGAAGATAAAATAATTAAAAATAGACTTTAAAGGATTTGGAGCTTGGACATGTATAATGGGAGAAAATATTGTGTCTGGAGTCCGAACGCGAGCTGTGTCTGGACAATGAACGTGATACAACAAAAGTATGAGCTCCCACTTCACCCCGCGATATCACGTCCGTTGTCCGGACGCTGCTCTGCATCCAGACTACGGACGTAATATTTCTTCAAGGGTTCAAAATATACCATTAGACAAATGAATAAAACTTTTGTTGAAAATTAGGAAGAAGAAAATTAGATAAACATCAATAGAATTTATCAATAAATTTCAAGCCTCAAGTATGACTCCACAAGATCAAATAGGTACTGATGATTCATAAAGCCAATCTCAAATAATTGAGATATGTGTAATGATATTGATTATAACAATGAGTCAAGGCTACCTTTAACAACAATAACTCAAACATCATTTATATTCCCAATAAAAACTTTCATGTTACAAGTACACTTTGTATGTATCTTACAAAAAATTACAAAAGTTGAAGACCCTAAATATAAGGTTGCTCCCATAAGACTTCGAGAAGTTTAAATACTTCACAAACAGCAAGTAATTGTTCCTTTACTTCCTTTCTACAGTGAGAGTTTTGTCAATGAAGTTGTTTCTGTATGAAATTGAAAGATCTCTCATAACAAAGAAAGCCCATGAACCAAAACTCAAAGTCATCTTCTGTGATGATTTGGATGTACTTTTGGCTTGGCTTGTTTATATTCTCACTTTGGCAGGCTCTCTTGGTTCTACTCAAAGGAATTATGACCTGTACATTACCAAGGTTTCAATCAAAAAGGGTTTAATGATGATAAAGCGCCTAAATTTATGAAATTTAACAACCTTGTAAGGGACTCTGACAGTTTCTCCAGAAGAAGTTAGCTTGATGCATCTGTTGCTGCGGAATGCAATATTTTCTGAAGAAATGAAGAGAAGGCCAGGAATAGGACCGGCTGTGGTTGACAAATAGCATTGGAAGGCATTCAGCAACTTCTCTCCTTCTTTTACAGAGAAATTTTGTCTGAAAATTCTTCCAATTCCTCCAGCTTGAAGAACCCTCATGCCCAAGCTCAACTTCCCCTTCACAGTTTGAGAGACAGTGGATCCCAAACTCACTGTCAGTTCAATTAAACAGTAAAAAATTAGTTTCCTTTATAAATTAAGTGAACAGAAACTCGGAAATGTGTAAACTTTGCAGCTAAACTCATGGTGGGAAGGAGAATTACCATGGTCACATATTCCCTTAGCATAACTATTTGCGTTGCTCTTAAACTTGTTCATCCAATGCAAAAGTGGAAGCTTTCTATCTGTGAATGAAGAATAATTAAGAGTAAGAAAACTATAAATGATTATAACATGGATTAGGGGAAAAAAATAGATTTTAGCCTCTTACTCTTTTGAAATTGAGAAGAACCATAAGAAGCGGGCATGAGACAGAGACGCTCGGCAGCTTCACATTTCAACTCCCCAGTTGTGTATATGACAGAGCTTACTGGAATTCCAATGGCCTGATCAGCGCATTGATTCTTCATTCTGAGAAGAATCACGTAGCCTCCTCGACTCCACTCTAGAAAGTTCTTAGAGAGGAGTTTTTTGTTCGGTGCTCCAGCAATGTCAAGTAGGAGCCTTTATATATACCCAGTAAGCAACCGCTGACTGGATTTGTTGGATCTGAGTCATCATATGAGAATCAGGGAAAGGAATATGTGTGAAGATAAGCCTATGTAAAAGTTTCCAAGTAGTTTCCATACCTAATATCTTGCTAAAGCTTTAATATTAAGGCTAATTTGCTTCGTAGTAAGTGTTAGAACTCACTTTCAAATTCTAAGGCTTTGTTTGAGAAGATGTTGAAGTTCCGTCCAGTTGCAATAAATGTTGGCTCTTGGAAAAAAAATTTATTTGGTGGAGCAGTGTCTCTCGAATGTCTCATCAAGTTATTTCACAAGAACAATAATTATTCATCATTCTAGATCGTATTAGATTGTAGCTGACGCCCTTCGCTAGGTGGACATGACTTTTACAGGAGCTTTATACGACAAGTCTGTCGAACAGAGAAGGTCAACAATAATCTAAAAATGACCAAAAATTGATATTCTTGCAAAAATATTTCATGGGAAACTTGAGAGACGCCGTTTCATGAAACTAAAGCTTTTTAAAGCATCAACCTCACTGCAACCGAACGAAGCTTCACCGTCTTCTCGAACGAAGCCTTGGTTTAACTTATTATTCAGGCTCCGTTTGGGGCAGCTTGTGCGTTTCAGGATAAACTGCTTATCCTGAAACGCGGCCCACGGGCCGACCACAGGGGTCGACCCGCGACCTGTGTTTAATGTAAAAACTCAAACGCAGTTTCGGATAAGCTAATGAAACGCGCGAATCAAACAGTACGACAGCAATTTAAAAATACCGCCCGCACTTTTAAGCTGCCCAAACAGACCCTCAGTTTAAAGTAAATAGGGAGAAGTGAGTTTCAATTTTAAGAGGAAAGTTGTCTTTAATTTTATTCAAAATGATTTCTGTCTTGACCAAAGTCTTAAGTTTCAATTCAATCAAAATCACAATCTCTTCTTTGAGCTCCATGTAATTAAAATTTTAAAAACAAATGCTAACAGGACATTTTACAATACAACAAGAAGGAAACATTAATATTACCGTGCAAGTAACGCAAACTTCTACTAAAAGATAACGTTTAAAATACAATTCAAATATCTGCCATAGCCCTTTTTTAAATTCAAGGATAATGCTAAGCTTTCATGCTTTCTGTAAGCTTATAAGCTTATGCCTGGCATGAATTGTTTGTGAAGATTTGCATACATACCAGTCAATTCTTATGTATTTACATAAATACTCTAATCTTTATATAAATGCCATCTTACATATCCACACTTAAAAAAATGATTTTTTTTTTTTGTTGAGGTATGAAAATGTTAGATATGTAAATGCACAAAAAGTCGGTGGTAAGTGTGTAAATAACCCACTTTTTTTTGACAGATATTGCCTTAAAACTTTATTATATTGTTCTATTGAAAATATCACAAAAGTTTTACCAAAATGTCTGGGTGGAAAGTAGAAGAGATGAGCTCATCAAGCGAGTAAAGTGCCGCCCATGATTAATGTAAACAGAGAGTAAGATATTCAATATCGGAGGAGGGGATGAAGGTGAGAATGGATGGAACAAACTTGGCTTGCTATAACTTCCACTAAATTTAAAATTCAGAATATAAGATACATGTTCCTTTTTAATATTATGATTTCATTAAAATAAATGACATTGAATTTTTTTAATTCCAGAATGTTTGAAATTTCAATGTATTTATTCATTTTATTAAAATAATTCTTAGAAATGAAAAATAATAATTTCAAATTTTTAATTATTTTTATTAAAATTAAAAACCAAAAAAAATTTGAATGATTACGTGAGATATATATTTAAACTTGCTATCATAGATTCTAATTATTTAAAATCACTTTTTTTAAGAAACAATAAAATTTATTTATTGCTTTAGTGAAATAATTCTTAGAATATATAATTCAGATTTTTAATTATATTCATTAATAATTTTGAACATGTTGAGAATCGAACCTTTTGGGGCCTTAAATGTACATATTAGGCTTTTAAGAACAATTATTTTTTTTTGGTATCAGAGCTAAACCTAGCTATCTGTAAGGGTTGGGATCCGTCTATAGAGACCCAAAGCTCCTATCTATCGGGGCATCAGAAGGAACTAAGACCTGTGACACAGAAGATCACAAGGTGTCAGATCGCATCGTGAACGTGCAATTCAAGGTAGCGGCTTCTAGAGACCTGTAAAGTGAAAGATTGGGGCGTGCGGGATCGCGACTACCAAAGACGCAGAAGATAGCGCACGCAGGATCGATGTTTGATCTAACGTCGGCTTCTCCAACCAACGAGTTTGGATTCGTGTACAGAGATGTGGAACTCCCATTTTTCTCTTCCTTATGCTTTGTCTTTAATAAAGGAAAAGATATTTGTATTTCTTGGTGCCTTAATTCCATTGTATAAATGGTGATATTTATACAAGTATTTTGAGATTTAGAATAGGAAAGAAAATAAATTAAGAGCGGAAATTAAGGCTAGACATCAGCATATGAAATCAACGTTAATTACTCCATATCAAGACAATTAATGTCATTACATCATATAAGGGCAATTAAAGTCGTTGATTTATTTCCTAACAGTCCTCATGAAGCAGTTGTGATTTGAGCTAATCAGGAAGGCAACAACGGGATTGCGGTGGGATAACTTGGAAGGCAAAGATGGGATTGCGGCATGACCCAAAGGATATAGTCGCAATTATAGCTAATTGGGAAGGCAACGATGGGAGTGATGCATACAGATGTGAATGATCAAATTCACATGTGATCTGTGTGATCTAGCTCTAATTGAGGATGTTAAGAGCAAGAATAGTATGTAGTAGCGAGGTCTACAGTAGTTGCAGAGTATGGGGCCATTACCTAGGAGTTGTCGAGATGATGTAGCTAAAAGTCTTGTTGGTCGAGCTCAATGAGGACCAAGGAACTCAAATGAAGTATTAGTGTGACAACAAGTCGGCAATTAGCATCGCCAACAACCCAGTGCAACACGATAGAGCCAAACATGTGGAGATTGATAGATTATTCTTCAAGGAAATGTTGAATAACGGGCTATTGGAGCTAAGTCATACAACCACTGGAGAGCAAGCACCTGATTGCCTCACTAATGGACTTAGTTCATTAGATTTGTTTATGTTATGTAACAAGATGGGCTTAGTGGAATTAGACTTTATTTAGGGTTATGTTAGTAAGAAAGGAATATCGAGAAAGTCGAGGGGTTTATTTGTAAAGCAGTGTAATATGCTATTTAAACCTATTTTATGAATGAACATATTAAATTTTCAAGAGCAATTACATCTTTCGAACCTTAACTTATTAATATAAGCATGTGTCAGACATCTATATATTAATGTCATTATTATTCATATATTTCTTATTTTATAGTTACCAGACATATAAAAAAGAGAAGTCATTACATACAGACCATCCAAACTCGCTACTTACAAATCAACCACCCACTTTCATCCATTTTTTAAATTCTCATTCAAACATCAAAATTCACGATAAAATCCCAACCCATATTTTTTATTTTTATCAAATTCTCAATAGTTTGAGCATGGCATGCGTAAACACATCGGTTAGGTCGTTGAAAAAAATCACCCGAGTGGTTAATTTGTAAATATCAATGTTTTAGATGATTTGTATGTAATTATCCCTAAAAATAATAATTTTAACACAACTAAATGTTGAAATAAAACCATTCCCATCATGTATCTCAAGCAAAATATATATGTCATCATAATACCTTTTAAACAAAATCCACTAACACTGCATATAACGACTTTAAAAATACATTATATCCTTCAAGCACTTGATATCAAACATAACTTTTTCATCATTACAATAAAGAAATAAACCTAAAAAAAGAGGCTACGTATTATCATCTAAAGCAACCACTGAACAAAAAAAAAAAAGTTGATGTTATGATGGCCGATAATTAAGCCCCATGAAGTTCATTTATCTGGCTTTTATACCTGTGGAAATAAGAACTCCAAAATAATATCACATTACAAACCATTGAATAAACTTTTAAAGAGAAATAAGAAAATCTTTTGAGCTTACAATTAGACTTATATTTGAAGATACTTATGTACACAATTACTATATAAATTCACATCATTTTATTCTTGAGACTAGTTGTCATGATACTTAATAACATTCAAGTTATTATCCAATTTCATTAGCCTCATATTCCTATGTGTTTCTTCATGACAAACGCTGCTATTATGTCCACCCTAATTAATATTTATTACAATAAAGTATGATTGTGGCTCTACTTAATGTTCTTCATTGAGAATTTAGAAGTTGTTTATCAAATGTGCTCACTAATTTCGTGGCCAACATCCTTTTAATTTATTATATCTTGATGGCAACAGTGGAATCTTATTGTTGTTAACTCCACTCATGCATCTTAATTGTGAGCTAATTAAATATGATTACCCTTGCACTTGCCAATAATGCCTTTTTCTTAATAATGTTCCAATAAATCCGTCCAAATTACAATTGTAGTGCAAATGTCTAACACATTTTTGTTAGTGAAATTAGACAATACATTCTCAGTTGTATGTATTATCTGCTTATTTGTAATAAAGGTGACCTTTTGTTGAGTTTCAAATGTACAGACATCTATATTAAGTAAATCCAAAAACCATGATGAGCTACTCCTACTCTCTGCTTTAAGCATTGCCCATACGGTTAGAAATATGCTATTGTTTCCATCAAGTAAACCGTTGACAGGAAACTTTTTTTTTTTTTTGGCATGCTTACATACATATAGATGTAAGCATCTGATGATTCGAGTAGAAGAGTAGATGTTTTAAATTCGACTTATGTTAAGAAAGGCAGAGGTAGATCTAGGAAGACTCGAGCATATTCTATAAAAAATGATCTTAATTTATTAGAATTAAATGAAAATACAACACTAAATAGGACGCAATGGAGACAAAGGATTCATAGAGCCGACTGTTTGTTGTTTATGTTTACATACATATAGAGTACATACATTGAGACTATATGTGTGTGTGTGTGTTTGTGATCAATTTTTTTTGTACAAAGTTTAAATAAAATATTCATGAATAATAATAATAATAAATCAATGGATTACTTCCCCTGATCTTGAGCGGTTGCATATGCAACATAATGATCTACATTATCTCTAAACAAAAAATCTTCATTTTTCATTTCAAGTCACTTCTTGCGAAATTCTTGATAATCATTTTATACATTGCATTTATAGTCGTCATCTTCATTTTATCACTTTTAAAAGGACAAAACATAATGAGGGGAATTTTATCTCTATAAATTTTCAACTACTGCACTGAATGAGGAACAACAAGAAGCTTCTAAAGAGAAGATAACCCAAATGCTTAATTGTGAAGCAAACTAATACCAATCTTTTCTATAAATTCCGACGAGTAAAACGATCATTGGCTTGTTTTGCTTCCACTCATAATGTCTTCTTTTTGGATGACATTAGAAGTCACCATTCACGTTAGAAAAATCTTTCTTGGAATCTACTAACGTGGCTGTGGGACTGAAGGGCAGAGCAGGGAAGGATATAAAGGTTTAATGCAAATATATCTCCAACCGAACTATGACTTTGACATTAAATGAAGAATACTCTAGAATAGGGATGTAAGCTAGTCAAAGGCAAGCAGGAGCAATCCTCAACTTGAGCTTGAGCTTGAGCTTGAGTAATTTTATTGAGCTCGAGTTTGAACTTAAGTCTACTATTTCGAGTCGGCTCAAGAACCGACTTGTTTATTATAAAGAGAAAGCAAAATATTAATTTAAGTTTATGGCTATCAACAAAGCTTATCGTTCATAAATAAATTGTGTTCGATTTGTTAAGTAGCTCGTGTTCGATTCGTTTGTTAAGAAATCAAGCCGAACACAAACAAATTTTTTAGGTTGATTTATAAATGAGATGAACACTTGAGTTGTATCATGTTCGGCTCATGTTGGGTAGAATTAATTAAATTATATATAAAAGTTAAATTGATGGAATCTTTGATATGGTTAAAGTTATAAAAAAAAAAATTGTTCGATCTGCTAGATAAGTAGCTCATAGTTCATTAAAAAAAAGATCCGAACACAAATAATTTTTTAAGCTCGATTTATAAACGAGCCAAACACGAAAAAAATAAAATTAACGAGTCGAACACAGATAAGCTTTTAGCTCGCTTATGCTCGACCTTACACCCCTATTTAAGCTAGTTTTATAATACATTAACAAATAAAATGAATAATTATTAGAGAAATAATAAGAAATCACTTAATATAAAATAAAAAAATAATATTTCAAAGTATTTTTTATACTTTAAAAATAAAATCTTCAAAGTTAATATATTGAGTATATTTTTTATCAATACTTTTTAAAACGGGCCAACTCAAGATTTAACGAATCGAGTCGTGACTAGCTTGGATTTGACTTGTTAGCTCATCAAGTTAGTTCACAAGCCACTTATCGAGCCGGCTCACAAGTCAGCTTGAATCACTTAAAGCCTTACTCTAGAATTTGTGGTTTATCTCCTCACCTTCAGTATGGGATGGCAAGAAAATGTTGACAAAAGAATTTTAAATGGATAAAAATTTTGCAATAACCATGGATAATACTAGCTTCTTACATATATATATTATACCCTCTGGCACAGTTAGCCTTAAGGAGAAGGTACTTATAAATTTTAGACACATTAAGATTTAAGAGTGGTTGGTGGCTCACATAATAGCCTTTGTACATTCCTTTATATATATATATTCATAGACAACAATTATAATTATAATTTGCTTAATCTTCTCATGTTGCGAGCTGAATTTATGAATGCATCTTATCATACGTTCGGCATTTTTTTTTTCCTTGATCATTTTCATTATTTTTAATTAATGTTAGTTAACTATAAAGCATTCATCTTAATAAACATTAAACCCGCTTGGCCATGCACAGAACACATCCATAAACATTTTTATGCTGTAAGGGGACCTTAAAAAGAGTAAAAATTAATAAATAAAGCCCTTATAAAAACCAGCATATAAAACAATTCAATAAATTTACAAGTACAATAACTAAAATTTAAAAGAACTTGCAGTTTTCTAAAAGCAAAACTGAGCTCTGCATTTCGGGCAAAACTTTACAAAGTAGAGAAGGAGAACATATAAGCAAAAAATCAAAAATAAAAAAATTACATTGGAGCAGGCTTTGTTGTAACTTGAATCAGGAGAAAGCTTGCCGGACATCTCTGACAATAAATTGGGCTCACTTTTTATACCATGAATGCATAAGATGAAGGAAAGCCAAGGGAAAAATTTCTCTTATGCTGAAGTCTTCCATTGAGTCCTTGCTATCTGCAATCCACACCTACAGCTTCCTGGACAGATTTGAAACCATCTCTTTCAAGACACTCTGCCAGTTCAGCCTGAGGAGTATATATACATGTGATGAATATGTAAATTATCACTTCACTACAAATTCTAGAATCAAGAAAAAATAATAATAAATACCAGCATGATGAACATAAGGAAAAGAAGCAAGTATCATTTATTATAACTGTTCCCAATTTCTATTTTATTCAAAACAGAAATCGCATCAAAACTCTTCCACAGATGAACTTCAGTTAATTCCTCAATGTTTCATAAAAGAAAATGTGATTCAATGCGACACCAACCCTTGAGAATATTGAGCATTGGTTCTTAAACTAATAAATAATGCTGTTCAACTCAAAGACAGAAAAACTGCACGGCCATGAAACCCTTTATCAACTAAGATTGATTGAAACATTTGCCTCCTTGCCAAGCTATTAAACGCAATTTAAAAGATTCCTCTAAATAACATAACACAAGACTACTAAAAGGATCTTCAGTTTGAAAATTGCTATGTTGCTATCTACTGATTATTTAGACTAGGGTAGGTATGCCAACATGCTTGGATCGATGGAACCATAGGGCATTGAAAAGGTTTGTCATCATTCCCCGGCTTTCTCCCCCAAGCTTATGAATCTCAATAGATAAGGCCCTATGTGACGCAGGAGCTTTCTGCCTCTGCAGTTTTCCACGGAATCGTAGAATAGATGGGATCCCGCGATCCCTTGGAATTCCTCATCAAGAAACCATGGATTCAGCGATCGCTGGAGGTTGAAACGGTAACCTCTCGCCTGGTGGCAAAGTCAGCTGAAAATTTTGTCTTTTCTTTCTTATTTCCTATTTTGTTTTTTTAATTTGGGTTAATTTCTATTAGAAATCTGTTTGTGTTGTTTATTTCTGTGTGGAGGACTTTTGCTTGGTTTTATGTATTGTAGATAATGCAGTCTCTGATTTCTACTTTAAGGAGTGTTGTATCATTTTTCTTTTACAAGTAATGTATCTTAAAAAAAGGTGGCGGAACCTTCTCACCGCCGCCATTCGACCCGCTGTTTTTCAGTCAGACAGCCATAGAACTGCTCAAATTTGCAGTCCAAAAACAGATATCACCCCTTTCAGCTTCAAAGAAAGCAGATGTTTTCAGCTTTAGGATTGCAGTCCAGCCGTCGTTCTCTCTAGATTTCAGCCGACATCATTCCTCCCACTTTTCTTACCTATCCTACAACATACCTACTCCTTTCCAGTGTCCTTTCACCCTTCTACAGATCCTAGAATGGTCACGATGGGTAACTCTCACAAAGAACCTTGATATAGCCAAACGATTAATTTTAATCAAAAGTCTCTCTAACAAATAAGAGAGGTAATTAACCATGATTTTCTGTGCCTATGAAAAGCCTAGAACTATGAAATTGAACTCAAATGAGAGTGATGTAGCCAAGTACCCTAGAATGCCCTTATTTATAGATCGGAAATAATATATATATATATATATATATATATATATATATATATATATATATATATATATATATATATATATATATATATATATAATAACAAACTTAATAACGACTAAAATAACCTTGATAACAATAAAAATGATTATGAAATCTAATTGACCAAATATTGTCTAAAATATCAATGATGAAATAAAAATCCTACATCATGAAATCTAATCTTTCCTGTAAATGTTAAAGTAGCTTTTAGATCATGACAAGCCAACACTTATTCATATTTAATGCATGTAGCTAAGAATTAAAAGCACCATAAATAATACCCAACACATTATAAATTTTTTTTCAAATTCATCATAAAATATGGCTTAAAATATAAATAAATTAATATATTTACCGAGCACTTTACAAACTAATTAGTACAACCTAAAAACATTAGAAGTAGGACCCGGCTCGAAACCGGCTTGAATAGATTTAATGCGGCTCGGAATTGGCTCATGACTCGTTAAATTTGATTTCAAGCCGAGCTGGCTCGAAATTGAATTGAGCTCGATCCAGCTCAAAATAAAAAAAACTGGCTCAAATTGAATTATTTGGATCAACTTTAGCTCGGAATTGGCTCAAACCGGCTCAAAATTGAAACTAGATGGCTCAAATTCAGTTATTTGGATTCCTTCTAGCTCAAAAGCAGCTTGAAATTGACTCATGACTCATTATATTCAATTTTACTTTGCATTAAATATATAATATTTATAGATAAAAAAATACTACAAATCGGTCTTGAGTAAGCTCGAGCCAATCCATGTATGGCTTGAAATTGGCTTGAAAAAAAAAATTTGATCCAAAGGTTCGGCTCGTTTATTTCGATCCGAGCCAAAATTCAAATCAATTTTTGAGCGTTTAACGATCTTCGAGCGAAATTCACAACCCTAATTAGAAATAAACAATAAAAAACAATTTCAAACCAAAACCAAGCAAATTATAGTTAGATGGCATGACAAAAAAAGAACAATGCACCTTTTTCTTCATTGTCATAATGAAAGCAATTTGCTTATACCAATAGTCTATTATTGCAATTAGCCACATAAATGACCCAGGGTACATAAGGTTCCAAATTACCTTCATCTGGGGGATTAGCGCAGGTCCACCATAAGCAAAGGATGTATAGAGTTGTACAAGTGTTGCACCAGCTCGAACCTTTCTGTATGCATCTTCGCCGCTGCATTAAACACAATTTCCCATGAACTTAGCGAATAAAAGTGTAGAAAAATATCCTAGTGATATTTAATGACAAATAAAAGTTTCCAATACCTGCTAATACCTCCACAACCAACAAGTGGGATCTTTCCCTGTAATAGCAAAAAATGTTGAATTACTGCTATAATACTAGTACAAAGAGAAATGTGATAAATGAAGGGACATGAAAACAGAAAGTGCTAAAACAAATAAAATAGCAAACTAAACTGTTAGTATTAAGTTCAATAAAGACTGCCACGAAGGGCAGGAAAAAAAGACTGGTGAGTACCCTGGTAAGAATATACATCTCCCTAAGCATGCCCGTCGAAAGATCGAAGAGCGGTTTTCCGCTTAAACCACCAGCTTCTTTAGCTAAAGGATGATTATTTACAGGATCTGGTCTCGAAATGGTTGTGTTTGATATGATCTGAGAAGAAAAATTTATAATGGACAAAATATAATTCATTCAAACTGCACCCTGATAATATCATGCAAATAATCGGATAAGTTAAAAAGAAAATTGGCAAAGCAAAAGCACAGTATTGAGTATACATTGAATGCAAGCCAGTCAATTCAGTAACTTTTAAGCTTCAAATTACTTCTATTCTAGCATTATATATAGTGAACTAAAATCTATTTGCATAAAAGAAATATTCAACCAGAAAGAATTTAACTGAGTCATGAAACAGACAAAAGAAATTACCAATCCATCCAAGCGAAGTGCAAGAGCCACCTGTAAAAGATTAAAAACAAATAAGAACATGGCGAAGCCAATTTAAGGGGACAGGGTCAGAGGTAGGATGGAGATCCAAGTTTACCGCTGCAATGTCTTCAAGATCTTGTTTTGACAAATCTGGAGCAATCTTCACAAGCAATGGCGGTGGACCATCCTCTGCCCATTGCATCTCATCACGAGCAGCTTGAACCTATAATTTGATATTGGAAACTTTAAAACTACATCGGAAAGAAGTCTCTAAGGGAACACTACAAGAATCATTTAGGCTCCAACCCTCTTAATAAGATCCTTAAGTTGTTTCCTCCCCTGAAGTTTACGAAGTCCAGGAGTATTTGGTGATGAAACATTGATCACCTGCGGTGCCATACAAAGTCAGATCCGAGATAGTGAACTGATAGCTGAAGAACAGTGCGACTTAATCATGACATATCAGAGCAAATAAATGGTTTAAAAGCAGATGCATTGTTTTAGATGACATTCAATGAAAATAATTTCAAAAGGCAACATCATGTAAAGCTTGTTCATTATTGTATTTAAAGCCCAAGCTGTAATGACAAATTGTAAACATTGCATCCAATCACAAACACCATCAACCTTTCCCAAACTACTAGTGTTTACACATCTCACACCTAAACTTTCCTACTTACACCTAAGCTTTCATGCCAAGATAGTGAACTGATAGCTGAAGAACAGTGCGACTTAATCATGACATGTCAGTAAACAGATAGCAAACAAATGGTTTAAAAGCAAATGCATTGTTTTAGATGACATTCAATGAAAAAAATTTAAAAAAGCAAAATACTGTACTGCTTGTTCATTATTGTATTTAAAGCCCAAGTTGTAATGACAAATTGTAAACATTGCATCCAATCACAACCACCATCAACCTTGCCCAAACTACTCAGGTTTACATATCTTACATACTTACACACCCATCACTCAAATCTTTAATTTCACACCAAAAATAGCAAAATATACCTCTTCATGCATATATTAAAGCACCAAAGTGTTATAAATGTAAATATGAAAGTATAGGTGTGAGATATGTAAATGCATAAGAATTGCGTGATATGTATGTATTTTCGTAATTATAAATCCTCATACTATCCAAGATAAAAATTTCAAATCGTAAGTTGGAAATGGGGATGTTTTGTGCTTGTTTCTGAGCTGACTCAAGTTCTCTTGCTAAATGATTCACAATCAAAGCTTATCCAGGTAGCCAGCTGAGAAGAGCATCAAACGGTTCTAGCTCTAAACAAAGCTTGAGCTTGAGCTTGAGCTGTATATATTTGTTATCTGTTTATATTAGTAAAATGAGAAATTAGACATTTTTTCCTCTAGGAGTTCCTCCTAAATTCCATATGGTATCAAAACCGAGATCTCGCTTCAGCCTCCAGAATCCTCCCTGCAGCAAAACGCTCTCCAACACATGCTTTTGCTCTTTCTCATGGCTAGATTGTAGCCGAACACCAGCCTGTTAGCTTCCTGCAGGCGTTCCCCTAGGAGAATCTTCCTTGCAGAAGCCTGCAAGGGTTTGGTTCTGCAAGCTTTCGTAGCATCCCATCAGAGCAGTCACACTCCCCTATCGAAATCTTTCATGCAGGTGTTTGCTAGTCCCGTGGGCTTTCACTGCCTTCTATCAGAGCAGGCTTCTGTTGCGTCCCATCAGAGCAGCCATACATTATGTTTCCTCAGTAGGAATCTTCCCTACAGCGTTCACTACTCCCATAGACTTCCACTATCTTTTATGGAAGCAGTCGCAAGCTTCCTCGATCACAGATACAATGAATCTCAAGATTTTCTCCCTTTAGTGGAAATGATCTTCTTTCTCCGGTGGAAATCCTTTGCAGCAGAAATCATAATCCGGTTGTCGTGATTCACTCTAGTGAAAATTCCATGCCTGAGACTGTACCCTGATGGCAACCACTCCCATCTCTCCAACACAAATCCTGCCCTCTCTATAGTTGAAAATCATATGTCGACGACATAATTTTTTCTCAGTTAGAAATCCTTTCTCCGCCGATGAACCTCCTTCCTGTCGACGCCTTATCGTGACCAAATACGACATGAAGCTACTTCTTCCTGTTTAGAAGTTACTTCTGAACCTGACTCTACGATGTTTGGTTCTGCAGAATCTGAATTCTCTTTCTGCATCACCAATCACAAACTACATGACAATAATTTCCTGCAATGATCTCAATCTATGTTTAAGTACATTTGTGATCAAGGAAATAACGATCATCTCACTGAGAAAAATCCCGCACCAAAAATTACTGATCTTAAACATCAGACACCCAAAATTGAAGTTCACATAATCATGGCATGACTTGACAAAACTCCATTACCACAGAAATTGGAGAAAACTTCCTCCTGCACAAAAAGTCAAGAAAACAAAAAGGATACTGCAAGGAAAACTCATTCAAGTGTTGACAGCACCTCCGAGTTATTTGACATTAAAACTATATTATATGATCAGTGGTAGGGTGAGTTGAATGTCACTTAATACTTCAACATTTTCTCCAGATATTGGTTTCAATTAGATATGTATGAAACTTCCACATTGATGTGCTCACAAGATTTTGCTCTTTACAAAAACATAAGAGAACCTTCAACTTCATTCGAGAACTCAACAGAAACTAGATAAAGTTAGAGGAAGAATCATTAGAACCAAATCTCTTCCCCTAATTCATGAATCCATTGATAAAGCACAAATAGATGAGAGCAGGAAGAAAGTCATGATGGCAATTAATCCCACTACATCAAATGTTGACAACTTCGCTTTATACACTCACAAATCATCTCAGGACAAAAAAGCAAAGAAAAACAGACCGTGGTGAGAATATTGCAAGAAGTCTGGTCGTCTTAATGAGATGTGTTGGAAAATTTATGGAAAACTGGTAGATTTGAAGCCCAACAAAGTTAAAGGTGATGGGGAAAATCAAGCAAATACAACATCCAAGGAAGGCGAGCCTCATGAACGTTATCCATTTAGCAAGGAACAATTTGAAGCTCTCCAAAAACTTCTAAGATAATATTGTGAGCCTTCTATTAGTCTTCTAGCACATCAATGTAGTCTTGAATCTACTCTTGTTACTCTCAACAGGAAGAATCGGCCTTGGATAGTGAACTATTAAGCATCTGATCACATGACAGGTGATATCAGTGATTTCAAATCCTTCCATCATTACAAACACCATGTTAGAACCATAGATGACTCCCTCTCATCTGTAGAAGTAAGAGGAAGTATGAAACTTATAAAGGATCTTATTCTTCATTCTATGATTTATGTTCCTAAACTTGACTCCAATTTACTGTTTATCGGTAAACTTACTCGTGACATGAATTGTGTTACTAAATTCTACCATAATTGTGTGAATTTCAAGTGGACTTAGGGAATGTGATTAGCAGTGCTGACATGTATCATAGACTTCATCTACTTACCAAGACTCCAAATTCAAAAAAATCGTCCCACCATTCACAATCCTTTGAGTCAAGTCTTGTATCGGAGTTGTTTCTCATCAGAGTCAAAGTTATGTTACAGCGTTTTCATCTTCGAAATCCTAATTATTTTATATTGAAAAATTGCATCCTCATTTGGTTATCAATAAAAAACCTAATTCTTATCAGTGTAAAACTTGTCTAACTTACAAAACATACTCGACAAATATACCCAAGACTTAAATACAAACCAACAAATTCATTCTCCATGATTCATAATGATATCTAGGGGTCCTCAAAAATAAAAAATATAGATGGTGTTAGATGGTTTGTCACCTTCATTGATAATCACCAGAACCACTTGAACATTTCTCATTAAGGAAAAAATCTGAAATTGTCAGCATATTTGAGATCTTCCACAACATGATCCTCACCCAATCATAAAGCAAAATTCATATTCTCAAAACTACTAATGCAAAAAACTACTATAACTCCACTCTTGGCCCTTATCTATCGAAAAAAGACATTCATATAAGTTTTTATGTTGACACAACCCAATAAAATATTGTGGATAAGAGAAAGAACAAACATCTCCTCGAGGTAATCAGTTTAATTCTATTCACCAACATTCTACCCAAACACTTTTGGGCAATGTACTTCTCACATGCACTTATCATATAAATAGGATGCTCAACAGAGTGTTAAGCAAACCTCTCAACACCCTCATAAAATCCTACCCCCACATTCAATCCTTCAGCTCTAACCTATCATTAAAAATTTTTTGTTGCATCGCCTTTGTTCATCTACATCAACCACATCAGACCAAACTTAATCCCAAGTTAATCAAATGCATCTTTGCGGACTACTCTTTAAACAAAATGGGGTATAAATGCTACTCTTTATATACACAAAAATTCAACAACTCCATGGATATCACATTTTTTAAAAATCAACCATATTATCACAAATCTAAAGAGTTGGAGAAAATATTAAATTTAGGGCATCATTCAAAAATGTGTAACTCACCTCCCTTATATCACTGATAAACTTACTATTTTCTCCGCTATCAAAAATCAACCTGAAAATGAACCTACTACTCCAATTAATCCCTCACTTTGTGTGTACAAAAAAAAAAAAAACAAAACAAAACTGTGAGCATGTAAGGGATAATATGTAAAATAAAAAAATGCAAACCACTGAAACCAACTCTACACATCTCAAGTATTCACACAGTGATTGGGTGAGCACATCATGACAACCAAGAAGGAGCGTAAGAATGCACACAACACCAAATGGAAAAATTTGTGACCTATGAAAAATTATCATCCTCTTACAAATCTTTTGTTCATAACTTGGATAATGTGCATGTCTTAAATTCAATCCAAGAAACCTTATCTATTCCTGCTTGGAAAAAAATGTGGAAGAAAAGATTCTTGCTCTTGAAAAGAATTGTATATGTATCATAAAAACTCTGCACCTGGGAAAAGAAATATATGATGCAAATGTGGATTCAATATTAAATACAAAGTAATAAGAGTATAGAAAGGTTCAAGACTAAACTTGTAACAAAAGGGTTCACTTAGTCTTATGAGATCGATTACCAGGAGACATTTGAACCACTGTGAAATTGTTCACAACAAAAATATTACTGCATTTGTTGTCAACAATGACTGGCCTTTACATTAGCTAGACATTAGAAATGCATTTTTAATGGGGAACTTAAGGAAGAAGTGTATATGGAGATACCTCCAAGATTAAAAAATAACACAAATAATCAGCTAGTGTTAACTAAAAAAATTATTATATGGGTTGAAAAAATCTCCCACGACATGACTTGAAAGTTTTACCCAGAATATTCTTGTCAATAGTTTACTATCAGTGTCAATTTGATCACACTTTGTTTATGGAATCAAATTAAGAATGTATGATAGTCATCCTAATTGCATATGTAGATAAAATTATTCTTATAGACAATGACGTTATGGAGCTTGAAACAATCAAAAGAATAATGACTTATGAGTTTGAGATCAAAAGAACTTGGAGCTTTAAGATAATTCCTGGGAATAGAAGTAGCAAGAACTATAAAAACTGTCATATCCCAAAGAAAATATATCCTTGATTTATTATCAAAGAAAAAAACTGGCATATCCTAACATTCATATCTCCTTTAGGATACTCCTATGAATCCCAATCGATGAGCATAAAAAAGAGAGGATACCACCCCTGATGAAAAAGAGATGTATTAAACACTTCTGAGAAAACTTATTTATCTGTCACCTACAAGACTTAAAATTGCATTTTCTGTGAGTGTAGTGAGACAACATATGAACGATCCAAATGAAAATCATTTAGAAGTGGTCTTTTGAATCCTGAGGTAAATAAAGATGACTCAAGGATACTCAAGAAAACTGAAAATCGTAAAAATGACATGTAAATTGATGCTAGTTGGGCAAGAGAGGTGACTGACAAAAGATCCACTACAGGTTACTATTCATTTGTATGGGATAACCCAGTTAATTGGAGAAGTAAAAAAACAAACTGTGATGGCAAGAAGTAGTACAAAATCTTAGTATCATGCCCTGACCCAAGAAATTTGTGAAGGGATATAGCTAAGAAATTACTTGTGGAACTACACATTAAGAACAAAAGCACTACTAAGATATTCAATAATAATCAATCAACCATCAGTATTTGAAAGAAACTAATACAATAAGATCGGACCAAACATATAGAAGTTGACGGGCAGTTCATCTCTGAGAAGGTTAATAGAGGGGTTGTTCAAGTAAACTATATCACCACTCAGAATCAGAATGTTGACATTCTTAACAACACACTTCCTCGACACCATTTTAGTAACCTCAACAACATGTTTGAGATGCCTAACATATACAACCCAACTTGAGATGGAGTGTTGATATGCATGTAATCGTGGACCACTTGGGCCCGTTCACGGTTTAGGAAACCGTGGGTCCATTGCTACATTTGAAAGGGAGAAATTATTCTCCCTTAATTATTCATCATTGTGTTTTTATTTCTTTCTTTTTTATCATGATGATTTGAATTTCACACCAATTGTATCAAGGATAGTCTAAGTTGTATATATTTGTTATTTGTTTGTATTAGTAAAATGATAAATTAGATAGTTTTTCCTCCGAGAGTTCCTCCTAAATTCCACACAAACCCAATTCCGCTACCCTGGTATCATAGATGACTTTGATTTCATTCGTCACATAATGAAAGTGCAGCTAACAATTTATAAGTTGACTAAAAATAAAAATTTGTTAAATTAAGTTTTCAACCATTTTTTCATTTCACAATACTCAATTCCTGGCATCCAAACACAGACTAAAAGTTTTTCAAGATGCACGCCTCCTGATACAATTGCAAAAATAAAGCTTTTATATAAATACATATTTTGGGTTCAATTACCCATAGAATCATTTGACAAAATACATTTTGTATGAATTTCAGTATTCGTATGCTGCAACTGTAAATAAATTAAATTTAAAAAAGGTCTTTAAATTAAAAGAAGAAATAACTTTATGAATTTACTTATTATATGCTAAATAATTGTGTTAAACGGACAACTTGCAAACATGACAAGACAAAATAAACTGCATCGATTAAAGAGTTTTCTTTAAACAAAATTAGAAACTACAATTAATCAATTTTCATAAACTGGAGATTAGTCAATTTTCAAACCTTATAAAAATAATATTTCAAAGCATCGAGATTTCACCTCGTTAGTAGATCACAGTAAAAAGACGCAAATTACAGCAGCACCAATAAATCTGCTGAATAAAACAAAATTAACAAAAAAACTAACGAAGATGCCAACAGAATGATATAAACTATGAAAGTTTAAGACACTGGCCTGAATTGAACAATACACCAAAAAGGAAGAAAATTTAAACAGCACTCAAGCGCATCACCACAAATTAATAATTCATACAAATTAGAAAAGTGATACAATAGGTATAAAATAAAAATTACCAAGTAGTCAGCATACTGAGAGAGGGTATGAACTCCTTGAACATAATCTGCAGCGGCATCTTCACTTGTCTTGTTCTTGCCAATATTGACGCCAAGAATTCCAGGACCAGCTTTGCCTCCCTGCTTTACATCATCTTTAGATGAAGATAAAGTACTTGTTGTTTCTTCCATTTTCCTTTTTCCATGCTGGGCACCGAGACGTTTAGCAACAACCACAATACCTTCACTATTGAATCCGCATCGATTTATTATAGCACTGCCAACAAAACCAAGAATTTGTTAATGAATATTCAATTCAGATAATTCAATCAAGAATGTTCGATTATTGAAATTGTAAGATAAAGTTGTGATTATTAATGAGAAAAGTGTCAATATAGTCATCCGATTTTTTTTAGGGGGCTATTTTAGTTTGAGTCGATAAAAGTGCTAATTTGGTCTCTAAACTTCTTTAATATGGGCTTAAATAATCCACACCGATGGCAATTTAGCTCCAAATTAATGGGCTTGAATAATTTAGCATTTTTATGCACACTGGATTAAAATGACCTCATCTAAATAATTAGGGGATTATTTGGGCACATTACTCTATTATTAATGTTAAGAAACTTAAATAAAACAACATGCTTACCCCTCCTTTGGTAGTCTGAATATCCGAGGCTTTGGATTACCCTCCTGTGGCATAGGAGTAACTGAACCAATTTCAACGAAACCAAATCCTAACCCAAGTAAACCTTCAACTGCCTCAGCATTCTTATCAAAACCAGCAGCAAGTCCGATGGGATTTCTAAATTTTCGGCCCCATACTTCCAGACCAAGTACCTCTGGGTCAGGCCTTTTCTCCCTAGGAAGCAAGTGCCGAGCAGCAGCTAAAACAGCCAAATGATGTGCAACTTCTGGATCTAACAGAGCAAACAATGGGTTCACAAGTTTTGTAGCCGTGAATAACCACCCACTGAAATTTGGTTAAGGCATGGTAAAAATCATGTCAGAGAACAAAAATCTCACTTGGTAAGCAATAGATTAAAAAATATTGACCAAAAAAGTAGATGCAAGTATAAAGAAGCCTTCCTTCTCAACTATACATTCATCAATTCAGGCCACTACCAAGAAGTTTAGAAACTTTGAAAACAAGCAAGGTGAGAACACATTAGAATGTCACCATAGCTTTCGATAAAATGGCATTATAATGTGTGCATCCAAAGCAAATCCCAAGGAGTTGGCATAGATACTTGCTACTTTTAAAAAAAGAAATTACTTCTACGCAGGGAATAAATTTTTAATAGACAATAAATATAAGCAAATTTTTCAACTCTTCTAAGGATGCCGCATGACTCCTATAAATTAGAAATTAGAAAAAGAGTTGAGAAAGTTGAGCATGAAAAACGGCCAGAACAAAAGGCAATATAAAAATAAGCTGACCACAAGGTTAATCAAATTTCCATCTAAACGTCATGCCCTATGCAAAAAGGGTACTTAACAGCCTTTTAATGAACAGAAAATAAAGCCCTTTGAAATAGTCCTGTGTAAACACAGGTGCACACACAAGAGCACAGACGTATAATGCATAACCTAAATTCTTCAATGACTATAAATCCCAATACACGTCCACTTTCTCTATTTTTCATTTCAAATACAAAATTTCTGCTCTATAAAATAAACTAGATGGCCAAGCATTTTACAAGTTTCTTTTATAGAAATAAATCTGTTTCAAGGCATCATATGTTTTTCAATAAAAATGTTTCTTTCACATGTTATTCAGGGAAGCAAAGCGAAAGCAACTCTAATCTGTGATTCTCATCTCATGTGAACCTATAGATCAAGAGCATCACAAAAACAATTTATTCAAAGAACACTAGTTTTAGTAATCAATATATTATCCAATTGAGCAAACAAGAAAATTAATTCTATAGTTCTATTTGTGCTCTCTTTTCTCAAACATAAAGTTTAATTGAGTCTTTATATAAATTAGATACTTTACATTTATCCATTCAAACATATATAAATAGAGATATGTGCTATGTACATTACCGAGTTGAAAATGATTGAACAAGATCATATTTGTGTCAGCTTATTAAGTATTTGAGCTTGTAACACCAGCCAAGCTTGAGCAATTTATTGAGTTAGAGCCTGCCAGCATGAATATCGACTTTTTTGGACAACCCTAATGGTCAACTCAGGTCTTCAAAGTAGTAATTGACAGTCAAGAGTAGACCATTAGTATGGTTGGTAGCATTGCTTGAAGCTTCCAGTTTGAGTCAATTTGAAGTCAACATGATATATTTCAAGCCAAGTCTTTTGTCAAGCCATCAACTCAGACTTTTTTTTACAGTTAATTCAAGTCTAAGGCATCCTGCTTGAATAATAATTTGAGTTGGTAATTAAATTAATTGATTCCTCTCAAAGCTCAACTGTCATAGCGCGCTGGCATTGATTTTTTCCGGGCGTGATTGTTAACTAATTTTGTTTTTGTCCCCATTATATTGTGCTTTACTTGAGAAATGTTGTATGGTAAGGGTTTCATAACCTAATGATCATGACTAAGTAATGTCAAGACTCTCCCCTATTGTAATCCATATGCTTGATATTCAAATTGTTTCGAGAGGTTTCCACCAATGATACATGGAGGCGAGCATACTTCTCTTCTTCACTTCTTTAGCTCATCCAAAATTCCACATTGTATTTACTATCTTCCTGATGATTTTGTTTCTCATCATTTTTTCATTTTTATTTTCTTGGATCCAATGAGGATGCCGAAATAATTAGAGAGGCTCCTGTTACAGGTTTTCCACTTCCACCTAAAGAAAGAATGAATCTAGGGTGGGTTTCTGTTAATCAGAATAGCTTATCTGTTGAAATGTCATCTTTTTTAGATACATGGTGATACTGGAGTTAGTCAAACAACGATAGGAAAACAAAATATTATTGTTGAATTCAAAAAAAAAAAAAAATAAATAAATCACACCAACAAATATGAAAATAGCAACAGACACGATACAAACACCACTAGGAACGTATCCCAAGGGGTGTTGGGCGGCTATGCGGGTACCGGAGTTAGTCAAACAA
>NEWO01000057.1:1485339-1496119 GCA_003013225.1 Phalaenopsis aphrodite | reverse complement strand
AATAATAATCACACCAACAGATATGAAAATAGCAACAGACACGATACAAACACCACTAGGAACGTATCCCAAGGGGTGTTGGGCGGCTATGCGGGATGGAAGAGTGCTAGTGGGAGGGAGAGTTGCGGCAGTGGTGTGGAGGAAGTAAGGGGGAGGGTGACCTACGGTTGAATGGGAAGGAAGTTGGGGATGGAGTTGGCAGCTGGAAGAACAGGGTGGCTAACAAGAAAAGCATTGCGGAGGGAAGTGCAGCGAGGCAAGCGGTTGCGTCAATGAAGGGACAGCTGTGGGGCAAGCAAAGTCGAAGATAAATACCACCTCGAGAACAAAATACACACGGAACACCACCCGATCATTGGAAACTAATCCCCACAATGAAACAAGATACACCCAGAGCATCACTTTTGGCTTGAGTTTCCCAAATGATATTGTGGGAAATCTCTCTTTCTTCGGTATGAATTAGATCTCTCTCCAAAAATGTCCCAATCTTCCAGATTTTATTAGCTTGCACCTAGTACTTGTGATCTGCTTAATGATCTTTTTCCCAATCTCTTCGTGTAGCTTCTGAATCTCATGTACCCTCACGTCAGCATCCACATTAGTCTCTGAAGTAGGAGGAAGTGGTACCAACTCAAGTGGAGTGAGTGGGTTGCACCCATATATGACCTCGAAGGGGGTGCGTCTCGTAATCTGACTCAAGGAACTGTTGGGCTAGAAGCAAATCCAACTGCTTGATGTTCTTTCCTATAAAGCACCTCAAGAGATTCCCCAAACTCATATTCACCACCCTTGTCTGAGAATTCGCCTGTGGATGAGCAGTTGAGTTGAATTGAAGTTGAGTGCTTCGCCCATAGGATCTGCCAAAAGTGACTCAAAAACTTAACATCCCTATCAGATATAATGGTCTTGGGTATCTTGTGCAGCTTCACGATCTCCCTGAAGTACAAGTCAGTTATATGTGATGCATCTAATGTCCGGTGGCAAGGTATGAAATGAGCCATCTTCGAGAACCTGTCAACCACGACCATCATTGAATCATTGTTTCGCTGCTTCATTGGAAGACCCACCACGAAATTCATACTAACATCTACCCGAAAAGCCTATAATACTAGTAATTGTGTGTATAGTCCTGTATTTTGTCCTCTCGTAATGGCCATGTAACAAACTTTGCACTGCCTAACATATCGCTTCACACATCTTGTTAGTTTGGGCTAGAAGAAATTTTCCTTCACCAATGTGAGGGTCTTATCTCTGCCAAAGTGACGCGCTAATCCCCCAATGTGACTCTCCTGGATTATGGACTTCCTCAACAAACATCTGGGAATATGCAACCTGTTCTGGTGGAACATGTAGCCATCAAATATGTGGTACTGTCATGTAAGTTTTTTTTGACATTGTTTCCAAATCTCCCCAAAATCCTACATTACCTTGTATAACTTCTTTAGCGCCTCGAACCCCACATCTCTAGTCTAAGAGATGATCAGCAAATGGTGGTGGCTCAAGGCATCAACTACTTGATTCTGGCTTCCTTCTTTGTGCTAGAAAAATAACTGGAATGACACCAAAAACTCGATCCAGTAAGCATGCATGCCCTTCAGCTTGCTCTGATTGTTCAAGAATCTCAACCTCGTGATCCATGAATAAATGGAGCTCGCTCGTCAACATATAGTGACTCCAGTGGTGAAGAGCTCTCAATATTGCATAGAACTTTATCGTGTGTCGAATACTTTCTCTTGGACTCATTTGACTTCTCATTGAAGAAGGCTATGGGATGTCCTCACTGACTCAGTATTGCTCTGTTCCCCACATTACAAGCATCACACTGCATCTCAAACAGTTGGTTGAAATCAGGTAGAGGAACACTAGAGCTTGCATCACCTTCTCCTTAAGAGTGTCAAAGTTGTAATGAGCTGCCTCTATCCAGTGCAACTTCTCTTCTTTCAAAAGTTCTATCAAGAGAGCTACAATGGTGCTAAAGCTCTAATGAACCTCCTATAAAAGGATGTCAACCCCAAAAACTGCCTCAACACGTTAAAAAAAATTTGAGGGAGTCCAACTCACGATGACTTCGATCTTTCTAAGGCCCATCTAAATGCTTATTGCAAATATAATGTAACCCAAAAGGTAGATTCGTACTGTCAAAAAGAGATGCTTTTTTGGGTGAGTATATAGCTTTTCCGATCACAACTCCTTAAAAACCAATCTTAGATGTTGCAAGTGATCATTCAAACTACTGTAGAAGAGATGTCGTCAAAGTAAACAACGATGAACCTGATATGGTGATATTTGTTGCATGGCCGACCTTGGAAAAGAAAATGATCCCATGCAACCGATCCAATAAATCAACTAGGCGAGGTATAACTCGATTATTAATACATATTCCCCTAAACCATCCTTCTTAGGCACTATCAGAGTGGGAACAACACATGGGCCGATACTCTCTAACCAACCCTCTAGCAATGAGATCCTACAACTGCCGCTGTAACTCCTCGTACTTAGTTGAACTCAATTTGTAGGTGGGCTTGTTCGGCAATACCGAACTAGAAATAAGATATATGGTACGTTGGATATCTCAAGTGGTGGTAGACCTTTTGGTAGATTGTCGTTCATCACATCCTAAAAATCGGCTAGTAGTAGATGGATCACCATCGGTGGCTTGGTATCCTCCTCTGTCCCCGCTAAGACTACTAAGACCATCACGACTGAGGCTTCTCGTACAAAAGTGTAGAAAGGTGGAACGCGGGACCATGGGCTTCTCCATGACGTGTACATCTTCTCCTTTTGAATCCTTGATGGACTAGAAAACAATGTGCTTCGCCTCTGCGAATGAGTAGGTGTTCTGGAACTCATCATTTTGAGTCTTGCGATTGAATTGCCATGATCTACCCCATTGGATGTGACAGGCATCAATGGAAACCGCATCACACCAAACTTGATCTTGCAGTTGATTGTCAATGGAAAACTCTACTACGAAATGTTGATCCACTCGTATCTTATTTCTCTTCTTCAATTAGATCAGAGAATAGGGTTAGGGATGCTTCTACATAGCCAATCCAACTTCTTCACCATAAAAGCGGAGACCACATTCTCACAGCTCCATCTGTTAATAATGAGGTTGCATACTATTCCTCCCACAGTTCATCCTGTGTGAATAATATGTGCCTCAACCACGAGGGATCCTTCTACGACTCTATCTATAGAGCTCTCCTTACAACTAGCATATCTTGTGTGGCAAACTCCTAATCAATTTACGACGATTGACTCATCAGTAGCATGATTAAGGTAGAGTGTGGAAGAGGATGTATGGGGCAACGTAGATTGGAAAAGAAAAAATATTGGGTTAGGTAGCGGTGTATTTCAGGAACCCTAAGATAGGACTAGGGTTATTAAGCTAGCTCTAATATGAAGAGATATTGGAGTTACCCAAACAACGATAGGAAAACCAATATTATTGTTGACTTAAAAAATAGATAAATACAATCACACCAACATAACTAGAATTAGCAACAGACAAGACACAAACGCCACTAGGAATGTATACCAAGGAGAGGTGGGCGGCTATGTGAGATGGGAGGGTGCTAGATGGCAGGAGAGTTGGGGAATGAATTGGCAGCTAGAAGGAAAGGGAGGTAGATGGCTGATGGTGGAGGCAAGGTGGAGGGAAGCGACTAAGGGGAACAGTAGGTTGTTGTTTTGCGTGGCTACAATTAGGCAAGAAGTTGCGGTAGTGAAGGGGTGGATACGAGGCAAAGAAAGTCGGAAATAAATACCACAGAGGGAGCAAGATATAGCTGGAGCACCACTCAACACTTGAAAGTTAGTCACCAACTAAGAACGAGATACAGTCAGAGCACCACTCGCCATTGGATATAGCCCTAGAAGAGAAAACATGGGGAGTCAACGGCTGTCCTAACAGAAACAAAATAAAAAAACACAAGAAACACCAAAAAAACAAATATATATACTAGGATAACTTAGGATAGGCCAGCCATCTGTCAGGTGGCAAATCCCTTGAAATTTAGGGTCAGGTCAAAGGGAAAGAAAAGCTGCTTAATCCAGATTCCTTGTCGTAAGAACCACAATTATCTTGTCCAGAAGTCTCGTAGCAAGTGACATTGGCGTCACATGCCAAATGGACAAGCTAATAGTACCACCATTCAACAAGCATTAAATGGTGATTCAGCTTATCAACTACAATAATGATGAGTAAGTTTCATTTTTTTGTGAGAATTATAAGTGGATATTATTTTTATAATGCAATAGATTTTTATAAGTTTGAGGCTAGGTTCGAGAGCTCTAGATTTGGAGTTAACATGAATTATTTTCAATAATACTTTGGCATGAAGCCGTTAACCTTTTTATTTTAGTTTTAGTTGTGTAATAAAGTATGTAAGCACTAATGCTCTATTTATTTTTTTTAATTGAAATATCTAGTGAAAGTTTTATAGAATCATCTTGGGTTCAAGTTTCAAAATAGTCCCCGGAATAATCATGTATCCAATTTAATCTCAAAGTATCGCACTCGCCAATTTAGTCCATTCACTAAACAACATTGCTCCCAAATTATCTCCCAAAAACTATTTTGGGGTCAATTTTACATAATCAAGAGACTATATTAGAATCAATTTTGTATACAAATTTTTATCAATTTCTACCTGTGCGACCAATTTGAACTAATTTTGTATAGTTGAGATATTAAATCAGAGAAATGTGATACCCAGACACTAAATCGATCAGATATAAATAATGGAGATACTAATTTAGGATTTTTTTGTCGTGTTGCTAGGGTTTGAATATTTTCAAGCTAGCTTAATATGAATTTAAGTTGCTTCGAAACCAATCTCAATTGAAATTTAACCATGTAGGGTAATTTTAAGCCAACTAGAAATGGCTTTGAGTTAAATTTAAATCAATTCTTTTCAGGTTAAGCTAGCTTGACTCAAACCCAACTTCAATTTTGAGTTAAAGAGTCAATTCCAACTCAAATATTTCAAGTCTAAGCCAAACCTAGGTCACTTAAGCATTTTAAATTTGTCAATCATTGACCAAGAGTATTCATATTGACAATCTTGGGTTGTTTCGTCTAGTGAGTGATGCCGGAGAAGGCGTTTGGAGAAGATTTGACAGAAACAACTAAGTAAATAATCTGAGACGAGAAAAAAATTAGAACAAAAACTAAATGTATAATCCAATAAGAGATACAAGAGACAAGGGTTTCCTACTGTCACAACTAACATGGTACATAAATCACCACCCAAATGATCTACGAAGGAAGGAGACAAAGAATGTCACATGTCATCACCCAACGTCGTGGATACAGACTCATCTCCATCCGAGGAGAACTGAAAGAGGAGCACATGCACTCACAAAACTCAAATGAACATAAGCCACAAACACAATAAACTCACATATTTACAATCAACAAAGGGCATAAATCTAATAAAAATAACAACAACAACAAAACCTTAATCCCACTACGTGGGGTCGGCTACATGAATCTTTTTTCTCCATTGCGTCTTATTTAGTGTCATATTTTCATTTAGTTCTAATAAATTAAGATCATTTTTATACAATAAGTCTTAGTCTTCCTAGGTCTACCTCTGCCTTTCTTAACATAAGTTGAATCTAAAACATCTACTCTCCTAATCGGATCATCAGATGGTCGAAACTTAATGTGACCAAACCATCTAAGACTACTTTTTCTAATTTTGTCTGTCACAAGAGCTACACCAACACTATCACGGATATACTCATTTTGCATTTTGCTCTAAGTGTAAAGCCACTCATCCACCTAATCATTCTCATCTCGACAATACTTAACTTAGTATTATGATTCTCTTTTAAAGGCTAACATTTCAGCGCCATAGAGCATTGCATGTCTCACCACCTTCTTATAAAATTTTCCTTTCAGTCAAAGCGGTAATTTTCTATCACACAAAAGGCCCGAAGCATTCCTCCACTTCAACCAACTTGAATTATCTTATTAACATCCCCATCTATATCACCATCGCTTTGAACAATAGACCCGAAATATCTAAATCTTTCACATCTTTTAATAATTTGATCACCCAAAGTTACACTTCTGTGACTAGAGCAACTACTACTAAAGATGCATTCCATGTATTCAGTATTAATTCTACTCAAATGAAGGCCTTTAAACTACAATGTAGACCTCCATAATTCAAGTAGTTCCTGAGTTTTTTTTTCTCGTCTTATCCACAAGAAGGATATCATCAGCAAAAAACATACACCAAGGTACATCCTCCTGTAAATGTCCAGTAAGCCCATCCATAACTAAAGAAAAGAGATATGGGCTTAAAGTCGATCCTTGATGTAATCCAACAAAAATAAGAGAATATTTAGTCAATCCTCTTTCAGTTAAAAAACAAGTAACGACTCTAGTATACAAATCTAATAAAAAGAAGCAGACAAAAATACTCATGTTTTTATTATGAGTGACCGGCAACCCAAGCCCCCACTTGGACCAAACCAAGGTTGGTGAGCTTCAACCTCATTAGTTAAAGCTAATGACTCCTCATGATATAGCGTTAGTTCGTCCATGTTGAAGGTGACAGAGCTGTTGTAACCTCCTGGAATTAGAGGATCTTCGACTTCTAGCACTTGTCTCCTCGGTGGCATGACTAAGTTTAGGAGGTGAAAGAGGATATATGAGACTGATTTAGAGTGCAGAAAAAAAATATTTAGGGATTCTTATTTAGAAAATCAACGACGGCGAATTAGTATTAGGTCAAGATTTGACAATGATTGGTGGTGAAAGAGTGTACATGAGACCGATATAGAGTACCAAAAAATATTTAGAGTTGCTTATTTTTAAAATCAACAAGGGGAATTAGAGTTAGGTCAATATTTGATGATTTGGTGGGTTTAGACTTGGGAGGAAAAAGACATATTTAGGGCTGCTAATTTTGAAAATCAATGAAGAATTAAGGTTAGGTCAAAATTTGTCTATGGTTTGGTGAGTTTATATTTGGGAGTTAAAAGACGGTGTAGGGCTGATTTATGGTGCAGGAAAACTATTTAGGCTTGTTGATTTTGAAAATAAGGGGTAATTTAGTAACTGTATGATGGAATCAGGGTTAGGCTGGCTCTAATAACAAATGATATAGGGAAGAAGGGTTAGAGAATGTTTAGCAAGAGCAACCAAAAAAGCAATACGAGACAAAAAAAACAACCAAAACAAGGACGAGATACATTAATCAAATAAAAGAAACAAGATACAAGAATTTCCTACTATTGCAACTGATTGAGATACATAAATAACTGCTTAAAGAATTGACAAAGGAACCAGACCCAAGAAATCACCACCAATGGAGAAATATAGTTGCTACCACTTAATGCCATGGATATAGACTCATCGCCATTCAGGAACCGAAAAAAAAACACAGACTCTCATAAAACTTAAATGAACAAAAGACCTCTACTACAATAAACGACCACATCTTTATAATCAACAAAGGACTTAAACATAATAAGAGCAAACTGATGAAAATACCCTTGTTGCTATTATGAGTGAGCAAAGGATTGATTGACCGACCCTCCTCCACTTGGATCGAATGGTTCCAGGGTTCGCTCCCCGCCCTGCTTTAGTGAGAATTCATAGAATAGGACTAAAAATCTTGCTAAAGTTGCCAATTTCATAGCCAAACAAAGCAAATAAAAGCTTCATACCTTATCAAATGTGCCACACAACTCAATAAGCCAAATCTTGGGTGATAAGGAAACATTCAAACATTGCTTTTCGTCAATTTTTTATGATTTAGGGTCACTTTTTCTATTATTAGTCACTTGAAGAGGAATACACATCCTTATTAGCACATAATTATTGAGTGTGATTATATATTTTTGCTGAAATGATATTGGCATCCTTGCAGCTTTTGATTAAAACTAGAGTAATCACCTTTATAAAGCTTGAAAGGGAGGATTGATAACCGCCTATGCTAAGCATAAAGTGATCTTAATATTTTTTGGAAGCCTTTTATTTTCTTTTTCTTTTTCTTTTTCTTTTTCTTTTTCTATTTTGGTTGGCGGCTCACATTTTGGAGTTTTAGCGTTGGCGGAAAGGAAAATCATTAGCTAAGATTTATTTTTTACCATGCTCACCATTGAGAGACAAACAATTGATTTGTGATGTCCTAAAACCCAAGCACTTGGGACTTTAAGGAACATCAACGATGGAATTGATCCCTCGGTATATGATCCATAGTGAGCACCCATCAACGAGAAAGTGGAGCCCTCAAGGATGTCTTTCATATTGGAGGCTTTACTAGAAGGCTCCATATTAATGTTGTATTGGGGTGGAATTGATGGTCCATTCAGTGAAGATTATTCTTATATTTGTTCATCATTGAGAACGCAGGCCCTTGAAGATCAGAAAATTCATTTTAAGGCAAAAATTTGCATTTGCAGGCCAACCCAACCATCTTTAAATTGAGTGAGATGTAAATGGTTGTGCAAGTAACTTAGATCACTTTGGTTATAATCTTAAATAATCATACTTTTCTACTAAACGAGACCAAGATAGTGCTTTGGTTTTGTGCTTCATTTGGATGGAAACCCCTTCAATTATGATGTCCCCAAATCATGCCCACAAACGTGGTAGGGAAAGTTATTCTTGTTACTTGGTCTGCTGGATGGAAGTTCAAGATCTGCAATTCTTCATACTTGTCATACCGGAGCAACTGACATATTAGCATGCAAACTAAGGCGTCATATGTTAATTATTTTTGCAAGTATTTCTTCTGCGATTACAATGATGGTTCTTAGTATTATTAAATGATTTAAGATGTATTTCACAATCAACCTTGACTAGCCAGAACAATCCAAAACATTGGTAAAATAATCAATTCAACTCGATCCAGAGGAGTTCCACTATGTTGAATTGTAAAGTTGTTAAAGTACAATAAAATGGAACTCCTTCGGATCAAGTCAAATTAACTATTTCACCAATATTTTGGATTGTTGTTGAACCACAAACTATAAAACCACTCAAGTAGAATGAAATTGAACTTTTAGACATTGAGACATCTTTTGGTGTAAAGGTTAAAATTTCATCAAAAACTTCTAAAAAAAGGCTCATCTAAGAGCACTCTTGAGATATGTGACCTTCTGAAAAGTTACACAAGAGGACAGAACTGTGAGACCATAAGGCCAAAGCTCACGATATTTTAATAGTTGAGAGTTTAAGTCGTTACAAATGATACAGAAAATTACAGTAGCTTCAAAACGAGAAATAAGTGTCATATAGAATAGAGTGCTATGTTATGGGAGCAACCTTTGAACCCTAAATGGGATATAGTGTTACATGATGGGAATCACTTGTTGAATCTTTAAGGTTCACCTTTAGAATCATATTTGCCTACCAAATGACTATGGATTAAAAATACAGACAAAGTGCTAGTTATTTAAGTGAGAAAATTTATGAAATCCCATAGGTAAAATGAAGCTAAGCTTTTAAACATCGAGATGCCTTTTTTTGTAATGAATAGAACTTGATTAGAAACTACAAAGTTAAACATGCTCGTCAGACCATTAGGCCAAATCAAAAATATCTCTATGGGTGAATATTCAAGCTATTACACAAACTATGTCCACTCTACCTTGGATAAATAGAGGTGGATCCTAGTGGATCCCACATTTTGTTTCAAAATGCATACCAATTTCTTTACTTTATATAAAGATTATAGTATTTACATAATTTATCCTACTGTGGCGACAATGGTACTAAAAAAATATTTATTTATTTATTTATTTATTTATTCTATTTTTTTTAATATTGTGTGTTTTATGAATATTTCTCTAAATACTCTTTTGATATATGCATTTTTTACATTTGCAATTTTTAAATTTTTTACTCTGTTAATTATCTCGCACTTTTTTTCCTCATTACAAATTTCTACTAGGATATGGTGCCAATGATGTGACGAGAGTTAAATTGAAATAACAAAATCAAGTAAAAACACGCTAGCCAATGAAAGTTTTGGCTAAAAATGATCCTGAAGAATGCCATGCATTTAATGGCCCGAAGATTAAATCATAAAATCATGTTATTTTGATTCGATATACATTCAAATCAATCAAAAATAGTCTTTAACTACAAATGTATGTCCACACATATGCAAATCGCATGTTTTCAGCCAATCCCAAGGCAATACATGAGCTGCAAGAGTACACTTGTTGCGATGTATGTGCCAAGCATGGACAGTTAATAGAGTTTAAAAATCCTTCACTTGCCATCTGAACATTCAGAAGTCTTGATTCTTGTTCTTTATGCATGAGAGGTGAAAGGAGTCTTTCAATGACAATGATGAGACTCCATAAATCTATGCAAGTAAATTTTAGTTTTGTTCTTTTTGTTCATGTTTAATTATTTTTTATGCATTAATAGGTGTGTCTCTTCAAGTTTTGTTAATTAATTTATCTATTTTTATTCATATACATGTCCACCAACGTTCGTCTTAGTAAGATCTAGCAATGCAACCATGGAGTGATTCGTCCAATAGTAAAATATTAAAAAAAAATATGCAAAATTTGCACATCACCTCCGTAAGGATGATAAAAGGAATTGTATCAGACCTACTTAGGCCACGCTAACAATGCCATGCATAAGGGGTACTCAAGACAATGAGGCTATGTTTAGCGCCTTTCCTACCAATGCCAACAAAGAAAGTATAGGTGGTGCAAAAAACATAGGAAGGAGCCATCTTACAAAAACCAAGAAAAAGGAGTATGTAGTCCTCAAAAGTGGCATCATGCTCATGCC
>NEWO01000057.1:1462870-1484742 GCA_003013225.1 Phalaenopsis aphrodite | reverse complement strand
TTCTGGAGATGACCTCGACGATGCGACCCTATGCTAATGCACTTGCTGACGACTTTCCTATTTCTAACTTGTGTTCCTCTTTCAGGTTCAGAGTCTGGTTTTCATATTAGCAAGTCCTGCTATGATTCCTCAATCTTTCCAAGACGCTCTTGAAGGTGGTGGTGACAAAACTTTAATAAAAAAACTGGCAAAAAAAAAGGGAAGTTTGCCATTATTCTCACTGAGGATGAAACCAATACTCTCGCCTCCTCTTAGCGTTTTGCTCTAGTGGGAAAACTCTTTTATGATCACCCAAAACTAGAGATCATTCAGAAATAGTTTGATGTGATGAAGCTATTGGGCAATTGGAATATTGGCTTATTTGACGGCCAACATATACTTATTCAATTATCTCACGATGTCGATTATACTCGCATTTTTCTCGAAAAGTTATCAAGATCGACAATTGTTTTATGAAAATTCTCAAGTGGACTATCGATTTTGGTCCAAAAATGAAGTCTCATATCATTCTTGTTTGGATAAAGTTTTCAGGGTTAAAATTACATCTGTTCAACTTGTAAATTCTCTACTTTTTAACAACTGCTTACGGTAAGTCTCTCAAAGTTGATAGTCATACGTTTGCTGTCACCAGACCCTCTCTGATTTGTGTATTAGTTGAGAGAGATATCACTCAACAAGCTTCATGTGAGATATGGATGGACACCACTCAAAACAGGCATTGGCAAAATGTTGAAATAGAATCACACCCTCTTTATTGCTCTCAACAGTTCTACTATTTGCTATCGCTCGCATCTTCATCTAAGGCCGAATTTCGCTAAAGATCGGTCACATATCATCCCTGTTGAGAAGGTGCAACCTGATCCTCTTTCCAACACCATAGTCTCAAATAAATAACATCATACTATAGGTACAGATCCAAATGTGTTTATACCACTAATTGTTATTGATGAAAACTCACTTATATGTCAAGACACATGAGAGTACTCCTTCGATCCTATAAAAGATTAACTAGTACAACAAGTAGTTGTTTCTAATGTTCAACAACAAACACATGTCCGACACACTTTAAACTAATCTACTAATCAGGTGAGTCAATCTTCGGATGAGTGACAGGCCTATTACAGGAGGAAGAAGAAGAATGGAGGCTGACTCAAGCTCAGGAATTTATTGGATGATATATCGGTTACTACTGACAATGACACTCATCTTACCAATTTATTAGCTGGCTCCTTCCCTAAAACTAGAGGCAGAGGAAAGGCAAAATTGGGTTGCTCTCTAGATACCTGATACTCCGTATTTTGCCACTTTTTGATTTTTTTTTTGTATTTTCTCTTTTTGAAAATATTTGATGTGGTGGTTATCGTGTGAGCAGAGTTTTATGTTTGGGCTCTCCCACACAATCTATATGTATCCTACTTTTTATTTAATATATTAGCCTTTGAGCTTTATAATATATATATATATATATATATATATATATATATATATATATATATATATATATATATATATATATATATATATATATATATATATACACAAGACTCATCACTATGACAATAAACTCATGAATGATTGGTATGTGTTAGTAATAACTCCACATAGCAAAATATATATCCCTATAAGGCAGTAGTCAACAAACTTGAAGTGAAGATGCGAAAGTACGCTAACTCTATTTAAGGAAATATCTCTAGAAGGCATATGCCATAAGATTTTATGTTCTGTCTTGCCCTCCGCATAATCTCTCTCTCTCTCTCTCTCTCTCTCTCTCTCTCTCTCTCTTTTTCTCTTCATCAGTTTCTCACCCTCTTCTTTATATACAAAAGAATGGCAACTACACTTCACATCTCAAGCAATGAAGAAAAAAAGGCATGAGGAGAAAATTGGCTATCTAGCTTATAACATTTTATGGACCCATGCATGTGCGAGCGCAGACGTATCTATATTAATCCCTTTCTCACCCTCTCCTCTATATAACGAAGAGTGGGAACTTCCCTTCAAATCTCTAGCAATGAAGGACAAATAGCATGAGGAGAAAACGGGCATCTTATAATTTTTTATGGACCCAAGCAAGTGAGGGCACACACATGCCTCAATGTTGGAGCATAAATGCCTAAGAAGAAGAAGGCTTCTCAAGGATATTATTAGTTTCACAATCCATTGATAATGTAGCTTTTTTTTGGTATTTCTAGCAACCGCTTGGTCAACAACGACTCATACAAGCATCAAAGTAAACATCCTATCAGAACAACAGAAAGGAGCTAACCAAAACCTAGGCATGCCCAACCAAAACAAAGATCAACACACAATAAGGGGGGCCTTAAAATGCATGCCACATTATATTATAACATATTTGATCCTACTAACATCCAGACTTTATAATCTAGAAAGTTCACAAATGAAAGCTTAATATCAATTAACATAAACATAAGATAACAAGTCGATGTATAGCAAGAAAATTTGAGATAAAGGTGCCCATCCTAAATAGTGAGAAAAAAACATGTCCTTGCCCATAAGAGTCGTGAATGTCTTTCTAAAGGTTATACAAAAAACCCACATCAATTTGTATGTTATGGACCTTCTGGTTAAACAGTGACATAGCACTTTGAAGAAAAAAATGCTCCCTGTATCAATAACAAATACAAACATAAAGAACAATGCTCACCTAGTATACAAAACAAACATTTTAAGATTAAATGTATTTGAAGACAACTTGTGAGTATATACCTTGAAGTCACTGGTGCCAACTAATAAATCAAAAAATTAGAAAGAAATATGTAGCATAAGAATTACTACTGTGTACCAAAATGTCGCTTCATCTGCAGTACTAACGTATGCTCCTCCTGCTATTGCCATACCAATCATGGCTCCGGTCAAAAGCCTTCCCTACAAAGATAAAACCAACGAGATACAGGTAAAAAATAAAGAATAGCATAATTTTTCATCTATTTTTTAAAGTTAGAATTATAAATCTTGTACACTAAACAAAAGATACCTATCAAGCAATCTCAAAATGTTTTATAAATAATACAATAAAAGAACAAATTTCCAAAACCTAATAAGCAGAGCGACTATTCTCAACCTTTAACCTGGTATCTTTTGAAATATATAAGAGTCAAGTTCACATATTAATGTTCAAAAAGATAATGGAATGAGCCACAAAGCAAGCTGAAAAAAAATGAATAAGGAAAATCATCATCATCCATACATCCTTTGTCATATCCCAACTACTTTAGGCTGGCATAGCTCTAAAAAGATGCAAAATAAAGTTAGATTAGAATATATTTGAACCATAAACAAATCATTGATCTACTTGAGAAACACCGATGTCAAACCCACATGGACAAAAGTATATTTATTTTCCAATTTCCTTCGTTAAGAAATAACATCATCTCATATTTTGAATGACGTGGAGTGCATCCCGCTCATGCAGGATTTCCCACGATGTGAAGCGAAGAGTGCTCTCGTGTCTAGACCAAACGGTCCAAGTATTTTCGCTATGGGGGATCAGTCAGTTCCCTTGCCACTCTTAGTTATCATATTACTATATATTTGATTCCTAATGTTTTAGGGTATAGTATTTATGTGAGTTTGTTTAGGACAATAGTTGGCATCTATTTTCTCCCTTCTAGAGCTATATTTGAGGGTTTGGGGGGTGCCCGAGCTGTATCTCTCTTCCGAGAAGATGATTATATTCCTGTTCCAGCCACCCTAGACAGCGGCTTTTGCTGTCTTCTCTGCAGTTTCCCCATTTCCAATCCCCTCCCTCCCTTCCCCGCCTCTGTACCATCCCATACAGTTACCTCCACCCTTCCCAAACCTTCCTGCATCAGTCCTGGTTGCTGATTCTCACTGTCGTCATCCGAAAAATAGAAAATCTGTTGTTTTCCTGCTGTCCAACCATCATGGTTTAGAGAGGATTTAAGGTTTTGTCTTGGTTTAGAGAGGATTCCTTGTTCTTTGAGAGGTGGGGAGGGAAGGAATAAGGAGATCATAGTGGGTCCAAGAGACGGCCACAATTGAACGACAAAGCACCTATACCTCCTCACTCAGCCTTCCAAGGATTCACTATTAATCTTTGGTAGCTGACCAAACCGTCCTAGTACGTAGCAAGAAATTTTCTGGACAAACAGCGGGAGGAAATTCCAACCAAATGTAGCAATCCAGAATGAAGTAGAAGGCTTTGGTAACAGCAGATGGAGGGTTCTCTTACTTGCAAGCGCAGGTTCATGAAAGACGGAAGATCAAGATGTTGTATTAGGCATTCATAGTAATAATTACGTGATCTAGCTCCATTGTTCGTTTTCATTGACAGGTCTTGGAGAAACAGCTATTTCAGAAGGAAAATTGGGACGTTCAGGTGATAGAGGATGGTGGACAGCAGACACTTGCTCAATCAGAAACAAAAAAATAAAGGGCGTCGGGCAGGAACTACAGAGGTGGCAGATTATTATTATTTTTTTCTCATCCAGCTTGTGGTTTGCAGTTTCCTTCTTTCCTTGAACCTAAAATCCATACAACAGGTTCTCAGTTGTCTTAATTCACGTTTAGCTTCCACTTTGAAAAAGGGTATACCCGATTCTCTTTCAACATCCAGTTTGGTGAAGCAGCCACAAGCATTCTTCCAGCAGTATTCTTGGCAATTTCGAATGATTGTGAGCCAAAAAAGGGTGCTGCTGCATTCAACCCTAATTTCCTGGTGCAGGAAACATTTTCATTTACAAGAATCCATTTTGTTGGCAGGGTTCTTAAGGTTTCTTTTTCCATCCAAAAATTTCCTCTAATTTGATGCGCTTTTTTTTAGGTTGAAACCAATTAGTTTTCATCACCACTTAGTGCCTGTTTGGCTTGTAAAGTTTATTTGTTTAGGGTTTTTAAACATTTATCAAGGTCGAGGGCCTTGGAAAATGTTGCCTAATTCTTGAGTTCTAGCCTCACCTATGGCATAATCCCATCTTGCAAATTTTGAGGCGGACAAATATATTTTAAAAATTTTAACAATAATAATTTCTCAGATACCAGATATCAAGATGATTAAAGAACCAATGATAATTTTCAAATATTTCCTTAGATACAAGGTTGCTTGGAAGCTACCATAAATCATTGAAATGCTTGATGTATCACACTACATAAAAATATCAAGACTAACCATGCAGGTGTAGCCCACTAAGTTGGACATTTATACATGCAAATTTATCAAAATGCAGGACTACCTCACCTTTGGTCTGCTAGTCCATAACATTGTAAAATTTTAAAGACGAGGAATAATAGCTTGAGCATTATGCAACAATGTGGATTACGATGTTTCATTTTGAAAAGTTACGGCGAAGATACATTATAAAAACAGAGAAATTTATTTAAAAATGGTGGTTAAATGTAGAAGTGCCTCAAAACTAGGTTCAAAATAAGGTGGAGAAGAAGACTGCTGTATGTTGGAACTGGGCGTGACGATATTAGTAATATAGCTGATCAAAAATATTATTTTAAGATATCAAAAAAGAAGAGGAGAGATGAGACGGGAGAAGAATTTGATCTAGAGTTTAGTTTTCTAGCAAAGAGAGATTAGTACAAAAAAATACCAACCCTAGTTCCTTTCTTTTGCTGGCTCATCTCCTTCGAACTACAAAGTAAATTCAGCCTACCCAAGAAGTAATTCTTAAAAAAAACTTCACTTTTCTGATGCTTACATCTTAGCAAAAAAATTAATGGGGCATTTACATGAACACCACCCAATTTCTATGTGCTTACATATCTAACATATAAAATCTACTTTTCACATATATAGACCACCCAAAATTTTCATATCACATAAAAAATACCACTATTTTACCTTTTAACAGGTGAAATATACCTTTTTATCCATAGCTAAGATGGCATATATTGAATTTTACGCATTAGATGTGTAAATACATAGGAATTAAGTGGTATGTATGTAAAACTTCCAAAATTAATTCATCTTGGTTAGGTCAAGTCTTCTTTAATTCCACCTCAAATTGCAATCACCACAAGCTCTCGGGCATGACTCATTGGTACCTCCCGTAAATCGTGTGGAGACTTGGCAGAAGTCTAGAAAACGCCATAAGAAGGAACAATAATGGCATCTGCATCACTTTTAATATAAATGAGCATAAATGCATACATGCATTCCACATGTGATCATGCATGATTCACATAAAAGTGTGTTATGGCAGTTAAATATTCTATAACTGGTCAACTTAGTGCCAAGGGGGGAGTAAAAATTGTTCAATTAGGTTCAATCCATAAAAATGCACAGCAACTTCAAGTTAGGTTTCTTGTCCTCCTAATGAACATCTTCAAACTAAATCAGCAAATGCTAAATCCATGCATTTTCAACCAAATATTCCTCACAATAACTTTACCAAGTTTGAGCGAATCCAATTCACGGTTTAAGAACATGATATCTCAAATCGAGACAATTTCCTTAATTGAATCAAAATCTAAGTTTTGAGTCAAGACAATGCATAGCTTTCGTACTAAAAATACAAATATCATAAAATTATGAAAATTAGAAAACACATAAAAAACATAACCTTGATTCATAAAAGACACATTATTTAAAATCATACAAGCTTAAGAAAATCAAATAAAGGTTTTAGTTCAGAAATCATAAAAATTAATAACATAGGGAAGAAAGAGTCTACATGACAAGCTTTCATTAAACTTTATTACATTAATAACATAAATATCAATAACTTCATTATTATTTGATTCGACAACACATTTATTATTTATTTTCCTTCTTTTCTTTGTTAACTACCCATTTATCATCCAATGTTAAATCATCATGACAGATCGTCATCATTGTATGTAGTTAAACCCTAGGTATCTATATTTTAATATTTACTTGTAAATGACATAAATCGGTTCATTCCTCCAAGCAACAGCCAAAAAATTTCTCCTCTTTGTATTCAGTGAGTTGGAAATGCTCTAATTTTGTTCACATGTAGAAGTTGAACATGTTAGACTTAAGAAGCTGACTCCAAATGATTTTAATTCCGGTGTTTCATTTCCAAAGTGCATCCACCAAATCTCTAATTTATGAATTAGAAAAATTAAAAAGAGAATAATATTAAATACATATTAAACAAAATTTAACAATATGTTTAATATTAAGTAAAATTAATAATATATCTTACCAGGACAAAGTTTTATGCAAGATAATTGGGCGGCAGTCTAAGGCTAAACATTACCTTTTTAGTGATGAACACTTCAAGTTATCTATCAGGACTCCCAAAATCTTCTGATAAGCTTATCATTGTCTCCATAAATTTATAGAAACCAATTTTAACCTCCACATATTCAAAGAAGCTACCATGAAAATAAAATAGATGTGTGACAACAAAGAAATGAGAGATTGTGAACTAATCGTTATAAATAGAAAGTAGGGTAAGGAAGATAAAAGCAGGGATTGAAAGAGAAAAGAGAAGAGCTAATGAGAGGAGCAAGATAATATAAGTTACATTCGAGACACGTGAGAAGGAGAGAAACAAAATTTGATTACTACAACAGCTCAAAATTAAGGGATTTTAGCTGTTTATCCAATATAGGGTTTTAATGTAGGGTTATGATTGAATGTATAGGCTTCCAAATGCAATTTTTTCAATAAAAAACATTTAAACATTAGTTTTTTAAACAATTTGAAACTCACGCCTCTGTGGGTTTTGAAACCTTAAAACTCACATTTGTGCTTAACTGAGGCGTGTTTTGAAAAATAGGGAAAAAATGTCGATTTAAAATATTTTAGCACACGCTTCAAAAAAATGGGTTTCAAGGAATAGAGTTTGAAAATTTTTTATAAATAATGATCCAATTTCATTCATAATTATAATCTGAAATTTATTGTTGGAGTGGTAAGATCCTTTTTCCCTCGTTTTTAGAGCTACAAGAAAATTAATGCACTTAATCAACAACTCAAAATCAACTCAACTAATAATTCTTCAAGTTAGTAATTAAATATATGTGGGTGCTTTTAGCAAATCAAAGGCAAAATGAATCAAATTTGTACATAATAGAACACATTTATTTATATTCATGAAAAAAAAATTATTGTTCTACAAGTAACTTGTTAAATGAATATTAAGCATGATAATTGTTCATATATTATTTAATTCATAATTAGTTAAATATAGCTCATTTAATCACTTATTTAATAACAATATATTATATATTTATTTATTAGTCTTGATTACTCTGTTTAATTATCATATCTTATTTTTTACAATTTCAATTCTAATTATTTCCTCCTCTAGTTCTATGCTTTTAAGTTTTATCACTTCAGCCTTCATAAGCATCCAAGGTGGCCTACCTGGGAGAGAGTCAGCTAAGGAAATGACTCACAAGAATGTTCTTACTATGGAACCCCTTAAGTAGAATGAAACAAAATTCATAAATAACGAGATGTCTTTGGTGTAATGTTTGGAATTTCTCAGAAACTCTAAAGTTAAGTCGGCTTGTATGGGAGCAATCTGTAGCCACTTAAGAATTTACACAAATGGAACAAAATCATCAGTTCAATAGGCCAAAGCGGATAATATCTCGATAGACATGAGTTCAAATTATTACAAATAATATAGGAGCATTATAAGCCTAAAAACGAAAACTAAATTCCATATAGAACAAAGTGTAGTGTCATGGGAACCGCTTTTTTAATCCTAAATAGGACAAAGTACTATATGGTGGGAGCCACCTCTTGAACTTACAGGGATCATCTCTAGTGTCTTATCTAATTGGTGGTTTATTTTGGGTTAAAAATACTATCGAATATGCAGCTACTTAAGTGAGTGAGATTGTTGAACTAATTAAGTAGAATGAGGTTGAATTCCAAAACATTGAGGAGTTACAATGATTGAAATTTCAACAAAACCTTCAAAGGTAAGTGTGCTCGTATAGGAGGACTATGAGGATGGATGACCTATAGGGATGTAACATTTATAAAACAAAACAGCGAGGCCATTAGACGAAAGAGGATAATATATTAATGAGAGAGAGTAAGGGATGTTAAATTTTATTAGAGGTAAGTGCCATTTCTATTCTTCTTTTTCTGACCCCATATAGTTCATACATAGATTAGTAGTCTATGAGGAGGCCATTTTAGCCCTGGATGGCAAGATGCTTTAAGGAGATCAAGGCTAGTAGGAGTTTTGACGCCTACAACTCTTGCAACTCTCAGTTTGATTTCATTAAAGTGTAGATTAAGCTACATGCTTTCCTCTTCCTAAAACTGACGCCATATTTATATCTAAAATGCTGGCCCTTAATTTAAAATAACAGGATAATGCTCTTTCTTTTGTTTGATAAAGCATAATGACATAACTATTTTGTTTAGTTATTGATTCAGTCCACTTTGAATTGATTTTGCCGCTATTAACTTACTTTAGGAGCAATTCTAAAATAATTTATACTAGCTTGAAAGAATAATTTCCAGTGAATCGCATTTTCTCCATTAATGAATTTGAAGTATTTAATTCCTTGTTCACTTTCTTGAGTGTTGTTTGGTTGCAAGTACTGGGATTGTTTGGCAAAAGAAATGATAAATTTTTCATTTTTTGATGTATAATTTAAAGTAAACTATATAGAAAACATTTGTGTGGGGATTTTGAATGCCCTGTAATGCTTTTTTTTATAGATTTAAATTCACTCAAATCAGGTAAATTTCAAACGTAGGTAAGCCTCTCAACCAACAACTTCAATTTCATCGCTCATGAATCATGGGTAGGCATTCAGTCATCCATAGACACCGTCATTCACAACTAGCTAGTATCCATCGCATTTCAATCCATTTGAAATGTCTAGCAACAAATACAAAAAAATTATTTCAACACATGATTTACTTCCAACCAAAAAGCTCCTGAATTTCTAAAATGCATTCATGTTAATTATAGTGTATTTATAAAATTCGTGTATTTTATAAATATCCAACTAAAATACCCTCATAGTTGTAGTAAAACATCTTGAGATTTACGAGATCAATATGATGCAACTATTTTAATCAGTTGGTATAAATTTGTTTCCGATTAAAAACTTCTTATTTAGATAAATGCTATGTTCATTTTTTATTTTTAATTTTATTTTTTCAAAATTTTCAATATATTATTACATAATAATTTGATGGAATCCCTTCTAATTTCACTATTTCAATGAAAAAACTTGATGATACCAGTTCATGTTGTATGATTTCCATAAAACTTGTCTCCGACTCATTTATTTTCTAAAATTGATGCGAAGTAGTTTAGATACTCATTCCAGCTTTATTAAATTATTTGTTCATTTAGACTAAATTATTTTTCATTCTGAGAAGTCAAGCATTCATTCAATTTTTTAGATTGTTTGATAGCTTCTTTATGATTTATTCGATTAATTTAGGTAAGTCAAGTACAAGCCAAGCTCGGATGTAGAAAATTTTAAATAACATAAGAACATACATGTGAATGCTCAGCCAGAGCACAAGAAGAACATGAATAACTAGTAGCATGACGAAGTCCTATCCAAGACAAGCTTAGCCCTGCTCAGCTCAGTATGATTACAGCCCTACCCATTTTCAAGATTTCATAGTGTTGAATTTATTAGTAACTATTGAGCTTCCTGAGAACATAGAAGACAACTCACATTGCCGCATCACCATAAAGAGTGGAGATCCCACGGATCATTAAATTCAACAAATAAAATAAAATAAAATAATCAAAGACTCCATTTATCAACCACACAATCTTCAGCAGCTATGGTTTTTTTGTCCAAAGATTGCAACGTTCAAGAACCAGAGTTAGAAAACTAGTGCTGATTCAAAAAAAATAAAAGTACCTGAATCAAGCAAATTGACACCATCTTAGTGCAATCAAGAATTCAACATTCAATCCCTAAATAAACTGATTAGGCAACAAACCTGTGCATAACATATCCCACCGTTTCCATTAAAGAAACACAAAAGGATGAAAAAGCGTCTACCTTCTTCGAAGGATATGGAGCACTGGAAGCGGGTCCTGCAGTGGCCGAAGTAGCTTTCGCTGCCCCGGCGGCATCGCTGGTGCCGGAACTCAACTGCCGGATACCGATGCTGGCGGCACCGCCAGATACCAATGACTTGAGCCTCTGCACCGCAGCATTCCTAAGTTGAGACCTGCAAATTCTATTCGCCATAGCTAACCCTCGCTTCGGCTTTCAAGGAGGAACAGCTTTTCCTTCAAAGGAGACGTGAATCGACGACAGAGATTCTCTTTCTCTATCCCCTCCCTCTCTTATTACGGCGGAAACGTTGGAGCCCGGAGGCCAAACCTAAACACCAAACGAAGGGGTGCTCCCTACTTAATTTTCCAGTGTTTATCTTTTTATATATATATATATATATTATTCAAAGAAATGGTCTAATGCTATTATACGAGCCAAATGATCCTCAATGCGCCTAACAATTTGAGCTAAGGTCTCAAATTAGACACAAATAAAGTCCCAAGAGAATTTTCATTATTCATGAACTTTCAGAGCTAAGAAATTGAGAATTCAGCATATGCAAGTAATACTATTTTAAAACTATAATTAAATATAATGTGCAAATATTTGCCATCACAATCTCAAATGCTTTAGTTGCAAAAGACAAAATTAAGGCTTAAAATGAAAATATTTGCACAAATTTCAAAAATAATACATTCATGCAAATAATTTTAAAGTTTCATAAAGTTCAATCCAAACTAATAGGTTTAAATCACTCGTATGTGCTCCGATGTGTTTTCAATATTCAAATTTGAGCAAATGAAAATGTTGTGTGGGTTAATTATATTCTTAAACTAAAACATAACGTGAACATATTTTAAAGCATTTGCAATGTCTTCATTTCAAGCCAACCTGAAACCATGAAGATATTTATGCTCCCCATCGATTTGCCTTACCTATAGGGTGATATTGAGGTGATATAATTTATCAAGATGTTTTCAAATACATGATCCTAAATTCAAAGTCTATTAAAATTTTAAAAATATTGAAATGAAATTAATCGCTAAAATATTTAGAGCAAATCTACAGCCCTCATTCGTAATTGTTTGTCGAGGGTGATAAGTCTTATGTAAATTCAAAGTCAAACTTATTTTGCAAAAGATCAAAAATATGGGCATCAGGCCCTATATGTTTTGATATATTGATTTGAAAAATACATACATCAAACATAAGTCTTACATACAGATGCGGTCACTCGTTGATCAAGCCAATCAAGGGCGGCTGAATGACGCAAGCTGGCAGACCGGTCGATCAAGCTAAGTAAATGTGGCCAACTAATCGATCAAACTGATCGAGTGTGTCCAACCAATTAATCACACCGACCAAAGTGGTCGAGCACCCCAATGTGACCGACCAAACAATTTAAAAGACCAAAAGTGGTAGGCTGACCGAATAATTTTGCCGACCAAAAGTGGTCGGTCAGTTGAAAGTGGCCAACCGGCCGATCCAAACAACCAAGTGTGGTCTACCGACCAAAACCATGCAAAATTCAATTTTCATGCTAATTTTAAAATTATGTAAATGCAACCAAACAAGATAACATGCATATGCTCAAAATAATGGTGCAATGCCTTGTCGCACGAAGCAATGATAATTGCGAAGATAGAAATGTTGTAGACTTGCAAGATAGAAATGTTGTACCAATGCCTTGTCGCACGAAGCAGCAAGACACCCACCTCCGTTTTAGAGGGCCGAGCACAGCCGAGCACAAAAAACTTCTTGAAATGCGAAGTTTTCCGAAAGACCTAGAAAGTGGAGATCAAGGATTTTTCACTGCTTTCAGTTTTGTGGCATCACTTTTCCATCCAAGTGAAGATGCCACAACAAACGACCAGATTAGACCTCTTCTTTGTGCAGCTCGAGCCAGCCTTGTTCCTCCTCGTTGACCCCTACTAACAACCGCTACTCCCATAACTCACTACACGTTATCAGGATCGACGTAGGTGGAAAGTTCATACCTGAACACCAGGCAAGAATTAAGCAGCTCGAGCCATGGAACGATGCAATCGTCGCCATTGAAGGTGACTTGGATGCTTGCGCCGCCAAAGAAAATCCAATCGATATAATCCTGAACAAAGAGCTACAAATCGAAGCCCAGATTGTCGGGTGACTGCATGAGTGAAGGAATGGAGTCGAGGCCCACGAGAATGGCAAAGTCCCTGGAGTTTTGAATTTCGACGCTGTCAGGGACACCATCTTTGAGAACAAAGCCCAAGAAGCTGTGGGTATATATATATATATATATATATATATACACCCACAACTTTATATATATATACATACAAATATTTAGTATTCCATTATTCCTTATATTTTGTTTTCCGTCTAATCCTGTCCAAATTCTACCCGAAACAGCAAATTAGGTAGGCTAAGACTGCACTAAGTCATCAAATTTATTTTGCCGCCTGTAAAATGTAGGATTTTTTTTCTTTTTTTGTGTGCGAAAAATTATCCAATCACCAAAATAACATCTCATCTGATGTAAGAGTTAGATTTGAAGTCCAAAATCTAAAAGCACAGAATAATTGCCCTTTTTTTTGTGGGAAAATTTGCCCAATCACCAAACTAACATCTCATTTGCAGTAAGATGTTGATTGGAAGTCCAATACTATTAAAGCAGACAAGGATTGCCCTGAAGCTTTATATATAGTTGATTCTGTGCACTTTTGTCTGTTGTTAACTGCTTTTTGATTAAAAATAAGTAAGATTCATATCCATACCACTCATTTCTCAAAGTATTGACTTATCTCACACCTAAACTTTAATTTTCTCTATATACACCTCCTTATCTATGCATGAAAAGTGTATTTTTATGGAAATATGTATTTCGTTTTTCACAAAATTAAAATAATGATATTTTTATGATATATGAAAGATTTGGGTGGTATAAAATATTAAAATCAAGGTTCAGGTGTTAGGTACGTAAATACATAGTAATTAGGTGAAATGTATGTGTACATCAGAATTGTGTTAGCTTAAATCTCGAGAAAATCCAACGGGTCTAAACACAAAAAGTACGACTAAGGAGGGCCACAGACCGGAATCCAAAGGGTCCACTAGGAGATGATAAAAAAACTTGACTTTATGCAACCTATCTTGAACCAGGGCTAGTGGTTGACCATGTGCAGGTCTCCCAAAACTGGGACTAAGGTCAATCGAGTAGAGCAAGAACACCAATATGCCTTTTGCAACAAATTGACTCAAGTACAGAGTTGAATATCATCATCCACCTTATAGACTGCTCTGAGATATCTCATCAGGGGCAAGGAATTGGTAATGTTATAATATATGAACAACCAGAGGGTTCTCATCATCAAGGAATGAGCTACATATCAGACAATTTTTCCCACACAAGAAAAAGAAAAATAAACAATCTATGTGTTTTTAGATTTTGGACTTCCACTGTATTCATCTTACAACAGTTGAGATGCTAGTTTGGTGTTCAGGCAATTTTTCTCACACCCAAAAAAGGACCACATTTCACAGTTAGCAAAAATAAATTTGCCGACTTTATCTCGTCCCAGCCTACCCGCTTTGTTGTTTCGGGTAGAAAATGGACAAGGTAAGACAGAAACAAAATAGAAGGAATAGTGGAATACTGAACATTTGTATATAAATATGTATCCACCGCATCCTGGGCTCTGTTCTCAACGGTGCAACACCCGACTGCATCGAAATTCAAAATTCTGGAGACTTTGCCAATCTCCTGGGCCTAGACTCCATTCCTTCCTTCATGTAGTCACCCTACAATTCGGGTTTTCAATCCGCAGCTCTTCGTATATCGAATGGGTTTTCTCCGGTGGCTCGAGCAACAAGTCACCTTCAATGGCGACGAAGGACGCGGCGACACATTCGCCAAAAAACATTAAGAACGGTCCAAACCGATACGACCGTCCGCTTGCAACAAGGTTGGCGCTAGAGGTTGTGCCAATTAGAGAAGTCTTCACGGTGATGGTCTCGGGCAATGAGAAAGTGCTGAACTGTCTGGATGGATGCGTTTGAGGTAGGGGACGAGGCAATGCAGATGCCTTGCAAGCACGTTTGTCATGAGAACTGCATCATTCCATGGCTCGAACTGCATGATTCTTGCCCGATGTACTGGTAAGAGCTATTACCTGTCGTGGGATATGAGAGCGACGGGTGCTAGTTGGGGGGCGAAGTGGAGGAACGAGGCTGGCTTCAGCTGCCGGGGAAGAAGAAAGGAGTTCGGGGCACAAGGTGATGCAGAGGAGGATTAGAATCTCACTTCAATGGTCTTTGAGAAGTTTCAGATCACAGTGATAATTGCGAAGGTACGAGCAATAATAAGCACATTCTACTTGGATTTTAAAGTATTCCTCCAAGTAATATGATCTTGAAATTCTTTATATGAAATTCATGGTTCATCCCTGAATCTATCAACAATTAAAGTTTAATTTTTCGGCTCCCACTCATATTTACTTGCAAACCGTAATTAGTAAGAGCATATACTCATTTGATCCAGAAGAATGCCTAAGAATAGAAACTTTTGGGGGCTCTTATAGACAACTCCTCATTATTATAGTTATTAGTAATACATATTTCAACCACATACATAGTTATTTTTTATAAATAGATGCACATCTGATTAAGGATCGACTAGTCTATCAAAGTCACCTAAAGTAAAAAAAGAGAAAAAATAAATTATATTTATGAGAATATAAATAGTCATGATTCATGCATGATACAATCCACTTCATCAAAATTTTCATTCCTCAAATTAACAATCAACCAGCATTAAAAATATAATCATGAATTACTATTAATAGAAAATTGTTTAAAAATTAAAATAAAATAATTCACATTGACATCTGCATCTAATTCTAAATCATGCAAATTTAATCTACAATAAGGTAAATCTTATATATATAAAGCCTTAAAAAGAAAAAAAAAAATGTTACATAATAAAAAAAATTAAAGTAAACATTAACCTAAGATCCTACAGATAAGCATATATTAGCTTGGATGACCTAGAGATTGGAGATCAAGGAGTTTTCTCTGCTTTCTAGTTTTGTAGCTTCACTTTCCATCCAAGTGAAGATGCCACAAAAAATGACCAGATTAGTACTACCTCTTCTTTGTGTAGCTCGAGCTAGCCTTGTTCCTCCTTGTTGACCCCCACTAACAACCGCTGCTTTCATAAGTCACTGCACGTAATCGGGATCAACGTAGGTGGGAAGCTCATACTTGAACACCAGGCAAGAATTAAGCAGCTCGAGCCATGGAACGATACAATTCTCGTGAGTGACATGCTTGCAAGGTTATACTATAGGCAACTCCTCATTATAGAAAAATTTGAGGGCTCTGATAGGCAACTCCTCATTATTATAGTTATTAGATACATATTTGAACCACATACAAAGTTATATTTTATGATATGATGCACATCTGATTAAGGATCTACTATTCTACCAAAATCACCTGAAGTAAAAGAAGACAAAAAAATAAATTATATTTATGAGAATATAATTAGTCATGATTCATGCATGATACAATTCACTTCATCAAAATTTTCATTCCTCAAATTAGCAATCAATCAGCATTAAAAATACAATCATGAATTACTATTAATAGAAAGTTGATTAAAAATTAAAATAAAATATATCACATTGATTTCTGCATCTAATTCTAAATAATGAAAATTCAATCTATAATAAGGTAAATCTTATATATATATATATATATATATATATATATATATATATATATATATATATATATATATATATATATATATATATATATATATATATCAAATAGCGAATAGTATAATGTTATTTTACATTTACATACATACCATAAAATTTTTTAAGTATTTACAAATCTAGCACTTAAAATGTGAATTACAACTTCTTAAGCGTACCAAAGTGATATGAATATGAAAATCATGAATAAGGTGCCAGGTCTATAAATAAGATTTGTGTGGTATGTATGTAAATCTTTATTTTTTAAAGGACATCTACCAATAACAACTCCAACAAATTTATCTAAATAAACATATAGAGCGATGCCCAAATTAGGCTCAAATCTCATTTGACCTTGGCTTAGCTCGGGTCAAGTTCTAAGGTGCTAAGCTTGCCCTATGCTAAGTCAGATTGTGTCACAGCCACACTTAATATTTTCCCAAACAAAATAAATAAGAATATATTAGCTTAATCTTCTAAATAATATTTATAATCTAAACAATAAATCTATTTACTAATTTATTACAGTAGTTAGAATATTATTAATGAAATACTTAATATAACTACTATTTTCTAACTGTAATTATTATAGTAGTGAATCTAGTCATTTTAAATTCTATAAAATTCTTTTTTAATAAACTCATTCAAAATAGTAATAATTAAAATCATTACTTTAATAACTGCTTCCAAAATAAAAATTAGAAAATCATAGTTGTGATTAATATTGATTAATAAACTAAAAATAAAATTATCATAATATGTTGGAAAATTTAATTTTCTTGCCTTAAATTCTTTCCATTAGTTATTATCGACGGGAAGTGCATGAATAAAAATTTACATAAAAAGCAATATATATATATATATATATATATATATATATATATATATATTGATTATGTAATATAAATATAAAAACTAAAAGTTGGATGTCAGATTATAAATACATACATCTGGTCGCATAATATGTGATTTTTATATAGTTGCAATAACAGCCGCCTACTTTACTCTTTATGCTATCTGATAGCTACGAACCCGCAACATCATCCCTTTCACCGCAGGGAAAATGCCTGCCGCCGCCGATCCCAACATCCCAAATTACTATTATTGCCACCCCTGTGAGACAACAGTATCTATCGTGCCTATCGACAACGACCCCGTCTGCCCCATCTGCGGCCGTAGCTTCATCGAGGAGGTCAATATTCCGGACTTCAACTCCCGCCGCAACAGCATCGAAATCCGAAACTCCGGAGACTTTGCCGATCTCGTCGGCCTGTACTCCACTCCTTCCAGCTCACAGTCACCCGACAATCAGAACTTCTATCCGCAACTCTTCCTTCAGGACTACATCGAATCGCTTTTCTCCGGCGGCACAAGCATCGAAGTCACCTTCAATAGCGACGATGAAAGAGGCGGCGATACATCCGCCAGAAACATCGGCGAATACGTATTGGGCTCAGGCTTCGAGAATGTCGTACAACAACTTTTTGAGAACGATCCAAGCCGGTACGGCCCTCCGCCGGCTGCGAGGTCGGCGGTGGATGCTCTGCCGATTATAGAAGTCTCCCAAAGGATGGTACGTGTTGAAGATGCGCATTGCGCTGTTTGCATGGATGCGTTTTTCGTAGGGGACGAGGCAATGCGGATGCCTTGCAAGCATGTTTACCATGAGAATTGTATTGTTCCATGGCTCGAACTGCATAATTCTTGCCCGGTGTGCAGGTACGAGCTCCCCACCGACAATCCTGACTACGTGTCACGAGATATGAGAGCGACGGATGCTAATGAGCGGCGAAGTGGAGGAACATGGCCGGCTTCGGCGGCCAGAGAAGAAGAAAGCAGTTCGGGAGGCAGGGGGATAGGGAGGAGGGTTAGACTCTCGCTTCCATGGCCTTTGGGTTTTAGCTCACGCTCTTGGTGGAGCGATAATGATAATGGTGATGGTACGAATGATGGTTCAAGCTTGGATGAGAATTTTGAAGGCTTACACATCAATGATCGTTATGGTCATGGCCAGGGGGAATCAGACTGAACGAAGATGCTATAATTATGGGTGCAAAAGATCCAATGGTTGATTTTTACTGGAAAAACTAGAATTAAGTGATAATATGTAAATCTTCTTGTATTTTAATTTCATGAAAAAAATTAAAAGTTTATTAATTAATATATATTAACGAATGATTAAAATCAATTGATATTATACACTTAAGATAGGTAGTATTTAATACTTGTTCGTAATTAAATTCTAACAAATAATTAAAAATTTAATATGAGTTCTAACTTTTATCAAAATTTTGGCTTGTTTGGTTCTCTCGGATTATGGATTTTAATTGCAATTGATTTGATTAATTTGCAGATCGATCCATCCGAGCAGATGAATGCACAACTTCATATTTATGTCATTCAAATCTTTGATATCCCATAAAAAGATATTATTATTTTGACCTTTAAAAAGTAAAATAGATCATTTCATGCATAGGTTAAGTTCTATACATGTAAGAAATTGAATTTTGGGTATTAGATTTCTAAATAAATCCATAGGAATTAAGTGGTATGTATGTAAATCATCCTAAATTGAATCGGCATCTTTGTACACATCCAGGGCTGTTAAAAAGGCTCGTCGTTTGTGAACAGCTCGTTTGGTTTGAAATGTGGCTCGCTTGGTTCGAAATACAACTCATCAATTATATATATATATATATATATATATATATATATTAATGAGTGGCACTTTTAAAAATTTAATTGACTACAAAGTTACAAAGATTTATAATAAATTAAAAGTATTAAAAATTATTAAATTAGATTCAAATGATGTTTTAATATAAACAATAATTTTTAAATCTTGCTCCAACCCTTAACATCTTATGACTACGTAATTAGGGTTGTCAAAACGACTCTTTATGCTTGAACAACTCTTGTTCGACATGCTAAGCAAACGAGTCGAACATGAACAGACTTTTTGAGCTCGAAATATAAACGAGTCAAACACGAGCTGAGTCTTGGCTCACTTGTATTCGACTCATTTACACCCCTATACACACCTATTTAAAAACTTCTCCCTTCTCAAGGAATCCACATTTATGTATACTTTTATTTTTTATCATTTTTTTAGTTATTTGATGTTTTTTTATGGGTATCGGTTCTGTCGTTTTACCGAACCGTTACCATTGCAAGTTCCATCTCGAGAAGCTGTAGCTCGAGGAATGGAAGAGATCTCCCGAGAGCAGAACCCTCATGAATGAAGACTAACGCCCGATGATCGGAGGGCACACTTGCCCAAAGAAAAGCAGAAGAGTCCTAGTACCATGAAAGTATTGATGTGTCGATCGACATAAAAAAACTTAGACACATTCAGCCCCTGAAGCGTCGTCTTTTTTTCACCATGCTGAGGGAATCGACCCTCAAGTGATTCAATGAACTGCTGGTTGGAGTCACCATCTCCTTCACCGATTTCAAGGTGATGTTCAAGACACATTTTGCTAGCACTCACAAGTCTCAGAAGAGTTTGTAGGCCCTGCTACAAATCAGACAGAGAAACAACAAAAGCCTCCACTCATTTGTCACCCAATTCCAAAGGAGCACTAGAAGTGTAGGATCTAGAACACGATGTAACACGTCGTCCTAGCTCAAGGATTGAAAGAGGGGCCATTTCGCTATGCCCTGCATCTTCAACGACTGAAAACCTTGGCTTAATTGTTGGAGTTGACTAACAATCACATTTTGGCCGAGGAGTACAACTCTACCCCCACGTCCTCTATGACTGAAGCAACCACCCAACATCTGATAAGGAGGGCTTCATGAGAGGACAAACACAGACTGAGGGAAGACACATATGCTTGAACATGATATGAAGATAACTAGCCACCTTGGAACTACATGGGGGGTGATAAGAATAACAATAAAGGAGGTGAGTGGGGTACATTGACTAGCGGTTGGTTTGTTACCCTTAGCGACCATCAAATGACCACGAAACACTAGAGGATACTCCAGTGAGAGCCCAGATGATAGAGTTAGTTGAGGTCATCCAAAATAAAGAGTACTTCAAGAAGGCACAACATATTCTAGCCGGAGCTATTCCCTGGGACACGAAGAGGTATTATGCTTTCCACAGGAACCACAACTACGGTACAAGGGAGTGCAGACACCCCTAGAGCCAACTCAAGAAACTAATTAGGGCTAGAATGCTCAAAGTATTTGTATCACTAGGAGCATAAATTCAGAGGCAATGGAAGGCCCCATTAGAGGAGATGTCAGATGAATTAGTCTGAGTGAACGTCATCAAGATCGCCTGGATAGTACCAACATTTTTTTGAGGTGGAGAATCATCTTGGTGAGCTAGTCGGAAGAGGCTCAAGTTAGAGGAACTGTGCACGACCAATTTCACTCCCAAGCACAGTACTCATCCTCCTATCACTTTCACTGACACAGATTCTAGAGAAGAGTGGACATGTATAATCACCATCCATAGTGGAACATTTGAAGTTGGTCAAGCCTCGTAGTTTTTCCCATTTCCAAGATTTTCCACCTAAAAATTGATGTGTCTCCTATTTATCTTTAATTACTTGAGTGTGTGTTGGGTTTCCGTGCAACACTATGACATTAATTCATTACGGTACCATTATGGATGTTTAGACGCACATCAATTCTAGCCAACTTCTTAACCTCTATTTTGAGCTAAATGTTTAGACATTCTTAAAACTATAAATGGGGTGCAAAACTCTATCTCAAACCCAATTTCTCCTATTAATATGTGCATAAACCCCAATAGTATACTAGGATATTTCACACATCATATGGTTTCAATAACTTATCAAGGTCTTTTATAAAAGCAAATAGTATACCTCAATTATTTTTCGATGAACCAAGTGCTTATTAAGCTTTTAAATAGCCTAGTAGCTTATAAACCTTTTATTTATCTTAGTGGTATGTTGGATTTCTTTATAAATCCCAATATCTACGTTCTTATCAATTTCTATATCCTAATAGTATAACGGATGCATATTAACAAATAATTATATTGGGATTTTTTGAATCAATCTTAGTGAGTTCTTATTTAGAGTTTTAATTAACTCTAGTACCATACACATGCTTTTTTTTCCCGGAAAAAAAAATCATTTAAGATCTTAAATAAAGATTGAAGAAGACATCAAATGATGCTAAGTAGCAAAA
>NEWO01000057.1:1404001-1432456 GCA_003013225.1 Phalaenopsis aphrodite | reverse complement strand
TAGTTTTAGGACGCATTGGTGAGGCATGTGATGGGGTGATGCATGGTGAAGTTGTAGAAAGGGTATGAGTGTGTGCATGGTCAAGTCATCTAAGGTTTCCCTAAGGCCTTGTGATCCTATGAGAACTCATTTTTTAGTCTCCACATGTTGGTCCTAGTCATCTCAACTAAAAGCTGAGGACTTGAGACCACCCATATGAGGCTTCAAAAAGAGTTAAGAAATGCCTTCAATTTCTAGATGGGGTGGATATCATCACTAGTCTTTTAAAATAGTCGATAGAAAATTCTTATGACTAGATCCTAAGTTCTAGAAGAAAGAATTTAGACCTCACCAAAAATAATGTCAACAACTGTCAAAATGATTCAGAGGAGATGTGAGTGGGTTTGACAACAGAAAGGAAGGCAATGAAGACAGGGGGAGGCACAGGGAGTTGGGCTAGGTTTTCGATAGAGAGAACGATGGGAACCAACAAGGGATTCAGAAAAAAAGGAGTTTAGGATGAAAGGTGAGGCAGCCAGGAGGTTTGCCGGTGGCAGGGTTTCGATAGAGAGACGAGGGAGCTCGACGTGAGTTTTGGGATCTAAGAGAGATGGTCGAGAGATATGGTCGGGAACCAAGTGAGCCTGGTCGAGCAGGCAAGGAGGCTAGGGCTTAAAAATGTTATTATTATTATTATTATTATTATTATTATTATTATTATTATTATTGTCTACTGAGAAGGGATAGGGCATGAGGGATATAAGATTTATTATTATTATTATTTTAATTTAATTTTTTTTAATTGAATTGTCTCGATTTACATGTCGATAACTTGTACATAAAGACCCACTATATGGTTGTCCTCCATAGGCAAAGTTGGCTTCCGGGACATGCTCGTGCCTTTTGTTTTATTATCGGGGGTTGTTCAAGAAACTTGAGTGACGATTGAGATGAGTTAAGCCTGAAGGAATCTGTCCTTCAACAAAGCCATCTGATAAACAAATGTTGGTTGGCCTTCTCCTAAGAGAAATCTAGAGTCCAATAGAGCAATCTTGGCTGCGTACCCTTTAGTACACGTCACATGATCTCAAATAGATGTCCCATACTACGGAGATCAACACATGCATCAAACTTAATTCCATTGGGTTTAAGTGGACATCCTAGACATGTGATATCAAATAAAAATCATGCCAACACCCAACACTCGATAAACTAATAAAACATCAAATATTCTTGCTTTTAGTAGAAATAAATCAAAAAAAATTTACAACATTGACCACACTTCAAAGACTAAATCATTTACAAGTGAAATTTATGTTTGTGGTAGAATATTGCGTAAGTTTGAACTCTCAACATCATAAGGGCAATAGTCCATAGATCAAAATCGAAAGAATAGATTGTTCATAACTACTTTTGAAGTGCCAACATTATTTTACCACAAACCAAAACATGACTGAAAGTTCGTGGACACTCAGTGTGCACTAATTATTCTGGATAAGAGCAAACCACCATCATTGACTTTTCACAAATCAAATGCACGTGCAAAATTTAGTAAGTTAAAGAAAGCATAGGAATTGTATGTAATCTTTACTTATTAGATATCTAACGCCTAAATTTAAATAGCTACACGCATATCTCTCAAATCCTTAACATAAGAATTATACAAAAATAAAAATAAAAAAGTAGAGGTGAAAAATATAAAAACACAAAAAAAGTATAGGATACACATAAATTTCCCTTAATTGAAAGTGTTGAAACATGTATATATGAGCTCAAATATTTTGGTATTTACTTTGTATATTTGAGCTAAAACATTATATCAAACATGATTTGGTAGCATGATTCTTAGACACCTCATATTGGGAAGGAGTGATGAGGAACGCAATTCGATGCAACCAGGATAATAATTTTCTCTCTTAAATGACAATATGAACATAACAAATTCAAAACAAATATTAAAGCTATTTCTTGATATATGAAAAATTTTATTGATTGCCAAAGATCAATAATTGTATTCATTAATTTCCATCTAATATTATCTTATTAATCGCATTTAACAGCAGGTCTGAGAAAATCATGCTTTGAATCACAAAAGCAAAATGATTTGAATCACAATAGCTAATTAAAGTTTTTTAATAGCTACCTGTCACGTAAATTAGAGCTCTATAAATAAACATCTAAGCTTTTATTATTACATGAAAGAGAAGAAACCAGAATAAAAAATTTGCTTTCTTTCAACCACAATGAGAAGGCTTGTCGATGTCTGCTCTAAAGCCTAAGAGGTGAGTTTTCATAAACTTTAAAAATAATTCAATACCAATGTCAACGTAGAGCTACCCTTAGCCGAATAGGATAAATCGCCCCCAACCCTAAAACATGAGCTAATGAATTCACCAGGCAACTCGCTAAGGCGATCAATCGGTATTTGAGCATCAAAAGTTAAAAACCCTATATCCAAAACAACGGTAAGAACATATTAAAGAAGAGAGAAAGAAGAACAAAACTTGAATAAAGTAAGATAGAAGAACACAAAACCATGTAAGCCTCAGATCTCCAATCTGAAACGAAAGATATGAGTTTGGAGGAGACAAACCCGAGCAGCCCTAGAAAGATTTTGCTCTTTTAAGCTGCTCCACCGCCACGATGCACACAAAACAAGTGCATAGCCACACAATTAGAGATCACGATCAGACGAGAGATCTCTTGAAGTAGGAATAGAAGGAAAAGAAGCAAGAAAAGACGAGCTCTCCGCTCTCGGCTTTTCGCTATAGAAAGGAGAGAACCCGAATAGTGTGGTGTAGGCATATATATTTATTATTTTATTAGAATTTAGGATTTTAGATGAAATTTATTTTGTTGGGATTAAAATTATATTCTTTAGATTAAAAAATACAATTTAGAAGAATTTAATATATTTTAGATTTAAATTTTTGTATTACATAAATCAAACAATTTTAATATAAAAACATTATAATATATTGTTTTAATTATTAAATTATTTCAAGTCTTAACGAGTCGACACGATGGAACAAACATTGGTTTGTGTTCAACTCGATTACGAATCGAGCCCAACAATTTTATTCTCTTTTAACTTGCTTACTTAACTAGTGAATCAAACACAAGCCACTTTTCGAGCCAAACACTAGCTATTCTTAAATGACGAGCCATTTGGACTGCCTTAAAAATATACAATAGGCCTGACGCATTCCTCCACTTCAACCATCCAACTTGAATTCTACTAATATCATCCTCATCTATATCACCATCACTTAGTACAATAGATCGGAGATATCTAGAAAGTTCACACCTTTTAATGGATATCATAAATCCGTACCCAGGGCATCTTTAGGCTTTGTTCTCAACTTAGAACAATAGACCGTAACTCGTCCCTCCCCTTCGGCCCCCACTAGCATCCGCCGCTCTCATATCTCGCAAAACATCAGGATCGTCGGTGGGGAGCTCGTGCCTGCACACCGGGCAAGAATTATGCAGTTTGAGCCATGGAACTATACAGTTCTTGTGGTAAAAGTGCTTGCAAGGCATCCACATTGCCTCGTCCCCTATCTCAAATGCGTCCACGCAGACGGCGCAATAAGCTTTCTTGTCACCCGAGACCATTTCTACGGAGACTTGTCTGCTCGGTAGAGCCTCTAGCGCCGAGCTCGCTGTTGGCGTGGGTCGTACTGGTTTGGATCATTCTCGATATTTTCGACAAATGTGTTGTCGCCTCCTTCATCTCCATTGAACGCAACTTGGATGCTTGAGCTGTCGGAAAAAATCCACTCGATGTATTCCTCAACAAAGCGTTGCGGATCGTAGTCTAGATTGTCCGGTGACTGCATGAGGGAGGGAATGGAGTCTAGACTCAGCAAAGTCTCCGAAATTTTTAATTTCGAAGTAGCCGGGGGTTGCTACCGTTGAGAACAAAGCCCAAGATGCCCTGGGTACGTATTTATATACAAATGTTCAGTATTCTACTATTTCATGTATTTTGTTTTCAATCTTATTCTACCCATATTTTGCCCGAAATTGCAAAACAGTTAGGCTAAGATGTCACAGAGTCAGCAGATTTATTTTTGCTGACTGTAAAATGCAGGGTTTTTTTTTCATTTTCTTTATTTGTGTGGAAAAAATTGTCTAATCACCAAACTAACATCTCATCTACTGTAAGATGCATAGAATGGAAATCCAAAATCTAAAGCACACAAGGTTGTTTTTTTTCTCCTTTTTTTTGTGTGGGAAAAATTGCCCAATGACAAAACTAAGGGAAAAATTTCCCAATCACGAAACTAACATCTTATCTGCAGTAAGATGTAGTATGACAGTCCACAATTTATAAAAGCAGACAAAAATTACTCTGACGATTTTATATATAGTTGACCCTGTGCACTTATGTCTATTGTCAACTACTTCTTGATTAAAAATAAGTAAGATTCACATTCATACCGCTCATTTAAGATTCACTTTCATACCACTCATTTCTCAAGTAATTTACATATCTAACACCTAAACTGGTAATGCATGAAAGATGTATTTCATTTTCCAAAAATTAAAATAGTGATATTTTTATGAGAAATGAAAGATTTGGGTGGTATAAATATGAAAAACAAAGTTGAGGTGTTACATATTTAAATACATAGTAATTGGGTGAAATGTAGGTGTACATCAGAAATGTGTTAGCATGAATCTCGAAGAGATCCAACGGATCAACAAATAAAAAGTACGACTAAGGAGGGTCAACTGTGGGAGACCAAAGGGTCCACTACTGGAAGATTAAAGAGCCTACTTGACTTTATGCAGCCTCCCGAGAACCAGGGCTAAAGGCCGATTGGGTGTAGGCCACCTGAACTAAGGACTAAGGTCAATCGAGCCAAGCATCAGCACTGATCTGCCTATGGCGACAAACCGACTCATGGCAAGTGTTCAATACCACCATCTACCTCACAGGCAGCCCTGAGATATCTCATCAAAGGCTAGGAATTGATAATATTGTAATTTGTGAGCATCTTAAAGGACCTCATCAAAGAATGAGTTATGTATCAGATTACAGTGATTCACCATTTGGTTGATAGCATATACACATTCTGCTGACAAGAGCTCCTTAGCCAATAATCAATAGCTGACAGCTAGACTAGGATGGTCGACCGACAGAACAAAGCTGGCTGAACGAGTTCTGGGACTCGAAGACCATAACAGGCCGACCGACAACCCCGATTCAATATGGTGGACGAGCAGGTCCTGATGAACTAAAGCCCATTGATTTCAGCCAACCGAGCTTGTCAAGGGATATTGGGTCGAATGCCAGTACATGTAAATGCCTAAAAATATTATATAACGCCCTCATTCAAGTAGAGCAAGCATTTAATTTTACATTATGTATCCCCTCCTTTATAAATAGGTGTATCATTATATGAAAAAGGGCTAATCAACAAAGCTTATGACTTGCTAATTCTATAAATAAAAAGACTAATATGTTTCTCTTCAATTTATTTAGTGTTATTGACTGTGATACTTGCATGGGGCGGTAACATCCGCCGTCATAAGTGGGAGTAAAGTCTTCCATGACTCGTAGCTCGCTATCAAAATATATTACATCTCAACCTATCTGCTTTGCTATTTCGGGCAAAATATGGGTAGAATATGAAACAAACTACATGAAAAAGTAGAATACTGAACATATGTATATAGATACGTACCCAAAGCATCTTGGGCTTTGTTCTCAATGGTGGCAACCCTCGGCTTCATCGAAATTCAAAATTCTCGAGACTTTGTTGAGTCTAGACTCAATTCCCTCCCTCATGCAGTCACCGGACAATCCAGGCTTCGATCCGCAGCACTTCGTTCAAGATTACATCGAGTGGATTTTCTTCGGCGGCTCAAGCATCCAAGTGGCATTCAATGGAGATGAAGGAGGCAGCAACACATTTGCCAGAAACATTGAGAACGATCCAAATCAGTACGGCCCTCCGCCAACAGCGAGGTCAGCACTAGAAGCTCTACCGAGTAGACAAGTCTCCGCAGAAATGGTCTCGGGTGACAAGAAAACTTAGCGTTGTCTGCATGGATGCATTTCAGATAGGGGACGAGTCAATGTGGATGCCTTGCAAGCACTTTTACCACAAGAAATGTCTAGTTCCATGGTTCAAACTGCATAATTCTTGCCCGGTGTGCATATACGAGCTCCCCACCGACGATCCTGATTTGTTGCGAGATATGAGAGTGACAAATGCTAGTGGGGGCCAAAGTGGAGGGACGAGTTACTTTTGATCATTATTTGTCTTCGTATACGTATAAAAAATGTTTATAGGCTTTTCTTAAAAGTTGGTGGTAGATTGTTGAAATATAAACTTGATTTTAGTTGTTTAAATAAAGTTTAATTTCTAGAAGCATGTCTTATCTTGAAGCTTATTCTAAAATATGTGATATGTGTGAAATTATTGTGTGATAGATATGGAATTATTTATAATCATTATATTGGAATTGTAGTGACACAATCTTAGTCGTTTATTTAGGTGTCACTAATATAATTAGGGGTGAAGTCTTTGAGTTTGTATCAAGCCAAGTAAAGGTGATAAATAGAAGTGAAGATTCTTCCAAAAATTTTTACCTTTGTCAAATCCTAAAAGTTTCTCCATTCCAACAAAGTGGTATCCAAACCTAAAGGTTCCTTTATAAAGCAATGACAAACAGTGACATTGTTTCCTTTTAAATTTTGATGCTTAAGGAAAGCATCTACGACAATTGGAGTATCAAGATGAAGGCACTCCTTGAAGCGTATGATGTTTGGGAGGTTTTGGATAAAGGCTACGATGAGCTAAGCGACGAGTTCACTCTATCTACAACACAAAAGAATAGCTTAAGAGACCTGCGAAAGAGAGACAAGAAGGCTCTCTTCCTCTTATATCAAGTTTTAGATGAAGATGATTTTGAGAAGATCTTAATTGCTACTTCGCCTGAGCTAGCATGAAAGAAGCTCGAGGTCTCGTATAAGGGAGAAAAGAAGGTTAAAAAAGTATGACTTCAAACTTTAAGAAGCCAATTTGATGTTTTGCATATGAAAGAATGTGAGTTTGTCTCTGATTACTTTTCTAGAGTCATTACCATTTACAATCAACTAAAAAGAAATTATGAGAAGTTAGAAGATGTGGCTATCATGGAAAAGATTTTTCAATCGTTAGATTCAAAATTTAATAGTATCACAACCATTATCGAAGAGACCAAGGATTTACAAGCCATGACAATAGAGCAACTTTTGGGTTCATTGCAAGCCCATGTAGATAAGAAGAAGATGAATGAAGAGATTGTCGAATAACTTCTCAAGACAAATTTCCAACCAACTCAGAAAGATGAAAGCTTCAACAATATTAGAAGCCAACATAGAAGAGGTAGTGGACAAGGACGAGTTCATGCTAGCAAGCAAGGATGGAGAGCCAACAATAACTATGAGAAAGGAGAAAGTTCTACAAGAGAACGTGATTGAGGGCTCTCAAACTCGATGTATGATAAATCTCAAATTAAGTGTTATAATTGTAACAAGTTCGGACATTATGCGAAATAATGTAGAGCACCTAAGTACAAAGTTAATGAAAGTGTCAACTACATAGAAGAAAAAAAGAGAAGAAGATGACACTCTACTTCTAGCATACAAAGACAATGAAAGAGGTGAAGATAGTACATGGTGCTGGACACTGGTGCAAGCAACCATATGTGTGGGAGACGAAGCATGTTCGTAGAGCTTGACGAATCAGTAAGCGACAATGTGTATTTTGGAGATGAGTTCAAGATAGAGGTTAAATGCAAAGGTAACATTCTCATCCGTAAAAAAATGGGAAGCATAAATTTATTTCTAATGTTTACTTTGTGCCGAATATGAAGAAAAACATCTTGAGTTTAGGGAAACTCTTTGGGAAATGATATGATATTCATTTGAAAGAAAATATTTTTTCCTTAAAAGGTAATATTGGTAACTTGATTGATAATGTGCTAATGTCATCATTTAAAAAGTTATTGTTAAATGTCTGAAGACCTGTTATAAAGATGTTTTTTTGCTCTGACATCTTCGATTTGGGCATCTCAACTTCAGAGGACTTGAATTGCTTTCAAAGAAAGAGATGATGAGATGATTACCTTGCATCAACCAACTTGATCAATTATATGAAGGTTGTTACTCGAAAAGCACTTCAGGAAAAGCTTTCCAAGGGAGTCAAATTTAAGAGCCCAAAAGCCTCTTAAGCTCAGACATACAATTGTTTGCAGTCCAATAAAGCCAAACTCATTCGGTAAGAGCAATTATTTTCTTCTCTTCATAGCTGATTTTTCACGAAAATATGGGTGTATTTCTTAAAACAAAAACCAGAGGTTTTTTGAATATTCAAGAAGTTTAAGGCAGATGTAGAGAAAGAGAGTGGACTCAAGATTAAAGTTATGCAATCTGATCGAGGAGGAGAATTCACTTCAAAAGAATTTCAAGAATTATGTGAAACCAACGGAATATGTCGACCTCTAACTTTTCCAAGATCCAAAAAAAAATGGAGTAGCAGAAAGGAAGAATAGAACCATCCTCAACATGACAAGGAGCATGTTAAANCGAGAGCACAACCCATAGGAACAAAGGCAGGCGCCCAACGATCAGAGGGCACACTTGCCCGAAGAAAGAGCAGAATATTCCTAGTACCATGACAATATTAGGTATGTGCCAATCGACATGCAACAACTCAGACACATTGTGCACCTCCCCGCCAACGAGATAATACATTCTTTTCACAAATTTCAGTTGTTGAACATCTGAGAAGTTCAAGATACCTTTACTTAAATCCTATAAGGTTTCGATTGATCTAACCAACCGTATCACCTTCTTTGAGTCGACCATGCCTGTTGAGAATCATATGATGTTCGTGGCGCAGTTTGTCAATGCTCAAAAGTCTCATAAGAGTTTGTAGGCCCTGCTACAGATCAAGCAGAGGCACAACAAAAGCCTCTGGTCATTTGTCACCCAATTCCAAAGGAGATATTGAAAGTGTAGGATCTAGAACCTGCCATAACACATGCCACCCTACCTCAAGGGTTGAAAGTGGGACCATTCTGCTACACTCTGGGTCTTCAGCGACCCAAGAACTTGGTCTATTTGTTGGAGCTTATCAACAATGATATGTAGGCGAATGAGTACAACTCTACTCCCTCGTCCTCTATGACTGAAGCAACCAGACGACAGATGCAGTCTGAGGGAGGACACTTCTTCTTGACCACGATACAAAGGCATTAGACCCCTCGAGACGAGAGGGGGGGGTGACAAGAATAACAACAAAGGAGGTGAGGAGGGGCACATTGACTAGCAACTAGCTTGTTACCTTGAATGACCATCAAATGATCACAAAAAGCCAGAGGCCACCCCATTGAGAGTCTCGATGGCAGAGTTAGTGGAGGCCGTCCAAAATAAAGAGTACTTCAAGAAAGCACCACAGATTTAGCCGGAGCTATTCTCAGGGGCACGAAGAAGTGTTACTCTTACCATAGGGGCCACGACTATGATACAAAGGTGTGCAGGCACCTCCGGAGCCTACTCAAGAAGTTAATCAGGGCTAGAAAGCTCAAAGAATTTGTAGCACTAGGAACATTAACTCAGAGGCAAGGGAAGGCTTCAGTAGAGGAGATGTCAGATGAACCATTCTAGGCGAACGTCATCAACATCGCTTGGATAGTACCAAAAATCTTTGAAGGCGGAGAATCATCTCGGTGAGCTAGTCAGAAAAGGCTCCAGTTAGGATAACTCTGAACGATTTTTTTCACTCGTAAGCACAGTTCCCATCCTACTATCACTTTCAATGACACATATTCTAGAAAGAGTGGACATGTATACTCACCATCCATAGTGGAATATTTGAACTAGGTTAGGCATCGTAGTTTTTTCCATTTCCAGGATTTTTCACGTAAAAATTGATGTGCCTTCTCCTACTTAATTTTAATTACATAAGTGTGTTTTAGGTTTCTTTACAACATTAAGACAATAATTCATTACTCTACCATCATGGACGTTCAGACGCACATCAATTCTAACTAACTTCTTAACATCTATTATGAACTAAATATTTAGACATTATGTTAAAACTAAATTTAAAAGGGGTGCAAACCTCTATCTCAAACCCGATTCTTTTCCCACTAATAAGGTGTGCACAAACCCTAATAGTGTACAAGGATTTTTATAAACATCGTATGGTTTCAATAACTTAGCAAGGTCCTTCATAAAAGCAAGTAGTATACCTCGATTATTTTTCTATGAACCTAGGCTTATTAAGCTTTCAAATAGCCTAGTAGCTTATAAACCTTCTATTTATTTTAGTGGTACGTTGGATTTCCTTATAAATACTAATATCTAAGTTCTTATCAACTTCTATATCATAATAATATAAGGGATATATATTAACTAATAATTATATTGTGATTTTTTTGAATCAAACTTAGTCAGTTTTTTTTAGAGTTTTAATCAACCCTACATGCTTTTTTTCCTGAAAATTTTTAAAAAAAATCATTTAAGATCTTAAATAAAGATTGAAGAAGCATCAAATGGTGTTGAAGTAGCAAAAGAAGGAAAAGAAAAAAAAAGGAGGAGGATGCAAACACGGCGGCAAAAAAAAGGCAAAAATGATGAGATTAACCATAAACCTTTATTCTCTAAATGATAATATTTGTTATAAAGCTTGGATTAAATTTTTATTTTTGGATTCTGATTCGTCTGTGGACTCGCACATCAAAGAAATAATTAGAAATGAAAATATCAATGGAAAAACATAGAATTGATTTATTGATTAGTGCGTGGTATAGCTAACTCTCTTTATGAATCTGGCTTAAGGGTTTTCGGTCATACAATAATGAACTCATAAGTTTTAACTTCTTATTTCCTTGTACCCCTAGGCCCTAGCATGAATTATTCTATAAGTTGATATTATTACATGTATGATGGGATCACGACAACATGAATCTCAGAGTAAATGTAGAAATACAAAAAATAAGAGGATCCACGGTCAAATTATACAAAGATCCAATCAAAGACTAATTTACTTTATTAGAGTAAAATTTGATGTTATGTCAAGAGAAAACATTTCTAAGCTCTCATAAGTCAGTCTCTTCAGTAGGCATGCCGACTAACAAAGCATGCCGAAAGAACAACTCCACACCATGCTACAAATGACGAAAGTGAGCCGAAGATTGAAGTAAAACCATGGATAAGCTTAGTCTGGAGGTTTTCATATCGTTCTTATGCAATTCAGTTCGTCATCATTGAATGAATGAACATGAACTGACGACCAAAAGTCATCACGACCGACCAGTAAATTCATTTTTAATATATTTATATATTGTAAAAATGAGCTTAATGCCCTAAGCTTCTTTGCATAGAAGGGGTCCTAGATTTAATTATGTACTATGGGTATTTCCTATACCTATAAATAGGACATCATTTCATAAGAAAAGGCTCTACTTGCTCTCATTTTTACTGTTCATTTCTACATCCCTTCTTACTCCTCTCTTTTTATGTTCTATATCTTGGGCGTGATTCTCCTAACAATTTTGGATTCAAAATTACTTAACCACAATTCTAAGGGTTGATCCAAATATGATTAGAAAAATTGTGGCCATGTCAACCTACATTAAGTGTTTGTTTGGGGTAGTTACAGTCGTTTGAAGTTACAATAAGAAACTTGTTTTTCAAAAAATTGGGGTGGTTGTTACAATTTTTTTTTAAATTAGACCGTAATTTTCTAGCAGCCCCCACACTTAGCCAGAACCAATTGCAAAACACAGTTTTCTGCGACAGCTTTTTGAAAAAAATAACCAAACACAGTTTTGCCAGACACAAAACAATATGATGCGACACAACCCTACGACCACACTATTGGCCCAAAGCCATCCTAACACTCTAGCTTGTAATTAAAAGGTTTGGATAGATCCATATTTTGTACATCAACCGATTAGAAGAGTTTCAAATCATCATAATATACATCAACACGCAAAGTATCATTCAAATGTTTCACCTAGCTCAATAATATGTAAGAATCTTATCAAAATTACATTCATATTAAAATAATTGGTAAAGGAAACACAATAATGATTATGAGAATATCGAAATAGTAACAATCCTATCTCGTTTGATATTCATTTTTGTCAACTGATTATACACTTTTAAGACAGAAAAATTAAATTTTAGATATTTCATAGCTCTCAAGTCAATCATTATGTGAAAGATTAATATTACACAAATTATTAAATAAATATTTTTTATGAAGGAGTTAAACGAACAAGTAGTTCTAAAATATAATTTGTTCCAAATTATTGGTTGGATATTTTTAACACTGATACACAAAATTATATAATTTGTTCAAAAATTATATTCAACCAGAGTCAAATTAAGCACAAATCAAGTCGTTAAATAGCTTTTGGAAGTTTTCAGTGTATAATAAAAAGGTCAAACATATTCTAACATGTAAATACAAAAAACGAGCAGCTCGGCGGGAAGAATCAAACAAACCAAGATTGCTCAATTCTGACATCATCAAAACACTCAAATATTCACTGAGTATCGTGCAATCAGAGGAACCTCTTCGGGCCATCTGATCAGATTGATATGGATTCATTCCTTATTTCCAACCCAAATTATATAAATAGAGGCCTACCCTCCTCTAATAGAGGGACCTAGATCTCGAACCAGAAGAAGACAGAAGCTTGGAAGTGGGGCTGAGATCCAACAACGCTTCTGCACCGCATATTTGAAGAATACCTCCTACTCTAGTAGTTGTCGCAAACTTCTGCCAACGCTGAAGGCCAATTTTGGCAGCCTCCGCCTCCGAAAGCTATCGCGTCTGGCCCGCTTGTACTGCCACCTCCTACTAACTATGACGACAGCCCGCCAACCATTGTCAACTACCATCAACCACTGCTTTCTCCTTGCCACCACTTGTTCCTTGCAACAAAGTCCATTGTGGAGTCATAACGTGAATTGCAGAATCCCAACATACGTTGCAGAAAAGTGAATCACCCGGCGGAGCAATATATCATCCAGTCTACCGTGTAACAACTCACCCAGAATATGGTGCAACGATAAACCCAAAGACTGTGTAACAACACATCTCAAATACGGTGCAATGACACACCCCAATGATGATATAACGATACACCTCACATACGGTGCAATGATGCCTCTAAAAAAGTGTAACAACACACTTTGAATATTGTGCAACAATAAACCTCATTGATGATGTAAAAACACACCCTACATATGCAAAGACGCCTCCCAAAAATGTTTTAACAATGCACCTCGAAGATGGTGACTTTTTCTACTCATAAAGCTCCCTTTTAACATCCTAATAAAATTGGCCTACATTACCAACTTCAACCTATGAGGACTAAAGCTCGTGGAGCTCCCAACTAAAACATCTGTAACTTACGAACGTCATCATAGCTCACCACTACAATATAAGCAAAAAACTACGACCAACATGGTCCACAACTCATTCAACTCTTGACTTCGGCCTTGTACTCTAACTTCTGCAGCCTACATATGACATCACAATTAACCATCATGACATACGCGACCAACTACAACCTTGGTTGTCCATATCTCGCACACTTCCTAACTCTGGTTTTTGTGGCCTACAGACGTCATCATGGCTCACTACTACGACATAGATGACCAATTACGATCTATGTGATCCACAATTCATGTAGTTCTCGACTCCAGCCTCCATGACCAACAAACATCATTATAAATCACCACTAAGGCATATTATGTTAACTACAAATTATGTGGTTAACAACTCACACATCTCCTGCTTCTACCCCTGTGGCTTACATAAGTCATCACGGCTCACCACTACTGCCTATGCAACCAACTACAACCTATGTGGTCCGTAGCTCATGCAGATCTCAACTCCGGCCTTCTTGTTCTACGGTTGTCATCACATTTCAGCACCACGGTCTACACGATCAATACAATCTACATGGTCCACAACTTACACAACTCTTGATTTTGATCAATGTGGCCTACAAAAGTTATCACAGCTTTCCATCATGGCCTACACGACCAACTACATCTTACGTGGTTCACAGCTCATGCAAGTCTCGAATCCGGCCTTCACGTCTTCTGGACGTCATCACAGCTCACTTCATGGCCTACCTACATGGTCCACAAGTCGTACGACATCTTACTCCAACTCATTTGGCCTACAAAAGTCATTATGGTTCACCACTACGATCTATAGACCAACTATGACTTACATGGTCCTCAACTTATATAGCCCTCGACTCCAGACTTATGACCTATGGACTTCATCATAACTTACCACCACGACCTACTCGAACAACTACGATCTACATGGTCCACAACTCATACAACTCCTGACTCAGACCCCTATGACCTACAAAATCATCACAACTCACCACCATAGTTTACGTGACCAACTGCGACCTACGTTGTCCATAGCTCATGCAGCTCTCGACTCCGGTCTCTGCGGCCTATAGATGTCATCATAGTCCACCATCACGACCCACATGACTAACTACAATCTCAATAGTGCACAACTTGCTTCGTTCTTGATTTTTGACCTTATGGCCTACAAATGTCGCCACAACTCACCATCATGGCCTACACAACCAACTACGACCAACGTTGTCCAACGCTCATGTAGCTATTGATTCCAAAATTCACCTCCTCCAAACGTCATCACAACTCACAATCATGGCCAACCTACATGGTAGTCAACTCGGTACAACTCTTGACTCAAGCTCATGTGGCCTATGGACATCATCACAGCTCACCACTTCATCCTATATGACCAAATAGGGCCAATATGACTCGCATCTCTTGCAATTAGCTATGGTTTCTATATCCAACCAACGCTCTTGAATCAAACATGGATTTTAACTACACATATAAGACAAGTTGATGCTACAACCACCATCTACAACATTCACGATGGACTACTGTCTCTATAGTAATTGACTATGTCATCATAACTTACTATCATCTATAATTACATTATTTATAACTATACTACATTATGAATGAACTACAACGGGACATATATAATGACCAATTTTGTAACTCAATATTTTCTAATTCAGGATAAAAGTACACCAGTGTACTCACCATTCATCGTGAATTATTTCAACTAGCAGACCATGTGATTTTTTCCTCTTTATAGTGTATTCATCATAAAAAGTTGAAGTGTCTTGCCCTATTTCTCTTTAATTACTTCAGTGTGTTGGGTTTTCGTGCAATGCTAAAAAGATAATTTATTATTTTAACTCCGTGATAAGCATCAAACACAAAAGTATTCATTATTTATTTTTATGTTACCCAAAAATCAACTATTGTGTGCCTGTTTTTTTTTTTCAGTTGTCATTTTAGCTGTTTTCGATGCATGGCAAAAACTGAAATTTGTTCAGAAAAAAGTTGCTTTCTATTATTGTATAGATTATAATTTAATTATGATTAAAATTCCAATCTTAATTTTATTAATAAATATATAGTATTTTTTAGTCTCATTTATTATTTTTAGATAATTACAATTGATATTATTTGTTCATTATCAAATATGTCAAATTGTATTACTTCAGTCAAATTTGATCATACAAACTTATCTCTCTCAACAACAATACAACAAATTTAGAGTCCGTTTGGGACAGCTTGTGCATTTCGGGATAAACTGCTTATCATGAAAAGCGGCCCGCAGACCAACCGCGAAGATCGCCCCAAATTTCATCATTAAAATTGTAATTCTTATTTTTTGAAATAAGAGAAACAATCCAAATTTAGAACTACACTTCAATAATGAACAAATATTACTTAAAAAAATGTATTACTTTATTAAAATTAATGACAATTATAAGTTTTACACATTTTAAATAATTACATATCAAAAAAAAAAAAATTGCAACTTGCTGATTTATTACTCATTTACACTACATTTACATCTGAAAAAATACTCCATCTTTTATCTTTTTCTTGTGCAATTTATAGTTCGATAATCCAAAATTTTTGTACAACTTCCATGCCAAGAAGAAACAACATGTACCTGCCAAATCTTTCATTAGCAAAATGATCTACACGGCTGCACCTGCATTACAACAAGAAAACAGGATAAAAAACAAGAGCTCAGAAAACCCCGTCCACAATACTTGAGGACTACCTCCACGAAGAGGAAAAACGATATAGCTTTGAAATCACTATAGATTTCAAACAATTCCAAATCGGTCGAGTAGTTGTGAAGTGGCGCCAATATTTGGAAAAATTATTGCGTACGGAGAGCGTACGCAGAGCTGCGTGCGCTCTCCTCATCCTTGTATGTCAGTGGGCCCCACTTTTACTAAATTAAAAAAAAAAATTAAAGGGATGGTTGATGTGCGGCTGTGATCGTAGAGCGCACTCAGCTTGCGTACCTCTCCGTACGCAATAATTTCTCCAATATTTTACATGCCTAAGTGGTAGTGAAGTGGTGCCACTCAAATTTATGAAATTTGGTATAACATTTGCATTGCCAAAAAGAGGTTGCAACTCCTTCTAGTTTGATTATTGACTCAACAAAATACTCTCAAACTGAGAATTTCCTCCTTTTTGACTTCGTAGCAAGAACTTCAATATTATTTGTTTTAACAACTATTACATCTGGTCCTCTTGAAACAACATTCAAATTTTCATTGTCATTGTCAACTGCAATAATAATTTCATTAGTATATGAAACAGATTGAGAATGATTCAAATTTGACATTGCAACACACAAAATATAAAAAAAAATAAATTAAATTAATCTTTCCTTGCAGTTCAACATCCACCCAATGTTTTTGGTTCTTTTTAACAGGAGCCGCGATCTTATCTAATTATGGTATGATGATTCCCTTTTCCAAATAGCCCTCTTTTTTGAATCATCGAAACAATTAAGAGAAATGGAAGGATCAAAAAATCAAAAAATAAGATAAAAACTAGACAACCAATTTTAATTAAAATGAAACATGTAGAGCTTATATAACGTAATCTTCATACGATGTGCCAAAATTGTAAGTCCAAACAAGATCAAATCAAAACACTTTGAAAAACATATCTACAAAAAAATCTCCTACATAAGCAACCCATATAACGGAAGAACAAAAAAAATAAATTTTATTATGGGGTCAAGAGCAACTCATAGAAGATCGTGTCCCTTTAGTTAATTACATATTGAAGTATACCCATGAATACACTTGATAATAAAAGTAATGCTTACTTTGTTGTGATAACAAGCCAAAAGATGGTGTCGGAAGAGATATTTATTCCATAGGAGCATCTCAATGCTTTCAAAGCCTATACAGAGTCATAAATGTAGAGAATGAGTTTCCCACATCACAAACGGACAATAGCTAATCAACAAACGAGACCTATGAAATAATCGGGTCATCTCTATAGGTTTACACTATGATTCAAAGCCTAACCGGGCCATAAGAGCATATGGTGAATCATCATATTCTAAACGAGTGGTGGTCTATCAACAATCGAGGCCTAAGAGACGACATCAAAGAGGTGTCAAAGGGAATCTAATCAGAAAGAGATAGCTAGGTCAGGATTCCATGAATCAGTCATCCCAAGCTGTTAGGACCTTCAGACTATCTGGCCGTGAAGGCAGTCAACCCAACCGAACCAAAGATTCCTTTTTCAGCAACCCACGGGTTGCGTTATCCAAGAGAACTTCAGTACCTCTAAGGTCAAATGGAAGAAAATTTTAATCCCTATGACCCTCTACAGATGCCAAGGAAATAACAGAAAGCCACTAAAAAGAAGGGAAAAGAGAGATCCAACTACAAAGCTAAAAATACTATGCAATGCACAGATATGAACACATGCACTTGAGAACTCACAGGAAACCTAGGGTGAGCAATGGAGAGATGTATCAATGTCTTAGTGCGCAAGGCAACATTATGCCCCCTTCGTTTGCATGACACTAAATGGGGAATCCCTCATAAGGGAGATTCTTCATGACCAAGAAGACAATGACCAAAGGAGTTCCTTCGTCTTCTCGATCGATGGATTTCAAACATCCATCCAGATGAAATCACCGAGGCAAATGACTAGATTAATACAACCCCACTTTTTTAGATTTTAGGATAGGAAGAAAAAAGGTAGGTTTTACTCTTTGGATTCGCAATGAACAACACATATCACCTATTCCTATAGTATTTCCTCTAAGCACACAAAAATCCTAACCTAATTCCTCTAACATCCAAACCTAAGGGGCTTTAAGAATGAAAATCGCAAGAGTTCAAGATATCTCACTGATGCAGCTGCTGATTATACATTCTTTGGGCATGTCCAAGCTCCCTCGCAATGAGGAATATGAATTCATTCCTTCTCTGAGATGAAGAAAAAACTCTCCTTACAAGAGAGGATGAAGAAACCGATGTTTTCTTCTTCAAAGTGATGAAGAAGCTCTCCTCACTATAGAGGATAATGAAAATTACTAGAGTTTCTCCTTCTCCAAAGTTAGGAGGAGACTCTTCTAAGCTCAACTCACAGAGAGTTGTAATAGAAGAAGAAGATGACGACATAAGTGAAAGAAAACAAGAAGAAAGAGGGGAAGAAGATAAAAGAACCTTTTCTCTGACCTTCTCTTTGAGGAAGATGAAGGATTCCTCCAATATTCCTTTGAAAGCTCCTTGCTCAAGCTCTCTCTCTTTATTCAACTCCAAAAATCACAGTCGATCGCTCCTCCAAAGCCCCTCTCAACAGTTTCTTATTCCTTAAAGAGCACATCCAATGGTCTCAAGCCTCTTTCCTAATTTACATTGGGCTCAAATTACTCCCCATGCCTATTTTGGGTGAACAACTTGACAATAAGGCATGAACCATTGATCATGGCTACTTCGCCGGTGAAAATTTGTGGAGTGAAAGGTAGATATCATGAAACCGGTTGAATCAGCATGGTCAAGCTGAACTCGGGTGTGGTCATACCACTGTTCAAGGCACCGTGGATGAAGGGTCGACGTGGCGATGCCCAAGACCCTGCATAATTACGTCAGGTGCTCTATCTGGTCAGCATGGTCACTCCATCCTCAGAAGTGGCCACACTGGTTGAAAGACACGGGTGCCTTTTAGAAGGGTTGGGCATGGTTATGCTAGTTTTGGGCATGTTCATGCCACTTTTTGGGCGTGGCCACACTCAATTTAAGCATTGTGATGCTGATCCCCACATAAATCTGGCTTCCGTAAAAGTTCATCGAAGAGGTTTTGAGCCTCATGAGAACTCCAGAGGACTGGATACGAACATAACATGATCTTTGAACACCCATAAAAGTCATAAATGCATCCCTGAAGCCTGAGAAGATTCTCCATATGTGTGTCACTAAGAAAAAAATGGTTCCAGCAAGAAATCCATTTGTCTGGGCCTTAGTCTTAAGGTATGAATACTTGCTGAGAAATTTCACTGACAATCTATGTCCCGAGAACTCCTATATTAGCAACACACGACCCTCATGACGCCAGAATGACCTTCAACAAGGAGGACATCAAAAGTCACGTCAACCTGGCGATTATTGCCTAGGAGCACAACTATGGTGGTACATGCCCCAACTATTATGCCTAAAGCATACATTTAAAGGTCCAATGGGCTCTTTGAGTCACAATAGGCCACGAGTAATCTTGGTTTGGTTCCGTGTCACTCAGAAAGGACATACTGTATGCATTGCATCAGAAATAGATGCTAACAAAGTCCTAGGAAATAATCAGGTCATCATGACAGGAACATCTCTATGCATCAATACCTAACCATGTTAGCAATCCCTTTGCTTCAAGACCTAACCATGGAGGTAGTCAACCCAACACAAACAGAGATCCCTTGTCAGCAATCCATGAATTATGTCATCCAAGGAGACCTCATTAGCTTTATGATAAGAGGAAAGAGACTCTAAAGTCCTATGGCCCTCTATAGCTATAATAAATAAAGAAAGAACTTAGGATGCCTCCAGAAAGAGAGCAAAAGAGAGGGTCAGCTACAAAGCAGAAGACACTCCCACAAAGAACTTAAACCCCGTATGGGTTGAAGAACCTCAAATACCCTAATCATGCTAGACATCGATCACAATAAAAATAGAATGCTTGGCTAGTAGGGTTGAAGAAGCATGAGGACTTCTCCTCAAGACATGCAAATTGATTTAAAGCATTTATAAGGTGGAGGCTTTATTAGGGATGATTTGGAATATAGTCATGTCAAGCAAATAATTTTAAAACCGTCTCGAGGGCAATGCATAAAAGTAAAGCAAATTTTTAATCCAAAATAATGACTATCTTAATCTTTTATTATTAAATTTTTTTTTATAAAAAGAATATTTTAGTTCCTTAAAGAGTCTAAGTTACATTTCATGGAGCTACCAAACAAACCACAAACCAAGAAAGTGAGAATTTCATGACACATCATGGAAAATAAAGATGTCAAATAAATAAATAGACTGAGTGTCATTGGGTTAGCAACATATCCCAGAAAAAAAAGCAGTCAGGCTCTGCGTATGTAAACATGTTCCTAGCTCTATACAAAAACATAAATACAGAATTAAGGTACATAACACAAACTAACCGCTCCTAGCCCCCGTTACGTGGTTCAATGCATCAAACTCCTCGAAACCCGTGCCTATACATTAATTCTGATACGAACTTAACCTAAGGGACACTAAAATAAAATACATAGTAAAGTCTAGAAAAACTTGACATGCACTGAAGTAAGCTTAGCACAAAAGATACCTACATGCAACTTAATGAACAGTGTCCGGTAGAAGAGAGGCTAAATATCACTTGCAGAAACTGCGTCATATAAAATTATAACAGTTCCCCCTATTGGACATAGCTCCATGCAAAAAGACTGAACTAATAAACTATTGTGCACATCTTAAACCCAGTAAACACACAAAGTCTCAAATAATATGCCTGGTTAAGGAACAAACCAAAGAACAAAAATTAGGGCATGAAAACCTAACTACAGCCTAGCCCTATTCTAGCAAGCATCTAGAAGCAATATGTCCTATCATAAGCACCTAAGTGTGTGCAAAATGTGTGGCTAAGGCTGAAAGTGGCAAATCGACCCAATGTGGCCGACAAGCCTGTCTAAATGACCAAGTTTGGTCGACCGACCAAAACCTTGCAAAATTCATTTTTTGTGCAAATTTTAAAATTATGTAAATGCAACCAAACAAGATGACATGCATATGCTCTAAATGATGATGCAACCCAAACCATTCAATGGTGAGTCAAAACCTCACATAGATGAAACTATTATGGGTTTTAAAGATGGAGAGGTGCATCAACACCTTGTTGTGTGAGGAACCAAATGCTTACGTCTGTTTGTATAGCTGAGCACGAAAAACTTCTTGAAATGAGTAGTTTTTTGAAAGACCTAGAGAGTGGGGATCAAGGAGGTTTCACCATTTTTTTAATTTTGTGGCTTTACTTTTCCATCTAAGTGAAGCCACTATGATAAACTGGTAGATTAGTACAACATTTTCTTTGTGATGGGATAAGGACCTAGGGATTTTTCAGATAGTTCACTCAAAGATCGTAGAAAAAATGAAGAAAAGCTTCATATTCTAAGGCATTCTGTAATATAAAACCTAAGCTTTTTTTCTCTAACACAAAACGTAAGGAAGCTTGCTAGAAACAAAATAACAAAGAGGTTAGAGATTTCACATTCACAAAGTTTAGAGACGCATTCTCTTGGCTTGCTTTTAGCTCCTTTCACGCCCAATGAAAGGATGAAGCTCTCCTTCACAAGGAAAGCTCAAGAACTCTAAGGAGATCCTCACACACTCACTCTCTTCTCAAGAAAATGAGAAGTGGAGAAGTGAATGGGGGGAGAGTATGAAAATTCTATAGGAAAGAAGAAGATCGAAGAAGAAGTTGAAAACCCTAGAGCTCCCTCTTTTCCTCCAAGAGGACTCACCTCAAGCTCTCCTCATCATAGAATGCTCTTCACAATATTGAAAATCCTCCTCATGGTAAAATATATTAGCCTCAACTCTTCTACTTAGAGATTCTACCAAAAAAATGAAGGGTGCCCCCTTTGTCTAAATGTCTCCATGCTCAAATATGGCATATGGACCATAAAAGGAGGTCCGTGTTCGATGTGCTAGCCATGCAATCCTTTTGGATTTTGAGGTGGCAACCGTGAGAGCTCTCCCAGTCACCTAAAAGCTAAATTAGCCCCCAAATTGCTTGGCTTGGCAGAGGGGCTCGGATCAATTTGGACAAAAAAAATTATCCAACGCGGGTGTATCGGGGTCACGGCCCATTGCTCCAAATCCAATGGTCAGGTGTGGGAGCCCGAAATAGGGTTCGAACAACTTAAGGCAAAGCGATGTGGGTGCGCCAGGTTTTTGGTGTGTGTGCGCCCAAAACCGAGCGCTGGTTTTCCATGTTGTTTGTTTGTCAGTGAGGGGGCAGCACTGGTCTGGCTCGGGTGCACCGAAGAAAGGAAGGCGCGGGTGCGCCCGGGTCACGGCGGTGCAGCGCCGAACAGAACCAGGCTATGGTGTGCTCGAGCAAGATCCTCCCTTGATGTATTCAATGCGGCTTGGGGAACACAAGTGGACGTTAGTGAGCTATGCAGCACCACATAAGAATGGAATCCAATCCCGAAGGCTCAACAAAATATCCCGAACGTATGACATAAAAAAAAATGATGCCAACACCAACATCATTAACCATTCACAAATCAAATGCGTGTGTTAAATATAGTAAGTTAAAAAAAGCAAAGGGATTGTATGTAATTTATTATTTACTTAAATAGCTAACACCTAAACTTTTATAGTTACATGCACATCACTCAAATCCTTGACAAAAGAATTGTATGTAAATGTAAATATGAAAGGTTAGGTGTTAGAACTGTAAATTCAAAAGACTTGTATGTAAATTTAAATATGAAAGTCCAGGTGTCAGATATGATTTGTATGGTATGCATGTAGATTTTTGGCATAATGAGCTCAATCATTATACCCAAAAATGATTTTGTAGCATGATTCTTAAACCCCTCATATTGGGATGGAGTGGCGATGGACAAATTTCGATGCAACTAGGATGATAATTTTCTCTCTTAAATAACAATGTGAACATAACAAATACAAGCTAAGTATTAATTATTTATATTAATATTTGTGGTGTGGGCATATATATTTATTATTTTATTAGGATTTAGGATTTTAGATGAAATTTATTTTGTTGGGATTTAATTATATTCTTTAGATTAAAAATTACAATTTAAAATAATTTAATATATTTTAGATTTAAATTTTTGTATTACATAAATCATAAAATTTTAATATAAAAATATTATAATATATATTTTTTAATTATTAAATTATTTCAAGTCTTAACGAGCTGACACGATCGAACAAATATTTGTTTGTGTTCGGCTCGATGACAAACCGAGCCTAAAAATGTTGTTCTTGTTTGACTTTTTTATTTAACTAGTGAATCAAACACATGCCAATTTTCGAGCAGAACACGAGCTATTCGTGAATGACGAGCCATTTGGACAACCCTACATATATATATATATATACTGTATCAAATAGCAAATTGTATAATGTTATTTTTTATGGTGCCATTAAAAGGCCTTCAACTTCTCACTCTAAAGTGATAAAAAAGGAATACATTATTATTTATTTCCCCAAATAATGAATCAACTAGGATTTTGAGAATACAACAACAACAACAACAAGCCTTTATCCCACTTAGTGGGGTCGGCTACATGAATCATTTTTCTCTATTGTGTTCTTGAGTTTCATATTTTCATTTAGCTGTAATAAATAAAGATTATGTTTCTATGTAGCATGCCCAAGTCTTTTAGGTCTCCCTCTACATTTATTAACATATGTTGAACATAAAACATCTACTCTTCTATCTAGATCATCATATGGTGGATGTTAAATATGACCAAACTATCTAAGATGATTATTTCTAATCTTATCTACCACCGGAGCTACACAACCATTTCATTAATATATTAATTTTGCATTTTGTCTCAAGTGTTAAGTAACTCATCCACCTAAGCGTTTTTATCTCAACAACACTTAATTTAGTTTTATGCTTCTCTTTTAAAGTCATTGTTATGCGCTATAAAGCATCACAAGTTTCACCACCATCTTATAAAACTATCCTTTAAGTTTAAGCGAAACTTTTTTTATCACACAATAAACCCGACACAACTCCCACTAGACCTACTATGACTAAAAATTTATTTCATATATTCAATTTTAGATATGCTCAAATGAAGAACTTTGGACTATAATGACATCCATAATTTAAGTTTTTTTTTATCCTTTCTTCAGTCTTATCCACAAGAAGGATATCATCACTAAAAAACACACACCAAAGCACATCCTTCTGTAAATGTCCAGTTAGAGCATCCAAAACTGAAGCAAAAAGATATGGGCTTAAAGCCGATCTCCTGATGTGATCTCACTGAAATAGAAAAAAATATTTGATCATCAATCCTCCTGTTCGAACACAAGTTGTCATACACATCTTTAATGAATTGAGCATACGACATATCAACAATACTCTTGTCTATAACTCTTCAAAGAACTTATCTTGGAATCTTTTCCTGAGCTTTTTCTAAATCAATAAAAATCATATGTAGATCCTCCTTACTCTTAATGTACTTCTCCATCAAAACCTCTCAATAAATGTATAACTTCTCTAGTAGACTTTCCCAACATATATCCAAATTAATTATAAAAAATCGTTATAGCATGTCTTAACTTATGTTCAATAACGCTTTCCTATAATTTTAAAGTTTGACGCGTTAACTTAATTCTTCTATAATTTGCACACTATTGTGCAACCCATTTATTCTTGAAAATGTGGACCAAAATACTCTTACACCTCTCCTTAAGCATCTTTTTATTTCTTAAAATAATGTAAGAAATTTAGTAAGCCAACAAACCCCTAAATCTTCTAAATATTTTCACAACTCAAGTTGGATATCGTTGGGTCCAACTAATTTTTCATCCTTAGTTATCCTTAAAGCCTTATCTACTTCCTTTTTACTAATTATGTGATGGTAAAAATAAAAAATATATATATTATTAATGATGTTAAAATCATTATGATTGAAAGTATTTTAAAAACTCCATTGAAAAGATTATCAATATCCCCATCTATGGACAATAACTCCCATCTTATATTTTTCTCTATTCTCTAAGTTTTTTTATATTTAGACCAATTTTTGTAACAAAAGTTCTTCGATTTTTTGTCTACATATTATTATTCCACCACAAACTATTTTTATTTATAATTTTTTTTATTCTCCAAGAACATCTTTATTCACTTGTTTAGTAGTGCTTGCTATATTATTCTATATCGAATTAGCTTCTTCATGAACATTCAAAATCTTGAAATCTTGAAGTTTATTCATAAAAAATAATTTTATTTTTTTGTCTTATATGTGGCCCCATCTAATTTAATGATAATATTTTATAATATTCTTTTTTATTTTCTAACACCTCATCTTAAAATTCAGAATTAATTATCGATGTTGAGTACTTAAAATTTCACTTGGAATGATCTTATAATCTTTAATTTTTTTAATAATCTATTTTTCTCCTAAGAAGCTAATCAATTTGTATCATATTATATCCATTCTTATAAGTAATAAAAAGCTCATCTATTTTATTAAATAATGTATTTTCAAAAAAAAAATCATAAGCCAAAATAAAATCTAAAATGGTTCTACTTTCATGTATGAATCCAAAACTGCAGACACCATGAATATTTTTAAAATCTTCTACCACTACCAACATGTCCATTTAAATCTCCTCTAATTGTAGTTTTTTTTTCAAGAAGCATCATTTGTGTTAATTCTTCCAATTCATTATAAAATTTTCCTTTTGAATCTATATGTAAACCTACTTAAGGAGTGTAAGCACTTATAACATAAAAAATTTTAGTATCAACAACAATCTTTAGGGTTATAATTCTGTCTCTAATTATATTAATTTTTAAAACATTAGCGTTCAAACTCTTATCTATAATTACATCAACACTATTTCTAGTGTGAATTTTACATCAAAATCAAAATTTAAAACCTAAACTATAAATCTATTTAGCCTTTTCTTTTAACCCATTTAGTTTCTTGAATCCATAAGATATTTATCTTTCTATGAACCATAATATTTACTAATTCTATTAGTTTACATGTGAGAGTATCTATATTATGAGAACCTATCATAATATTAGTTTCATGAACTAATTTCTTTGCCCCCATTTGTTCATAATGTGGGAGATTGATAAGAACACGAGTGAATTAGAAATCATAATATCATTTACTAATTAAAAAATTAATAAGTAGTAGAGTGAAATAACTTATAGATGTTAAAAATATGTTATCAAGTCACATGTTCATAAGAAAATGAAAAAAAAAATATTTTAAGAAAAAAATGTTAAATAATGAAAAAAAATTAAGCAAACTTTAAACTAAGATTCTACGATTATGAATATATTAGTTTAAATTTTTATATCACATAAATATCAATATATTATTATTAAAAGTAATATATGTATAAATTAAAATTTAGATTTGACCTTATAAATACATACAAATTAGCTTTGTATGTATTTCTTACTTCATGGGTAGAACCATTCGTATGATTTAGCATTGCAATGGTCGTCAACGTCCCTCCTCTCGCAGCCTGGGAACTGTCCAATATTCAATCTTCTCGGCATAACTCTACTCCTTCTACCTGGCAGTCACCAATATGGCCCTTCGCCGGCGGCAAGGTCGGTTGTGGAGGCTCTACTCATTATTGAAATGTCCGCGGAGATGGTCTTAGGTGATGAAAAAGCGCATTGCGCTGTCTGAAAGGATGCATTTGTGGTAGTGGATGAGACAATGCAGATGCCTTGCTAGCACATCTAACATGAGGACTGTATCGTTCAATGGCTAGAAAAGCATAATTCTTGCCTGTTGTGCGGGTACGAGCTTCCCACCGATGATCCTGATTAGGTATCGCGAGATATGAGAGCGGCGAATGCTATTGGGGGACGAAGTGGAGAAACGAGGTTGGCTTCTGCAACGGGTGCTTCGCACTCCTTTCTTCTTCCCCAGCTGCTGAAGGCAACCTCATTCCTCCCCTTCGTCCGCCACCCTCATAATTTGTGGCACAAAATCAGGATCATCGGTGGGAAGGATATACCTGCACACTAGGCAAGAGTTGTGCAGCTAGCCATGGAACGATACAAATCTCTGGTAGAAGTGCTTGCAAAGCATCTCCACTGCCTCTTCCCTTACCTCAAATGAATCCATGCAGACAGCGCAATGCCTTTCGTCGTCACCCGAGATCTTCTCTGGGAAGATTTCTATAATCAATAGTCTCCGTCGTCGAGCACATCATTGGGCTAAGGGCCCTACTTGTTTGGATCTTTCGCAATGCCCTTCGACGAAGTTCGACGAAGAGGCAAATTGCGACAAAAGGGAGAAGGAGTTTGCGAGGCTTCGGTGTTTCAGCGAAGGAGATTCGCGAGCAGTTCCCGTGACCAAGCAGCCCATTCAGCGACTAGGCGGCACACAGGCGCGACGCTTTCCGAGCAGATGCGACACTTTGCCAGCAGATGCGATGATTTTGCGAGCAGGCGACACTTTGACGAAGGATTTCGGCTTTTCTTCGCAACTGAGGCAGACGGGCTCACGGGAAGCAGTTCTGCCAAGAATTTGGGAAGGAGTTCAGGCTTCGACAACGAAGGAATTCACATAGACTTCTCGATCGGATTGCCTTCGCACTTTGGAAAGACAGAATCTCTGGTTTGGCCGCGCGACACAAGAAAAGACAGCCCTAGAAGTAATTTGTGATAGCAATGTCTAGTGCAAAAATACAAAGCGGTGAAGTACAAAGGAATTGGAACTTCGAATTGTGGCAAATAAGAGTGAAAGATTTGTTGGCATGATAAGAGATCTTGAAGGCTTTACGAGCGACAAAGTTTGATAATATGGAAGATGAAGATTGCAAAATATTTCAACAACAAGCGGCAACTACCATACGTTTATGTGTAACAAATGAGATTATGTACCGCATTATGAATTTGAAATCTCTAGGAGAAGTGCGAAAGAAATTGAAAATTAAGTTTGTGTCCAAATCTCTAACAAATAAGTTGTATCAACTTCGTTTAGGATTACACGGAGTTGATTTTCTCTAGCGGTGCAACCATGCTGGAAGGAAACCTCAGTGACAACGTATTCAACTCGAGCCTCGAGAATATCATTCATAAAATTTCTTAGAACGATCCAAACCAATATAGCCCTTCACCGACGGCGAGGTCGGCAGTGGAGGCTTTACCCATTACAGAAATATCTGCGGGGATGGTCTCAGTTGACGAAGAAGCGCATTGCACTGTCTGCAACGATGTGGTTGAGGTAGTGGACGAGATAATGTAGATGCCTTGCAAGCACATCTGCCACGAGAACTGTATCGTTCAATGGCTTG
>NEWO01000057.1:1388773-1402461 GCA_003013225.1 Phalaenopsis aphrodite | reverse complement strand
ATAATCCAACGAGCCCAAGCTCGATTCATTCTGACATCATTAAGGCACTCAAATGTTTACTGAGCGTTATGCAATCAAGAGAACCTCTCCGAAACATCCGATCAAAGTGGTATGGATTTCTTTCTTATTTCAACCAGAATTCTATGAATAGCACCCTACCCTCCTCTTGTAAAGTGATTAAGATCTTGAGTCAAAAGAAGACAAAAGCTTGGAAGATAGGGTTGAAACCCAACATCGTTTCCGCATCATAGATCCAGTGAACACCTACTCTAGCAAATGCCGCCAACTACGGCCAACGCCCTCCGAACAATTTCTGCATGTTATTTTGACCCTCAATTATTGAACTAAGGTAAAAGGGCACTTTTGTAATGTGGTACCGCTCACCTACCACATGTCACCTATCGCTCACTTACCTACCACCTACCACTCTCTATTTTCTATAAATAGAGAGGGTGTGAGGCTTAGGAGAGAAAGGGAAGAGATCTTAAGCTATCACAAAGGAGGAGAGAATAGCTAGAGAGCTAGAGAGCTAGAGAAAAGGAGAGCATCTTGAGACCTTGTATCAAGGTGTCGCTTGAGAGGGAGGCCATAGAAGGAAGATGAGGGCTCATCTCCAAGTCTAAGCTATGTATTCTCCATTTCTTTTGCCTTAGTGAACTATTTGATTAATTCCCTCCCGTAGACGTAGATCCAGTTGGATCGAACCACGTAAACGATCTGTGTTTGCTTGTCTTCTTTGTGTTTCCTTTCTATGCCAGGAAGTATGTATCTCACAACAATTGGCGACGTCTGTGAGAAGATCCACACTTCTTGGCTAGAGGTGTTCGCGTAAAGGAGTTCGCGGCTAGCAACGAAGAAGAGGAGTTCGGCATTCACGAACAGAAGAGCAAGCGGATTGCGTCGCAGGCAGCCGAATCGCGACAGATTCGGTGAGCAGTCGAAGCTTTGATCGACTGGATTAGCACTGCAGGTTGTGCAGTTCGGCGAAACGGAAGAGGAACTGTCCGCAAAGGAGCAGATGAAGGCGGGTAGTTCGGTCAGCAAAGGGGCAGATCTCGAGAAGGAGGAGGATTTCCGCGACAGCTAGCACACGTCGCGACAGCTCTCGGAATTCAGCAAGGTGTTCGGTCAGCAAGGTGTCGCTTGAGAGGGAGGCCATAGAAGGAAGATGAGGGATAATTTCTATGTATAAGCTATGTATTCTCCATTTCTTTTGCCTAAGTGAACTATTTGATTGATTCCCTCCCGTGGACGTAGATCAGTTGGATCGAACCACGTAAACGATTTGTGTTTGCTTGTGTTCTGTGCGTTTCATTTTCTATGTCAGGAAGTATATATCTCACAACACTGCAGATGCTGCCTCCGACATCCACCCCCTCTGGCAAGCTGTGACTGCCACCTACTACCAAATATGAATGATGCCCGCCGACCACTGTCAACCAATATCGGCCAACACTTACTTATTACAGTGAAGTCCCTTGTGGAGTCATAACGTGTATTACAGAATCTCAATATAGGTTGCAGAATAGTGAATCGCCAAACAGAGCAATGTGTAGTTAAGTATACCATGTAGTCTACAACTATGACTTACCTGACCAACTACAACCTACAATGCCCAACGCTCATGAAGCTCCCCGACTCCAACCTTTTCGGCCTACAAACGTCATCATAGTTCACCGTTATGACCCGCACAAACAACGTGACCAACGTGGTCCACATCTCATGCAGCTCTCGATCTGGCCTCCTACTCCAGTCTTCACGACCTACATATGACATCATAACTCACCACTATGACCTACACGACTAACTACGGCCTTCGTTGTCTATAGTTAGTGTAGCTTCTTACTTCGACCCTTATTGCTTATGGACATCATCGTGGTACACCACTATAGCCTATATAACCAACTATGTCTTAAGTGGTCTACAACTCATGTAGCTCTCGACTTCAGCCTCCACAACCTACGAACATCATCAAAGCTCATCACCATGACCTATGCAACTAAATATGACCTATGTGGTCTATAATTCATACAACTCCTAACTTCAACCCCTGTGACTTACAAAAGTCATCACAGCTCACCACTATGACTTACGCGACTAAATGCAGCCTACTTGGTCATAGCTCATGTAGTTCTCAACTCAGACCTCTATGCACTACGGACGCCATCACAATTCACCATTACGACCTACACAACAAAATATAGCCTATGTTGTCCACAACACCTACAACTCCTAATTTTGGCCCATGTGGCTAACAAAAGTCATCATAGCTCGCAGTCATGGGCTACATGACCAACTACGACTTACATGGTTCACGACACATGCAACTCTCAACTCCAGCCTTCACGTCTTCACAGCTCACTACCATAGCCTACTTATGTAGTTCACAACTTGTACAACTACTAAATCCAATTTTTGTGGCCTACAAACATTATCATAGCTCACAATTACGACATATATGACCAACTAGAGCCAACATGGCTCATAGCTCTTGTAGTTTTTTACTACAGCCCGTGTCACCAATCAATGCTCATAAATAAATCATATGTGGTCCACACGATGAACTACCTGTCATGCCTTTCAATTATGACCCATAAGATAAGATAGCGCGAAAACCACCACATACAAAATTCACTGCGGACTACTGCCTCCGTAATAATTTACTATAAGTCTTGTAGTCTGCTATCAATAATTACATTATTCACAACCATACTACACATATTATTAATGAACTACTATTGTACATTTATAATGACTAACTTTGTAACTCCATCTTCGCTAATTCAAGAGAAAAATGAACATGTGTACTCACTATTAATAGTGAATTATTTCAATTTGGTCAGAGATCGTGATTTTTTCTTTTTTTTTTTTAAGGTTTTCCACGTAAAAAGTCGAGATGTCATGTCTGACTTCTCTTTAATTACTAGATGTGTTGGGGTTTCTTGCAACACTAAGATGATAATTCATTCATCTACTGTCACAGACCTTCCGACACACTTCAAACACAAAACTATTCATAATTTATTTTGATATTACCAAAAAATTAACTAGTATGTGTTTTTTTTTTCAATTGTCATGCTAGTTATTTTCATTATTTAAACTTATAATATATATGTTTAGCAAAAACAAAAAAAATTGTTCATAAAAAAGTTGCTTATTATTATTTTATAAATTATAATTAAATTATTATTAATACTTCAATTTAAATTTTATTAATAAATATATATTGTTTTATTTTTTAGTCTCATTTATTATTTTTTAAATAAGTATAACTGACATTATTTGTTCAAAATTAATTATGTCAAACTATATTACTTCAATCAAATTTGATCATATAGATTTTTCTCCCACAAAAATAGTATAATAAAATTAAATGCAATTTTATCCTACAACCATTCATTTTACTTAATAATATGTACATCACAACATAAAACTATAAAAACCAATAAATCACAATCATGGACTGAACCAATCCTTCAAACTTGAACCTAATATTTGATCAAACTTGAACCCAATTAAATCATTTTCACACATTATCATGATTGAAATAGTTAGAATCAATGAGCTACTCTGATTTTTTTTTAAAAATTAATGGATTAAAATATTCTCCAATTTTAGCTTTTTAATTTGATAGAATTACAATAAAGATATTTAAACTAAAAATGAAAAAAAAAATTTAGGTAAAAAATATTTGATTTATAATATTATTAAAAAATGTGAACAATGAAGCTCTATAATTAGAGGCTTATCTCTATAACCTAAATGGCTTGCATCTAAGCTATGTTGGATATGATCCACAAGTCTCAAAAAAAATATTATTCAAAATATTCAAAAATTAACAGCCTTAGATTAAAATATCATTTATTAGATAGATAAAAATAATATTGCTAAATCATTATTATATTATCCATATTATATTAAAATGATTTTGATATTTATTACATCATCCCGTTCAACCGATTCAATCTCCCATCCATTATTCACAGCACCTTTAAAAAGCAATATATTAATTTTTTTTATTAATAAATTTTTTAGACAATCAAAACATGAATTTTTCAAATAAGCACATTCTACTTGAATTTTAGAGTATTGGTTCGTGCAACATGTTCTTGAATCTATCATTAATTAAAATTTACCATTGGGCTCCCATTCATAATTAATTGCATACCAAAAGTAGTAAGGGCATATATCCAATAGTTCTAGAAGAATACCTAAAAATAGAAACTTTTTGGGAGCTCTTACGGGCAACTAGGGCTGTCAATAAGGCTCGTTTTTCGCGAACAGCTTGTGTTTGACTTGTTAAGAAGCCCGTATTAGGCTCATTCGCTAAGTTAACGAGCCGAGCATGAACCAAATTTTGTTCGTTCATGTTCGGCTCGCTTTGGCTCGAAATACTAATCAATTATATATATAAATATATAAATCTTTGATGAGTAGTATTTTTAAAAAAAATTACTTAACTACAAAAATTTATAATCAATTAAAAGTATTAATTAAAAAAATAAAATAAAAATTATTAAATTAGATTCAAATGATGTTTTAATATAAACAAAAATTTTTAAATCTTGCCCAAATCTTTAAAATTTTATTTCTACATAATTAAGATTGTCAAAACGATTCTTTATTCGTGAACAACTCGTTAAGCAAACGAGCCAAACACGTATACATTTTTTGAGCTCAAAATATAAATGAGCCGAACACGAGCTGAGCCTGGGCTCGCTTGTGCTCGGCCCGTTTACAGGCTCAGCTCGTGCTCGGCCCGTTTACATCCCTACGGACAACTCCTCGCTATAATAATTTTTTAAATTATTATTTATAATGAAATTATATGGTTTTTATTAGTATAATATATCATCCTTATTAAGGATATTCCTTATTTTATTTTTCTTATTTTCCTACTATGTTGATCTTACAAAACATTTTTCAACTAATGTTAGAATCAAACAAAGAGGCATTTTCTGTATTTAATACTTGTATGTAGAGGAGTAAACAAGCCAAGCTTACACAGCCCAGGTTCGGGTTAGAAAATATCATTCTTCATTTTTAGCTCCTGTTCGTATCAGCTCATGAACAATGCCCGTGTTTGACTCATTAATTTATTGTTGTTCTTGCTTGGCTACAATTAGACTTGACATGAATAAATAAATTATTTTAAGTATTAAAATTTCAAATTAATTAAATGTTGATATCAATTTTGATATCACGTGTATTGGATGTCCGCTTGAACGACTTGAAAGTATTTTTCATCCATTAATAGCTTCTCAGTGCTCAAGATGTCAGCTTTTTGGTTTATCGTCGAATACGACGACTACGACCCCAAAATTCTCTTCAAGTAATATCAATTAGGACTCATTTGATGTAGTTAGGCATCAAAATTTATTTCAAACATCACAAAACTCCTCAAAACACTTAAAAATAACAATTTTGTTTTCACACACAAAGAAGGGGAAAACAAAATCATTATTTAGTATTTTGTTGATTTTTTTAAGTTTGTACTTCTGGCCATCAGAAGCTGCAGTGAAGTTTTGTTACCTCGCCATAACTAGCAAACATGTCTACATCAGGGAAGCCGAACATCCAAAAATTCATTACGAATCATGCCACCCAATCTTCATCTCCATCTTCATCTGCATCCTGAAAATTGCCAATATTTGAAAATAATTACAGAAGTCAAACTTCGTGTAAAATCTGGGAACAGAGAACCAGACGTATAAAGAAGAAAACATAAAGAACCAGCAATCAGTAACTCTAAGAAAACCTCGACTACCGAACAGAGATTATTTTGATTTCCAGGACAGTTGAACCAGATAAACCGGGTGGCGAAAAGCAATGGCATATTAATCAGTGAAAACACAAGAAAAATCCTCATATAATTTGATCAAAAGATTGCACAGCAACCAAAACACCTGGTTTTCTATGATATTTATGATATATGCCTACTTTACTTAAATTTATTTAGGTCATTGTGTTAATGTTTTCTGTTTTCATAACACAAAGGGTTCATGGGCACATCATATGGCATTCATAGAACAAAAACACTGTATGATCATTAGTGTGACCATTATATCAAACGCAAAATCAATCCATAGACATATGTAAAATCCTTTTAAATGTTATGGATACACTCGAACCTCATTAAATAGCTTTTCGTGGAATCATTTGATGCTTTCTTGTGAGCTGTCTTTACCATATAATTATTGTTCATTTCATTAACAATATTAAGTATTTTTTTTCATAATTTAACAAAACCAGGATAGAAACGGTTGAGAGAATAGCCTCTAACCTTCATATCTTTCCCTTTAAGGTCTTCTAAGTGGGGTGATATTTTTGCACATTTTTGAAACTATATTAAACATCCTTTTTTTTTTGGTTTAACGGTAGAATTTCATTAGAAACTCCAAAGTTAGTCGTGCTCATCCAGAAGCACTCTTAGGATGAGTAACCAACAAGGCAAAATCATTAAGTCATTTGGCTAAAGCTAACACTACCTCGATAGGTGAGAGTTTAGGCTATCACAAATGGTATTAGAACATTACACCAGCCGAAAATGGAAACTGTGTCATACAACAAAAAGTCCTACGCCATGGAAGCCACCTCTTGAAAACTGGATGGGACAAAATGTTACATTGTAGGAGTCACATATTGAATTTTTAAGGGCCACCTCTAGAATCCTATATGTCTGGTGAATGACTCTAGGCTAAGGGATTTGACGAGGACGTCAAAAGTATTTAAGTGAGAGAGATTGTGAAATCCCTCAAGTATAATGAAGCTGAACACATAAACATCGAGGTGTCTTTTTGTGTACAATGAAACTTCATTAAAAACTCCAAAATTAAGCGTGCTAATTCCGGAGCACTCCTAGGATAGGTGACCTCCCTGGAAGTTACCCCAGCGAGACGAAATCGTGAGACCATTTGGCCAAAGAAGGCAATAGCTAGTAGGTGAGAATTCAGACTGTTATATGATATGAATGGATGAATGAAATAACAAACAAGTTGGATAAACTCTACCAAGGTGTGAGGTTGGCACAAAACTAGAGATGGAAGGCCAACTACGACACTCCTAATAATGATGATGGATAACTTACAAGAAAAAGAAGTAGAAAAATAAAAGAGAGAACATAAGGGAAAATTTCATTGCACAAGTTGGCCGAAACTTGCCTCCTCTGAAATGGGTTAAAAAGGTGAAAAGTAAAAAAGAAGTAAACTAATCTTAGCAAAAAAAAATATAAATATTTCATGAGATAAAATCCCAAGGAATCAGCCACCAATAAGCTCAATGCAAAGAACCTCCCATCCAGGCCCAGATCGCAAGCTGTCAAGAAGAAATTACCATAGGAATTGCCATCTAAGAAGGATCTGCCAGAACTCTAATTTCACGCCAGCACGAATCTCTGCTATCTGCCATTTATATGCTAGATTTCTATCTAGGGAAACTCAACGCAAAAAATAAATAGCACTTATTCCTGCCCTTTTGCATAAGGGAATTGGTTCGCATTGAAGGCCCCCATCAAGCTGGTTTGTAACATCATACAACCAAGCACATCAATTGTTTTCACAAATCGGGTCAGGATATCAACAATTAAATCAGAATAGTGAATATATAAAATACAAATATCAAAATTTCAAAATATTTTTTTAACAAAGTGTCAATCTCCCTCAATGTGTTTAGCTCGATTATGAGAATTGTGTGCTATACTGATAAGAATCTTATTGCCACAATAAAATAACATAGGGGACTTAACTATTGCTTTAAGTTCTTTTAGAAGTAATGTAAGCCAGATTAATTCATTAAGCCCACTAGCCAAGAATTGAATTTAGCTTCGGCATTGCTCCTCGTCATTACATTTAATTTTTTTACTTTTACATATTACAAGACTATCCCATACAAAAGCACATTGCCACGATGTAAATCCCCTGTCAATTGCAATACTTGCCCAATCAACGTCAATTTAAGTTTTCATTTTATTCCATATTCCCCTTTTTTTAAGGAACACATCTGTTCTTGGGTTGTGCATGCTTGTGAAAACACTGATGTGTTTTCGTAAGGTTCTTGCATCAACTTATATCTTCCATTATCATCTGTACTAATAACGCTAAAAACACAAATTTATGTAAATTAGTTCAGAGTATCAACAAGTTTTTTTACAGTAAAATTAGTTTCCTTTGAGAAACGATAATACTAACAGTATCTGAGAAGACAAAATTCTTTGATTTCTAATCCTTGGTTAGCTTTTTTATTTAATTTAGGTCAAAAACTTGTCTTCAAATCATTATCCGTTATTAAAATGAAATCATCAATATATATATGATTACTATGATAAACTCATCATTCTTATGTTAGTAAAAAATGTGTGATCATGGACTATTTGAACCCTTGTTGAGACATTAGCCATAGTGAAACTTGACAACTAGGCTCTAGGTAACTAGTTGAGCCTATAAATAGATTTTTTTTCAACTTGCATACTAGACGTACCCTTTGAGAAAGTCATTGATCTCTATAAGAAAATCTATGTAGCTAAAAAAAGAAAATTTAAAAAAACTTGAAAAAACTAAAAAAAACAATTTATGAAAAAAGAAGAAAATATAAAAGAATATAAATAAAAAAATGAAATAATTAAAAATAAAAAATTAGTTGAAAATAAAATAATAAAAGAAATCTTAAAAACTTATATCCTATATCTTATAATCGGTCTAAAAATATAAACCTAAGAACTTAAAAACCCTCTCATACATTTACTTAAGCGAACATTGATTTGAGGTGTTTGCCGCATAAAAGCCTTGAAGCGTATAACATGAAAGAAAAAGGTGTAAGCCTCACTTAACCCAAAAAAGTGATTAGTCTCAAGACACTTATCGGGCACCTCATGTTGAGATGCCCCTAAAATACCATTTTAAACAATGATTGGTACAAATATTTTCTTATTTCAAGGGAATAACATTTAGACTAGCTGGAAGAGTTTATGCTTCTTTGTAGTAAAATTTCTCTAGAAGAGTTTATCCATAGAGCCAGAAGGAGCACAAAAAGATTGGGATTTATTCCTCCTTGAATGGCTTCATGCGATAAGGGATAATGGTAACACAAGTTTCACTGCCTCATTTGCTTGTGGGGATTAGCATATCCATAAGAATAGACTGTGTTTTGTGCCATAAGAGTTTCTAGAAACAATGAAAAACAGGGATATTAGTAATATAAGCTTTTAAATTTTGGACAACCACACGGCAAAGTTGAGTCTTTTTTACATTGAAAAATAAGGATGGAAAAAAGACAGGATTTAGCTGAGATTATGAACTTTCAATGTATCGAAGTTGTCTGGATTCCGAACAATCATATGTCAATATAAAAATTCCACAAGAGCTACTAAACTTAGAATGGTGGTGATAACAACATAGATCTTGAAGATCATCACAACGATGGTAGCTGCAAACCTACAAGTAATTGTGCACTCAGATAGATACTCGAATAACATCAAATGATAATAATAGGATGCAAAAACAATCTGCCAATGCATTTTTTAGCAAGCTATGACAGCAAAAAAAAAAAAGGCAACACGAGCATTGATAGGCAAACATACCGGGTTGCTACACAAAATAAGACATGAAACAATAGTTGATAACTACACCAAATGCAAAAAACCAAGAGTAAAGATAGTAGCACTGAATAAGAAAGTTAAAAATAACCNCAACGTCAGAGTTGTTTTCAGCAAGTGTGTCGTTGCCTCCTTTGTCACCATTGAAGGTGACTAGGATTTTAAAAAATAATATAAAAAATAAGGTAGGAGGCGGTTATTGACATAAAAAATACGTCAACAGTCAACACAAATCTCAAAGAAATCCAATATTCCATAAGAGAAAAGTAATCTCGTATGGTGGCCGAAGAGCCTAGATGCCTATTCAAATGAGTGCATTTTACATCCAGAGGACATATGTCCGAAGAGTGACGGGGATCAGCGGAGAAAAAAATTTTCCTATTCAAATGGAATCAAAGAAGTAATGCAAGGGAATTAATTTGCACGAGCTAACCTACTAAACCAATTTTTGGACAAAATTGTTTCCCAAGTATAACACTTCACCACAAATAAAATCGAGTAAGGAGACAGTCCCTCAGACCCTATAAATAAGTCAAGAAAGATCGACATTCTTCCCTGAGGCCTCCTCCCTTAAAGGCGGGCTACATTTTGAATTAAAATAATTCTCCATCTGCTCGATAACCTATCTTTGCTTTGTTGGCAAGAATCCTTCGATAGGGATCCAGATTGAGCAATCAAACCATACCATCCAATCAACAATACTCATCCAATATGATAAATCCTACGAACTTCGAACCATAGGAGAATAACAAAGCCATCTGACAGCACCCACAAACCCTGCTAACGAGCACCATAAATTGGGTTATTTACTCCTAAACAAAGCATCCATCAAGGCTTCGATATCAAAGCCAACCATTCAGGACTATCAGATCCAGTCGATCCACAAAGCCTAATAAGAACCCAACATGTCCGGTCGGCTAGACTAGAGAGCAGCAAGGCCATGAGCACACGAGGGAAAAAATATCTAAAATAACATATACAACTCCCTATTTGAACAGGGACAAACATGCAATTTCATCTATTATACCCCTTTTGTCCATAAATAGAGGATCATTTCATAAATGAAAAGTTACACAATTCCTTCATTTTACTATTCATTATTGTGCTCTCTCTCTCTCTCTCTCTCTCTCTCTCTCTCTCCATATGTTTTATTCATTGTGTGATTCATAGGACAATTCCATATTCAACAACCTGAAATGTCCAATGAGCGTGGATCATGCCAACAACAAGAAGTGGTGCACAACACGGAGAAGAAACCCAGTAAAGAGACATCACAAACATGGAGTGTACTAAGGAGTTTGTATCATAACATATCTAATAGTTGAGGGATTAGATGATGTGTCAAATAATTTAGGTTGTTTGAGAAACTGCAGCTTGAGGAATGAAGCAGACCTCCCTAGAGAAAAACCATCAAGAACAAGGAGTTGCACCCAACATTTGGAGGGCACATTTGCTCAAATAATGAATAATAGATTCCCAGTACCATGATAATATTGGGTATGTGTCGATGAAAAAACAACTACACGGGCACACTGACCCCCCCCCAAAACCGAAGAATGTTTTATCTTAGCACATTTTAACTTTCAATTCCTCGAGAAATTCAAGAAATAATGACTCTTGGATTGATCCAACAGACCATTTTGTCTTCTTCAAGTCAACCATTCACCTGCTGAGGAGCATTGACACTCTGAAGTGTTGCCTCTTTTCCACTATGCTGAGGGAATCAATCCTTAAGTGATTTAATAGATAGACTGTCAGAGTCATCAACTGCTTCACAATATTCAAGATAATGTTTATGGTGTTGTTTTTCAATGCTCTCAGAAGTCATAGTAGAGTTTGCATGCCCTGCTATAGATCAGGGAGAGACACAACAAAACCCTCCGCTCATTTGTTGTTCTGTTCCAAAAGGAGATACCAGAAGTGCAGGATATGGAATCCACTGTAGCACATGCCGCCCTAGCTTAAGGCTTGAAAGAGGGACCATTCCACCACGCTTCAGATTTTCAACTACTGAAGAAACTGGCCTAAACGTTGGAGATGATCAACAATCACATTTATGCCAGTGAATACAACTCTACCCCCGCCCCGCACATCTGCTATGACTGAAGCAGCCATCCACCAGCAGAAGAGGAGGGCTTCAGACGACAGATACAAACCAAGGTAAGAGACATATCTGCATGCTCGACCATGGTACGAAGACAGCCGGACACAGTAGGACTACAAGGGGCCAACATAAATAACAACGATGGAGGTGAGGTGAGGTACACTGACCAACGGCTAGCTCGTTACCATGAACGACCATCAAATGATCACAAACTACCAAATGCCACTATACTGAGAGAATCAATGGCTGAGTTAGTAAAGACCATCTAAAATAAAGAGTACTTTAAGAAGGTATCACCAATTATAATCAGAGCTTTTCTCCGAAACACGAAGAAATGTTGCGCCTACCGGAAGAACTATGATTATGATACAAAGAAGTGCAAACACCTCCAGAACTTGTTCAAGACTAATCAGGCTTGGAAAGCTCAAAGAATTTGTAGTACTATGAGCAGCAACTAAGAGGCAATTGAAGTCTCCAGTAGAGGAGATGTTAGATGAACTAGTCTGTGCAAATATCATCAACATTGTTGGGATAGTATGGAGGCAGAGAATCATCCTGACGAGCCAGTCAGAACAGGCTCCGATCAGGGAAACTATGCACGACTAATTTCACTCTGATCACTCACTTACAAAGATTTTGGAGAAGATTGAACTTGTGTCACTATCCATAGTGTGCTATTTCAACTAGGTTATGTCTCATAGTTTTTTCCTCATTTCCAGAATTTTCCACATAAAAATTGATGTGCCTCCTCTAATTTTTCTTTAATTATCTGAGTGTGTATTATGTTTTCATGCAACACTAAGACAATAATGCATTACACTACCATCGTGGACGTTCAGGCACACATCAATTCTAGCCAACTTCTTAACCTCTATTATGAACTAAATGTTCATACATTATGTTAAAGCTCAATTTAAATGGGCTTGCAAACCTCTCCCTTATACTCAATTTTTTCCTACTAATAAGACGTGAATCAAGCCCACCAATGTACTAAGAATTTTCACACTACGTATGGTTTCAATAACTTATTAAGGTCGTTCATAAAACAAGTAGTATGCTTTGATTATTCTTCTATGAATTTAGTGCTTATTAAGCTTTCGAATAGTCTAGTTGCTTATAAACTTTTTTTTTATCTTAGTGTTATGTTAAATTTCCTTATAAATTCTAATTTCTAAGTTCTTTCCAACTTCCATATCAAAACAGGATATCTATTAAATATATATGTATTGGGATTTTTCAAACCAGCCTTAGTGGGTTCTTATTAGAGTTTTAATCAATCCTAGTGCCATGCTAATGCTTTCTTTCTCTAAAAAAACAAAAATCATTTAAGATCTTAAATAAAAGTTGAAGAAGACATCAAATGGTGTTGAAGTGGCAAAAGAATGAAAGGAAAAAAAAGGAGAGGAAGATGCAAACACAACCATAGAAAAAGTTAAAAAGGTGAAAATGATGAGATTAATCATAAACTTTTCTTCTCTAAATTATCATATTTGGAATAAATCTAGAATAATTTTTTTTTTTGTCGGATCCTAATTTGTCTGTGGACTCACACATCAAGGAAATAATTAGCAATGAGAATAGCAATGAAGAAACAAAGAATTGATTTATCGATTTGTCTGTGGTATAATTAACTCTCTTAATGAAAGTGGCTTTCGGACATACACTAATGAAATTGAAGTTCGAACTTCTTATTTACCTGTACCCCTAGGCTCTAGCATGATTTATTCTCAAAGATGATAACATTACATAACCACAATTCTAAGAGTTTATCCAAATAAGATTCGAAAAACTCTGAGCAATGTCAACCTATATTAAGGTTTGTTCGGTGCAGTGCAGTTGTAACTATTTAAAGAAGTGATTGTGAAGTTATTGAAAAAAAAAATTGATGTTCAAATAATGAATTGGCTATTACAAATATATATATATATATATATATATATATATATATATATATATATATATATATATATATATATATATATATATATATATATA
>NEWO01000057.1:1369511-1383685 GCA_003013225.1 Phalaenopsis aphrodite | reverse complement strand
GAAGAAGTCAGATGAGAAAAGAGGCATCTGGTTGGCCACTAAATTTTTAGTAGCAAAAAAAATTGAAGAACTAAATCTAGGTTTACAATTTTCAGCTTATAGAGAACTTGTCATGCAAGAAAAAAAAATGCAATATATTTATTCACTTGACCATGTGATGATTTAGTATATTTGATCTCTAACTTGATGTATAAATATGCAATGAGAAATAAAAATCATAGCAATCACAAATCTGTGCAGTTTAAGTTCAAATTAGTCATGTCCTTAGCTATCTAGTGGTGCCAAGCCTCCATTTCTATCGAAAGTTTGAAAAATACTATGACTAAGATGTTGTCTTGATCACAATGGATGAATCAACGAGAAAAGTTTGGATGGGCTCATCACCTTTTGTTCAAATAAGAATAAAATGATGACCAATGCCTGAATAAAAACAATATCAAATTGCGACTCATCTCAAGATAAAAGTTAAAGATGAAAATGAGATCACTATTAAATATTACGACTCCAAGGAAGGAACTCTGCTTGTATAGTCTATAAAGGATATTCAAGTTGATATATTGACATTGACTGCACCTGATGAACTTTAATTAGAGGCTTAACTAGTGAACCCATATTAATTGAAAATTATTTCAAAAAATTCCCACACAGGTAATGAAGATAATTTTATACTCATAGAAAAAAAGGTTCAAAATAAGGGAGTCATTGTTGGTACAAAATAATCAAGAACAATTGATACAACAGGAAATAATTCGCACAAAACCCACAAAAGTTCAAATGTGATGTGAGTGAATTCAATTTAATTGAACTACACAAATGAGCTCAAATTAGCTTAACTTACTCAGAAAAAGCTTTCAAAGATCGATACCCATCCTTAAATCAACCAAATTAAGCCCCATGTCGAGAAATTCCAATCAATTTGTACCCAATAGGGCTTGAATAAGGTTAGCTAAGCCTATTAAGGGGTAGATCTCACTCATTCATAATTTTATTTAGATTTCAAAAATGAGGACAAAAATTTTTACCATTTCTTTTAACAAGAATTAATTCAGGCAACATATACAAAAACCGAACTTATCCAAGGAATAAATAACACCAAGTTTAGCAAGTTCCTAGGAATTTAGAGTTCTGGAGAAGGTTGTGAACCCATGTGAAGCCTTTACAATTAATATCCATCCATTTATTATGGGAAACACATCAAAGTTATACTCACTGTCATGCTCATTCCTCAAATGTTATTTTTACCTAAAATTATTGTTTCATTCAGTCCTGTGACTGCCAACACCTTTGAGATAGATACAATATTGCCCTTAGGTGAGCTTCGTTTTTTAACCTATCATCAACTACATGTTCACTGCCAAGCATTGCTTTTAGGTTTTAACACCACCTTCACCATTTGTCCTATCACTGATGTTGACTTCAAATGCATTTCAAATGTCAATGTATGTTTACTGCAATTTCTGCCATAAAGGATGCCCTTGTCACCTTCGAGTCAATTGTAGAAAGTGTTTTTAAAGCTCAAAGCCACACTTCTACTAACCATGTCATTCATGATTTGGTCCTGCATACCATGTGCATATAATAAACATTAATAAATCACGCTTACTTCACATAAGCTAATAGTTTTTATCAAATGAAATATTACAAAATATCTCCAACGAAAATGAATCTTGCAATAAGTTTAATTTTTAAATGTTATGGTGTGGGGAGCCAAAGCATTCCAAGAAGAATTGGCTGGCATTTAGGTGCCAGCCATAGGCACTCAAGCGCCCCACAAGGGCGCTATAGTGGAGCCGACGCTTAGGCGTCGGCCTTGGCGCATATGTGCCCGCTATAGAGTGGCTGCTTCTCTTTTTACCGAGAGACCAGCCCATAAGTGCCGGTCTATTGGCCCTGATACCGGTGCGATTTGTACACGGGATTTTGGTTTTTTTAAGCCAATTTCGAGTGTGGTAAGGTGAAATTTGTTGTTTCTTTCTATTGAATTCATCAACGAGCATCTCGGAGAAGGTGAGGAGTGCAAAACGGTGGATTTTGGTGATGCAGCGTGATTTTGGCGTCAGATTGGAAAGGGAAGATTGTTGGTGCAAGTTCTATAAGTTTCAACGTATGAGTTTGGAAAAAAAAAACTTATGTGAATCCCTTGTAAAGCTTTCTAAATTACATTGTGAAATTTATGGTGGTGTGACTTAAAGATTTTTTTCCCGTTTTCGGGTTTCTTCCATGTAAAATTCATGTGTGCTTTTCTGATTGTTTTGATTGTGTTTTCTTAAATTTTTTTTTCAGATTTTTTTCTCGAATCCCTATTTCGTGGTGAAATTAGAAGGTGACTCTTTCGAAGTAGTTTCCTTAACGAACTGGTATCAAACTTGTGGGGGGTTCGATTCAGCTGGGAGCAATGGCCAAAGAAGCAAGGTTCAAACTAAAGAGTTCAATGGGAAAAACTTCGCTTTTTGGAAGATGCAAAAGAAGGATTTGTTGTTGCAGGAAAAAAAAAATATTTGATACAACAAGAAATCTAAAGGAAGCTTGAGTCTGTGCCTATAGAGGAACAAGAAGTGTTTGATCGAACAACATTAGGTTTGATCCAATTGTCATTTTCTTCTTTTGTTGCGTTTAACAATGTGAATGAGAAGACTACGGTGGATCTCATGACGGTACTGAACAAGATATATGAAAAACCTTTTAGGTTCAATAAGGTTTTTCTAATAAAGAAGTTATTCAACATGAAGATGATAGAAGACTGTTTAGTGGTAGAGCATCTCAATAACTTCAACGTTGTGACGAACCAATTGTGTTCTATAGGGATCAAGTTTGATGACGAGGTCAAAGCACTAGTGATACTATCTTCATTGTTGAATAGTTGGGATAATTTGGTAATAACGAAGAGTAATTCTTTAGGGACTTCGATGATATCGTGAGTTTGATGTTGAATGAAGTTTGCAGAAAATAATAAATGGTGAATCTTCAAGTTCTGTGTTGAATGCTAATAACAGGGGAAGAAATTTGAATAAGAATACAGGCAGAGACAGATCCAAATCCCAAGAATGGAAAACCCAAGTCAAGCGGAAGAAAAAGTTGAAAGTGCAGTAAGAAAGGGCATTTCAAGAAGAAATGCCAAGCTCCAAGGAAAGCTTGTGGTGGAGGACTGGAAAGTAGTCTTTCTACTAATGTCTCCACTGATGAAATCCAAAATGACTCCTTGGTGTTATCCCTAATAATGACTGAATCCTGAATAGTGGATTCAAGTGCCTCTTTTCATGCTTGCCCCAATAAAAAGATAAATAAAAATTGCACTCATAGTGATCTATGATAAGCTTATTTGAGAGATAACAAGCATGCAGTGTAGACGGAAATGATGATGTTGATATTAAGTTGCCAAATGGGGGAGTCTGGAAGCATACTAAAGTCAGACAAGTTCCTAATTTGAAGAGAAAACTTATCTATATGAGCCAGCTGGCAAAGTTAGTACTCATGACTACTTTCCTAGGTGATTTGTGGAAGGTGACCAAGGGGTATTAATGATGGCTCAAGGCAATATTGAAGAGACCCTTTATTTGATCAATGAAATGATTGACTTCATTGATGTGGTTGGAACCATGGTGGATGCAGGTTTGTAGCACCGTAGACTTGGTCATATGAGCGAAAAAAATATGAAATCCCTACTTTCAAAGAATAAGCTTCAAGATCTGAAATTAGTTACTCTGGATTTCTGTGAAAATTATATTTATGACAAACGGAAGAAAGTTTCTTTCTCCAAGAACGGGTTAGTGATGAAATCAAAGAAACTGGAGTAAGTACATACTGACATATGGGGTCTTACTCAAGTTCAGTCCATTGAAGGCTCTCCCTATTTTGTCACATTCATTGATGATTACACGAGGAAGGCATGGGTTTATTTCTTAAAGCAAAAATATGAAGTATTTGATGTCTTTAAGAAATAGAAGGCTATGATAGAAAATGAGATAGACTTAAAGCTGAAGTGTCTCAAATTAGATAATGGGGGTAAGTATCATGATCAGAAGTTCCAAAATTTCTGTGCTACAGAAAAGGTCAGGCATGAGCTCACTATCACAAGGACATCGCAGGAGAATGATGTAGTTGAATGCATAAACAGAACAATCACGGAGCGTGAGTATGAGGTTGCATGCAGGCTTGCCAAAATAGTTTTGGATTGAAGCGATTACACTACAGTTTATCTGATAAATTGTAGTCCTTCAGTACCTTCAGAGGAAGAATTACTTTAAGAAGTCTGGAGTGACAAAAAAGGCATGTCTATCTCATTTAAAAATATTTGGGTGTTTTACATATGTGCATGTTGAGGTCGGGTCTCAATAGGAAAGTTGACTCAAATCTGTCAAGAGTACCTTCATTGGATCTAGCTCAGATGAGTTTGGGTACAGGTTCTGAGATTATCAGAATCAGAAATTCATCAAAAGCGGGGACATCACTTTCAACGAAATAGAGATGTGCAAGGAGAAGATCAGAACTCAGACAATACGCCAGCCACTTCAGAAGAATCCATATATGTAAAGATAGATGATATTGGTGATCAGAAAGATGGAGAAAAAATAAGTGCTCAACCAGAATGAGCACTAGAAGTTTCTCAATTGCCTGCTACAAAAGTTAGAAAATCCAGCATAGTGAAACAACTCATACAAAGATATTCTTCTTCTTTACAGAGTGCTATGAGGAGGTCACTCATGTTAAAAATTCAAAGGAATGGGAGCTTGTCATGGATGAAGAAATGTAATTTTTAGAGTCCAATTAGACTTGAAATTTGACGGTACTATCAAATGGCAAAAGAGCACTGCACAACAAGTGGGCTTACAGGCTGAAAGAGAAGTCAAATGGTAGCAAGCGCTATAAGACAAGGCTTGTTATGAAGGATTTCCAGCAAAAGGAATGAGTTAATTACAAAGAAATCTTCTCTCCAATGGTGAAGATGACGACTGTCAGGGTTTTGCTAAGTCTAGTAGCAGAGGAAGATCAACAACTAGAACAGATAGATGTAAAAAACAACTTTCTTATATGGAGATCTAAAGGAGTCATACATGGTGCAACCACAAGGTTACAAGGTTCCAGGCAAGGAAGATTTGGTCTGTAGATTGAAGAAAAACATCTATGGCTTGAAGCAAGTTCCGAGACAGTGATATAGGAGGTTGACAGGTTCATATCAGACAATGGGCATATGAAGCTTCAATAATTGTTATATTTTTGGTTTTTTGTATGTGGATGACATGCTGATCGCAGGGGCGGATATGGAGAAAATCAAGGACTTGAACAAATAGTTATCAAGTTTGAGCTGAAGGATTTAAGTCCAACCAGAAATATCCTAAGGATAAGAATCAGCAGGGACAGAAGTGCAGGAACACTAAAATGTCTCAGGCAAACTATGTTGAGAAAATTTTACAGAGATTCAACATGAAGGATGTGAAACAAGTTAGCACTCCCTTAAGTAGTCACTTCAAACTATCTAAAGGGTTATCGTCAAACTTTAAAGCAAATCAAGCACATATGGAGAGAACTTCGTATGCTTCAGCAGTTGGAAGTTTAATGTATGTGATGATTTGTATCAGACCACATATTGCATATGCAGTGGGATAGTCAATAGGTACATGGGCAATCTCAACAAGCATCATTGGGAGGCGGTAAAGTGGACTCTCAGATATTTGAGAGGAATAGTCAACGGGGAACTTTGTTATGAAAATGCAGGGATCAATTTATAAGGATTTGTAGATTTAGATCTAGCAGGAGATATGAATAGTAAAAATATAATGGGTATATCTTCACATTAGAGAACACAACAGTGAGTTGGGTTTCAAGGTTGCAGAAGTTTGTTGCACTTTCAACTACGAAGGACAATTATATTGGTATCACTGAGGCTAGCAAAGAAATGATTTGGATACGAAATTTCATGGAAGAATTGGGCAAAGAACAATGAATTGAAAAGCTCTACAGTGACAATATGAGTACAATTCATCTTTGTAAGAACGTTGTTTTTCATGTCATGATGAAACACATACAGCTGAGGTTTCATTTCATTCAATCTCTTCTAGAAGATGGGCGGTTAATTTTGGAAAAGATACAGCTGAAAATTTTGCAGATATGTTGACAAAGGTGGTGACTGTTGGGAGACTAAAATTGTGCTCGACCTCAGTTGGGTTTCATGAAGGTTAAGATCAGGGGTGAGCCACACCACGATACGTGTTTACGAAGGCGATTCAAATGAAGATGTTACAAAGGGCTGGTGCTCAGTGCTTTGTCTCCAAGTAGGTGATTTTACGGTGTGTGGACCCAAAGCATTCAAAACAACATTTAAGGATAGTGCTTAGGCGTCGCCATGAGTGCGACTACAGTAGAGCCAGCGCTTAGGCGCCCGCTTTGAGCGCATGTGCACCCGCTATAGAGCGAGCGTTGCTCTTTTTCCCAAGAGAACAACGTCTATTGGTGCCTAAGCACCCATTTTTGGGTGTTAATACCGAGAGCTTGGTGCTTATGCGCCAAGTTTGAGCACCTAAGCGCTCGGTACGGTTTATACAAAGGATTTCAGTTTTTTAAGCCGATTTCCTGTGTGGCAAAGCAAAGCTTGTTCTTTCTTTCTTCTGAGTTCTTCGACGGGCATCCCAATGAATGTGAAGAGGGTTGAAGAGGTGGATTTTGGTCATTTAGTTTGATTTTTTCGTCGGATTGGAGATGAAAGATTATTGGTGCAAGTTCTATAAGTTTCTTCATGTGAGTGTAGGGAAAAAAACTTGTGTGTCATTCGTAAAACCTTCTAAATTACATAGTGAAATTTGTGGTGGTGTGGCACGGTGATTTTTTCTCGTTTTCAGGTTTATTCCTCTTAAAATTTGTGTGCGCTTTTCTGGTTGCTTTGATTGTGTTTTCTAAAATTTTTTATTCCAATTTTTTCTCGAATCTTATGATCCTATTCCGAAAAGAAATTATACAGTGAGTCTTTCAAAGTAGTTTCCTTAAGATTAAATTGGTCACCCTAAGATTAAATTAAAAGATTGAATCAAAAGTAATAAAATCTATCATATTTAATAATTTAAGATCATAGAATCCTCCAAAAAATACAAATAAAAGAACTTATCAAAATTCTACATCCCAACCATGACATCACTACTAAAAAAACAAATGAGATGAACATAAATAGTAGTGAAGTTTTACAACTGTGTAATTAGCGCCTTAGAAAGATACGTCTTAAGAGTAATTTGAGAAGTTCACATATAATTTTGATGGCTCCAAGTTTTCATTATAAAATAGGAATCATTATATTTTTCTAATTCCCTACTATTATAGCTAATAGACAGAAAAAACCTAAAAAAAATTAAAAAAAGCTTATTTTCTAATAAATTAAAAATACCAGAGACAAATGAGAGGCCCAAAAATGAGTAAGGCAAGTGCATTTGTTAGCATATGTTCATGTGAAGGAAAAACAAGTGATGGAGAAGCATCAATGTCTATATGCGTGTGAAGTACAAAGTGGAGATTTAGGTAAGGAGATTAAGCATTGTTGCTATGATATTCGCCTATGAAGGGAGACACCAGAGCCAGATGAAAAAGCAAGGCATCTTCTCAAATTACTCACTCATTTCTTAATACATTTTTGTCAGTTCTTCCTCCCTTCTATTTCATGTATTTAACTAGCCACTCAATCGAGCAAGTGAGCCAAACTAAAAAACTGTGAGTTGCCAACCCAAAATTGAAAAGCAAAGAACCACACAAGCGCTTTGGGTGAACACTTCTATAGAGATGTCTTGCTCAAGAGGCACAAGTGTGCTCTTCATTCTTCATGCGAGTGGGAAAGCTACAATGCATGGCTAATTAAAAACACTCCTTCGAATTGCACTTTAAGTGACATTGGTTGCAACAGCCACCACAAAGTTTCCTAGAATAATTGCCCATGAGCTTGTTGTGAAAGCTATCACTGAGTATGCCTATTTATTCAGAAGTCTTTTATTTGATTACTAATGCTAATTAAAATATATTACTAAGGAAAACCAAAACAATTTTAGAAGAAAATTTATCATTTGTAAGATAAGAAATTGCTAAAATGCAATGATTCAAATGAGTTCTAAAGATAATAAAACTGGTAGTATATAAGAGAATAGGGAGGAAAAAAAATGCCATAGGGAAGATTTTAGGAAGTTAACAAGGCAAATGATTGCCATATCCTTTGTTTAGATAACTAGATATTTTTTGATATTAAAATCTCAAAACATTTAGAAAGTAAATGAAGCGTAAGAATAGTACTATTTTTCCCACAAACTTCTGCTTGTTCCAAATATTAAAAAAATAAGAAAAAAATAACCTACGAGAAGAATTTAGAAAACTAATAAAATAATTGATTCTCATCATCATTATCTGAATGACTGGATTTTTCATGATTTTAAAAGCATAAATCATTTTGAAGCTATACGTTCTATGCATTTTTTTTTATTTATTCTAATGTATTTTAAGCGTACAGTATTAAAAATACAATGATTACTAATTTTAGATATTTAGTTTTCAGTAAAAACAAATGGAAAGTAATTTTTCTAGGAATTTAGAATACGCAATCAACTTCATTTTCAATATATTCTAAATTTGCTAAAATCAGACGAATTCAAAATATACACAAGCTCACCCGAACTCTAATGGCCTTATGACCTCACACCACCGTTAAGAGGACTTGAGACCATGTGCTCGACCCTTTTTCTCCTTAGAGAGTCCTCATGCAAACCTAGCAACCTCTCAGATCTTAATAATCTCAAGCCTTTGCCATCACATTCACTGACCTGCCCTTTAACAGGCACCACCCTCGCTTCTGCAGCCCCTGGTCATACCTTTGCTGAATTAGTTTTTATATTTTTAAATTTCATCGACACAAATAGAAACTTTCATTTCATTACATTTGAAATACATTCAACCAAAGAACAACTCTAAATTCATAAACCAAGAATTTTCTCTTGCTTTTATTTGGAAAACATCCAACCAAACAACCTATTGGAGACTCTAATAGATGTGAGAAAAAGTTCAACTTGTTACCAAACAATCCAGCTTGTTCACATAATTAGCAACTAAACCTAACCAAGTTGAAGAAAAATATTTCAATGATCATATAAATATTAAAAAAAAGTTTCATTTATTGATGCAGTACCGACACACTAGAAAAATTACCTATCAGAGGACCCCATGCCCATGCTATGTATGAGCACACAGGCCGCACATCATGTTCTTGTAAAAAAGAAAATGCTGAAGTGAAACTGATTGTAATGTTCGTTTTCAGCAACTCACCATAGGAGTGAAGCCCTGAGCCAAAAAAATGGGCTTCAACCAATCATGGCCCATGCAATAGTTTGCCAAAAAGGATTCAAGTAATCATTCAGCATGACAAACAATTCCAAAAAGAAAACATCACACAGATACCAGTAATCATCCGAACATCAAATAAAAACAACTAAAGGAAAAACCAAGTAAGAACTCCATGTAAAACAGCAACATTATGAAAGCAAAGCAGAATTTTAAGTGAGATACTATTAAATCTATCCATTAGATAAGCCAATGACTACTGAAAAGAACCTGAGATTCACTTGAAATATCTTCACTCCAGTCATCTGCTTCCTGATAACACATAAAGCAAAAAATGGTAAATCATTAATGTAGACAATAAGAAGAGAATGCTGTAGCTGCGAGACGTGTTTGACCATCTATAAGCAATAAATCCCCCAAAAGTACAAATATGTAATAGAGAATTGTGCACTTGCACTTGTCAAGGAGAACAAATAAAAATATGAAATCATTCTGAATGTTAAAAATTAAGAATGGGTTGATTAGTAACTACATTGAGTAATGTAATAAATTGTAAGTTTAGTTGTCATTAATTTTACCAGTAAGATGTAACATTAAAAAATTGTTCATAATATCACAAGAGTCAGTATGTTTACGACTGGGGGCGTCATTCTGAGTATAACATGCCCCTGAATTACGAATGTAGGCTTGTTCGATTGTGCAACTTGTCACTCTACCACATTCAAAGTTTGGCATGCACCTAAATTATGCACATAATTTGTTCGACTGTGCAACTTGGAATATTGCTTTCCCACAGGCATTTTTAATGTAGCAGTTGTTATTTCATTAGGAACTCTAAGAAAAACGATCTTAAAGTGACTTTGCATCAAGAAAATAAATTGTCAGCTTTGTTAAGATAAAGCAAACTATCTCTTACTTAGATTGAGAGTTCTGATTGTGACAAATGATATTAACAGATAACATCAATTTGAACATGGGAATTAAATGCTAAGAAGGACACAGTTATATCATCAATTTATATGTTATAATAAGCTAACTAGCAAAATACCATCGTGAATAGAAAAGCAATATTCTTAATTTTACAGATCATATAAATTTACTAGCAGATACCTTAGACTGCTTTTTCATTACTGCGATTCTAGATCCAGTCCCTGCAAGTCATAGAAATCAAACATGATATAAATTTGACATGTAGACTGCCCATAAAAAAGAAGAGTGGAATTTCAAAAAGCTAAAATAGCTTCTTTTTAATGAATGCTGTTGTATCCTCAATTTATTAAGATCAGACTATAAATTTCATATTTATAAAATCAAGCAAAAAAATTATAAAAAAAATTCTATGGTTTTCAATGACAATTGAACTCTAAAATTATATAAAACAATTAGAGACCAAATACACACCACTCTTTCCGCTAGACTTCTTGCCTCTGCTACTCGAAGCTTTGACCTGAAAAACAAGAAAATTAATCCATGAAATAATGCCTTATCTTCCAAAGACTGGCGTTCATTGGTAAGTTCAGCCAGTGCCAGCTAAAAACATGACTAGCGACGTGTATTGTTCGGTCAGCTGTTTGGGCATGTAGTTGGTTTCAAATTGTTTAACCACAGCGCTGCCAATTTGTTAAAATAGGATAGAAGAAATAGCAACTTCACACGTTGCCAGGTCAGGAACCAATTTTCAAACCACAATTTTCACAACAATTTCACAAGACATCAAACATCAAGCAAAGCAAAAATAAAACTTTGATGCTTTTGTCAATTTACAACTTTGGACCAAAACAGCCACAAAAGCATTAAGGTGTTATTAATCTTCAAAGACCAATAAACAAAATGAATGATTAGTTGAGGCACACGTTCCATGCATAGTCACATAAACTAATTATTATACCAAATGAATTGAGTGCAAAGATATCAGGCTAACTATTTATTAACATACACAAAAGAAAGGTCTTATTAAGACACAAGTGCTCAATAATAAGGAGGTTAAATTATATAACAATAGCACACTTGCAAATTTAAACCTAGTAGCAAACAAGATATTGCCTCCAGAAAAATGTTGAAAAAATCAATAAAACCTTAACAAATACAATTCAATCATCATAATCATTATCATTAGCCTTATTCTACTTATATGGGGTCGATTTTGTGAATTTAACTCTTCATCCATTCTCTTTGAGCTGCCTGAGGTGTTAAAACATATTCTTCACAAATCATTTTGAACAACTTCTTTCTTGAGTCTAATATCTCTTTCCTAATCAACTAACAATAATTTTATATGTTCATCTCATAGGTGCATTTTCTATCATTCGTTGCATTTGCTCAAACCAATTATTTTCAATTATCCTATCTTTAAGAAATCTCAATCGTTAATTTAGTTAATATAAATCTTATTAATTTAACCTGTAAGTTTTATTACCAGCAGTCATATGCACACAAAATCATCAGTCTAATTGTGATTTAATTAAATTTATTTTAGAATCTCCATGATTTTTCGTCTTATCACATAATAGTCCAGACGTGCTTCACCATCTTAACAATTATTCTTAACTCTTAAAAGTCATGTTCTAATATGTAGCCCTATTCATTTATATGACAGATTAAATAACGTAAAACCACTTATACCTGGATATCACATTATTTTCTAATAATATTTATTGATAAACGTTCATATCACACCCGCTACAACTGCATAACATATACTCAATCTATGATTTAGTATTTTTTTAAGTCCTCTTTCTTTTAAAAATTTTTTCCATAGTTTTAATTTCTCTTATTTCAATGGACATTTCATTATTTACACTGTGTCATTTGCAATAAAAAGAACATACCAAGGCACCTCAATTTGAATGTCCTTTATGGCATCTATATAACCAATACACAAAATTATAGAGTTAATCCTTAATGATTCTATTTGTATTTGAGCATCTATATAACCAATACAAAAAAAAAAAAAAAAAGATTTAATGTCAATACTTAGATTAATTCAAATTGAAAACTCTTAGCCACTCTACAACTGCTTCTATTACTAGCTAGTGCCCCATCATACAGACCTTTATGATTTCAACATACATTTGATACATTTTTGTTAAAATACACACAAGAATAGTTATCATGTTACTTATTATATCCCTTCTCAAAATAAATAAAATTATATCGGGATCTTTTTTTTTTTTTTGCTTTATGCTTTCCAATTAATTTATGTAATCAAAAGATCACTTTCATAGTATTTATTTCTATTATTAAAGTATGAAACCAACATTCTCTAAAGATGACATCATATTTTAAAGATTCCCAATAGTCTTTTTAATAACTTGAATGTATAGTTCATAAGCTTGATTTCTCAATGGTTAGCAAAATCTAGAATATGTCCTTTCTTCTTAAATATTAGTATCAAAATACCTCTAATATGCTCATTTGAAATGCTCTTAATCTTCAAAATTTTATTAAAATAATTTATTAATCAAATCAGTGTGGTATCCTCGACAACTTAGCAAATCTTAATAGGTATCAGATGCAAATGTAAAATATATACTCATAAAATAAGCAAATCAAGTGTCATTGATGATTTTCTAATTATATTGTTTTTTTATTTTTAATTTTATTTTGTGTAAGAAAAATTCTATGATGTTGATCCTATGAGAAAAGGGTGTGTTGTAGTTTTCAATTATATTGTTAGAACAAGATCATTGATTGAAATCATTTTTAATTCAAAACTCTGGATTCTCTAGTTCAACCTTTTTTATTCCTACGAAAATTTATGATAGCTGGACTCAATCTTTTTGTTATCACAGCTTGTGTTTGGAGGCTACATTGTCGCAGACTCCAATACCCATGGCAATGCCGCACTTAATTGTATTTCTTTCTCCAAAGAGGCAGTGACAACTGTATTGTACTGTACTACAACTTGCCAACATCATCGCCAAAAAGCTGCTTCCAGCCATTAATTCTAGCAGCTCCACTTGTTCCCTCCAGAAGAATCACATGACAAATTGCATGAAGAGCAAGCTCTGCAACTTCCTCAATTGAAAGTCAAATCAATATATATTGCCAATAACACCATAAGCCTATGGTGATCGAGATCCAACAAAGGATCATTTTCCCGTCTGTTTACAGCCATTGCAATCAACATAATATAATTATAGATCCATTCTTCTCATAATCATTGTCCCAACTAAAAGGCCAATTCCAGAGTATAAGTAAAGAATGTTTGCCATTAGCTTAGAAATAAATGTCAATGAAATCCTTCTCTTATTTGCTATGCAGGTGACGTTTTATCACAAAGTTTCTGTCAAAATTGGCAATTTGGATCCCCTATCTTGTATGGGTTTATCTTAAATACTTCTTCACAATTATTGATCCCACGATTTCCTATTTTTGTTGTACATGTTCTCCTGCTACTGCTAACCTCTGTTTGCCGCTGGCATTACAATTCAAACCATGGCTATAGAGACTATTTTCCACGATTCCCATTGCCAAACTAATCTATGCATATAAGGTATCATAACATCGATGTTTTCTTATGTATAGCGCCAATGCAAAGCTCAAGCATTTACTAGAATTGGCATTTGTAATATGGAAATTATCATTGTTGGACTTCATATAAGATGAATAAGATGAACTAAAATCTTACAATTTTAGGTCAGATTCTCAGGTTTTATGAAAAGTTACTATTTTTTGGTCTTTTGGGATAAAAGAATCCCAAGGCATATAAAAATTAATGAACCGTCGAGTATTAAGAAAAATTTAATTTTTTCAAGATTCTAATATGTTGGTTGGAAGTGTATTCTTAGAGTGCTTCATTTGTTTTGATAGACAATTCCAAAAGCAAGTCACCATGTATTGGTGTAAAGCTTGAATTTTTCTCCTGGGTGATTTTT
>NEWO01000057.1:1353339-1368525 GCA_003013225.1 Phalaenopsis aphrodite | reverse complement strand
AGGAGATTCGTCTTGTGTTGTATTTTACTTTTTCTGTTTAAGTTTAAATTGTAACCCCATTGTTGTTGGCATAATAAAGTTTGTTTTCTATTACTGTTTAGATTAACTCTAGTATTATTTTGTATCAAAGTCAGCCTAACCCTAGTCCAATCCAAGGGTTTCCTCTCATCCGCCTTACCCCTCCACCAAAAATTTTCTTTCTCATTCCCAAATCATAGATAAATTTTGACCTAAAATAATTTCAGTTTGCTAATTTTTAAAATCAGCAACCCCAAATTAATTTTTCAATATCATCGATTAGTCCTATAAACCCTCTTGCACCTCCCAACCCTAAACCCTAGCCATCCCATTAAGAGATACATGCCCATGCCAACACGGGAAGAGACGCAGCGAGAGATAAGTCGACTTTAGCGGAGGCTTACGGATATTGAGGATAAAACCCAAACAGATTACCCTCAACCATGATCTGGAGAGTTGAAGGGCAGAACAGGATGAGAATCTGAAATATATACACCAACGTTAGGGAAAAGATAATATTGATAGCTGGTTCAAGATAAAGCGAGAGAAACAACGCTAGTTCCAACCAGCTTAGTACAGACAACACGTTCTGACCCTAGCTTTATAAGTGGAGAGACTACATCACCGGACGACCAACACATCTTTTAAGCAATATTCAACCTCAAGATCTTACAACCAAATTACACCTAGAAGAACATCCAAGCTGATCTTGGCAGAAAAAAAGTTGATTCATAGTACAGAAAATGTGGAACTAAGCCGCATTCCTAAATCCATCTCAACCAAAAAGTGCTTCAGGTGCAACAAGTTTGGGCATAGTGAATCGGATTGCACAACCAGGAAAGTGATTGCTTTCACTGATAAGAGATCAATTAAACAAATAAAAGGTGATCCCGAAAAAGATGACTTCAGAGAAGATTCTCAATTTTAGCCAACAAGGAATACGCCATCAATTTCAGTTGACCCCAAGATGGAGATTCCAGCTGAGATAACAATAGTTGTTCTAAAAGATGGTGATTGATGTAATAAGCGTTCCGATAGAGTACAAGATTGTGGTGCCTTAAGCTAGAATTTTGCAGGCGTTGAGAGGAGCATCAGCAGAACAAACTCTGGATGCCCAAAGGGCCATGAGTTTGAGGAATCGATATCAGATGCAGGACAACACCATATAAGACAAATTTAGACATTTCAAATCTATAGACTCGTCCCTGAGTTACCCCAACTGAGAGAGGCTCCACGTGTCCGAAATAAAGCATTTTTGTGCCTCATCGAGAATATTTAAAGGAGTAGTTCAAATATTAGATTCAATCCAGTATGGAAAAACACCAACTTTTGAACGTCTCAGGAGCTTGAGGGGGAAGGAAATTATTCAATGTGATTCAAGCCCTATCAGTGAAAAAGATATCCTTCTGAGTGGTTGCTAATGAGAGTGGTGCAACTTACCACAGATTTCACCCAAGTTGATTTCTCCAAAATATTAGTTTATAAGCTACATTTTGCTGAGTACGAGAAGTGGAAGAAGAAAGTTCCAAATTTGAGTGCTCAAGTGTTACATTGAGGGAACCTACCCCTATATGCAACCCCAGCTCATGATGTGCCAAGAGAAGATGCATATTTATTCTATCAAGATGTACTGCGGAATAACAACACCAACATGATCGACCTTCCATGGGATAACAATATCTTTACTACCTTCAATATAGCAGACTTGGCTATGTGCTACAAGGAACCGAGGCTTTGACGAATAAAGTCTGAGTTCTCCCAACCCCGAGAGACTGGTATAGGGCTGAGAGCTGGACGGGTTGATCTAGCATGTGTGTCGGTCCAGTAAGGAGGTTGGATTGGCTTAGCCTTCAAAAGGGGCGGGAACAACCGCCCTTTCCTCTCCACCCCCCCCCCCCCAATTTTAATTTATTATAAATATATGTGCTACAGTGTAGGGACATTTTTAATTGAGATTTCTGCCTGGATATTCTATGTAATCCCCTTTGCCATTTTAGGTATTTAACTGACGGTGAGAAAGTTCTCTGACAATAACTTGTCTGAGGTGTTGTATATCTTCTTCTATTCTCTTTGATATCATTTTCCCTGCACCCCCCACCCCCAAAACTCCTTGTTTGATCTGACGTCATCGTCCAGCCATCTAACACACCTACGACAACCTCTCCTCCTTTCAGCAACAACAACTCCTATATCCAGCCAAAAATGATCGTGACCGATTTCCAGGCTGCAAATCCAATCACCAACCCCTCTCCCTTGCCTATTGTGTCAGTCATCCCCCATTTACCCTTCCTATTTCTTGCTGTCAGCCCCAACCCTCACGTTTCCTATTGTCAGCGTGCTGCGGGCTGCTGTCTAGCCCCCTTGCACTGCCACCAAAGACCTAATCCCCCTCTACTGTTGCAACTGCAAGCCAACAGGTCCTCTGCCAGTCTGTCGCAACCTATCCCAGTCCCCCTCATCGATGTCCTCCAACTGCCCTGCCTTCCCCATAGCAGGAGATTTGTGGTGTTGTATTTTCCTTTTATTTTTTGAGTCTAGATTGCAAACTCGTTGCTTTTGGTGTAATAAAATCTAATTTCTATTATGATGAGTTAACTCCGATATCAGTTGGTATTTGCATAATTAAAACTATGTCCAGTGTTATACATGTCAGATTCCTTTCAATATTGTGAATCTTAATCACTAGCAAAATTTAAATTTATACACTATTTTCTTGTAGGATTTCAAATTTTGCCACTAATTACAATATAATTGAAAATGAACAAAGTGTGTTTGTTCTTACCACATTAAGTTGATTATTATTTTGCTAAATTTAGAAGTGGGTAAGCAACAAATTGTGTTTTTTTATGTGCCAATTGTACATCTCATCCTAGCTTGAAACAACTATAGCCTAAAACACCTTAAATTAATACCTAATTTCAATCAATATCATTGATACCGGCTCAAACAATAATAGGAATGCAAATATTATTACCACAAGAGGCAATAGACGGTGACAACCACACACACTTGACAAAGAAATAAACAAAAAACCAAGCAAATGAAACTAAATGTATGAAAATGTGGAGGTCGGTTTGGTGAGAGGATGGCAGGAGGAAAATGACAAGGCAGTGCATTGTTGTAGGAAGAAGGGGACCGCGATGGGGAAAGGTGGAGTATGGTCGACTGAAAGACAGCAAGCAAGGGGCTAGTTGGAGGGCTAGAACAACAGCAAACAACCAGGTGCAGTTGTTCGAGGCGGCGGCAGGGATGCCGAATGCGTTGGACAGTGGGAAGGAAAGGGGAGGGGTGTTTCAGGGTTGCAGCAGCGAGGGGTATAGCCGGACAAGGAAGACGGGCAGTTGAAATAAATGGTACCAAGGTTAGGAGTAGCTGGAAGGGATGGCAACAGGTGGAAAAGGTGGTGATTGCAAGACAACAACAGGATTGTTGGTTGGTGGCGACGACAGCGAGGAAAGGCAACGACAGCGAGGAAAGGCGACGGTGGCGACGACAGCGATGGGCGGAATGCGAAGGATGGAAATAAATAAGCCCACGATAAAAAGCTAAAACTGGAGCACCACTCAATACCATAGAAAGAGATCACCATCTCGGACGAGCTACAGCCGAAACACCATCGCCTTGAATACAGACTTCAAAGGGGAAAATCTGGATGTTGATGGCTATCCTGACAGAGAGCAATACAAAACTGAAAAATCTAAAACATAGGAATCACATATATATGCACTAGATAACTAGAAACGGGACCCTATATGGAAAAGAGGCGGCAATCCCTCATGGAAGAGTTGAATGGCTCTCCCGGAAGAGTTGAAAAATCTAAAACATAGGAATCACATATATATGCGCTAAATAACTAGAAACGGGTCCCTATATGGAAAAGAGGCGTCAATCACTCATGGAAGAGTTCAACGGCTCTCCCGGGTCTGGACAAAGGAATCGCGAAAGCCTCTCCTATAGATCCTTTACGCCCACGTCAATCTCCAGGATTGAGGAAGCTTCGACCTCATAAGTCAAAGCTTCTGTCAGCGCGTTGAAAGTAGTAAAATTGCTGTAACTTTTTGAGGTTAAAAAAACTTCAACTACGGCCCAAGAAACACTTAGATTCCACCGTCGACCGCACAACCTCTCAGAACACTTGAAGAGTTTTCTCATTTGTGAGTATTCATCCATATTAGTCCATCTATATGAGGGTGTGTTGATGAATTGAACTGGGACTTCGTGCATAGTATACCTTGCGAAGTCTTCCAAAGGTAAGACTAGATTGGCTTAATCTCATATGACGTGAAAACACACTAAACTCCCTCCAACAATAGCAGTCATGGTGCTAAGGTTATTGGTCATGATACCCTGGCACATACTCTGTAGTGATTGGCCTGTAATTGAAATTGTTGTCTCTGTCCAGCTTTCCTTTATCATCAATAAATACATCCTAATGGCATGTCTCTGCTGGCAAGGACACATGCAATAACAAACTCCACAGAAAGTAGGACTATCTGCTAGTTATCCTAGATGAAGTAGATATTCCTGAACTTGTCATGCTGAGTCGGACGATCAAACTGTCACAATCTCCCCAACAAATGGTGGCAGGCATCCATTGGGGCTATGTCGAACCAAACATAATCATGTACTTAGTTCTCAATCGAAAACTCCACAAGACAACTTCTATCAATAATGACTATGTTCTTCTTAACCACGTAAGGGAGTATGACTGGGATTGTCTCTGAGTCGTGAGGCTCGACTTGCCCACCATCTATGTAGATGTCACATTCTTGCTACTCCCTTCATTAATAATGAGATTGCATATATTTCCCTTCATAGTGCAATGACTGTAGAACATGATGTGGCGAAGCCACTATTGATACCATGTAGCCTCAATTGTAGAACTCTTCAAACCACAAGTATTTTGCCCTCATCCGGTGGAAGTTGGTACTACTCACCTTGTTCTTCAGCTCTCTTCTTTGCTAGCTTCCTCTACTGCACCCTACTCTGTGAAGGACAACTCGGCTAGTCGGACAACTGGAATTGATGTGTCCAAAACCATGGTATGTAAAGCATTTCTTGGTTTGGACTGTATTGAGATGTTGCTCTTCTCAGGCGTCTTCTCACTTCGGGAGGCTCTACCAGTCTCCTGACCGGACTTCTCAACTCTTGTAGGTGTGTTCTTACCGATATCTCAATTGTGGGTGGCTAACTAAGTGGCACTGATGTTTGGTCTGCTTATATTGTCTTTCCACATTGAGTGCAAAGATCTGAAAGTCACCAAAAAACCAAGAAGGTTATAGTTGAACCAGGTTGAGCATGGCTAGCTTCAGACCTCCTAAGTACCTAGCTATCATGTGCTCCTCTGGTTCTGTCAGATCACATTTCAACTTAAGTTGCATGAACTCCATGGTGTACTCCTCTACTAATAGCTCCTTTTGTTGTAGGTAGAGGGGTCTGAAGAAAAGATCCTAACAGTAATGTGAAGGCAAGTAATGTCGCTACAATTCTCTCTCCATGTTCTCCCAAGTAGTAAACCTTCTCCGTCCTCCATTTCTCTCTCTTTTCAGGTTCTCCCACTACAACGAAGCACTATTTTTCAGCTTGATAGTAGCAAATTTCACTTTCTAGTCATCTGGCACCCTGTATTCAAAGATCCTCTCGATAGACTGTAGCCACTATATGAAATCATCCAGATTTGTTCTCCCCTCGAAATTTAATATCCAAAAGGTACTTCATCATTGATCTTCCAACATGCATTTCATCTATATATCCTATAATAGATACTTCATTTATGTAGGCTCCAACAAACATTTCATCTCTCAGCCTCCTTTGATATTGTATCTCAAAATTTCATGGACTGTCTTCTTCTCCACTGGAATCATCCCTATGGAAGGGATTAGGTATTCGTCCATCTCTTCTCTTCAGATCTCACTACCAACGCTTGCAGGTGACTTCTCCATGGGAACTTCCCTCAATGTCATGGAGTAGTTGTAGCACTCGACAGAGTTGTCGTCATAACTATTCCATGTTAAATTCCTGATTGGCGTCCAACACTTGCCTAGGGGGTGGCGTGATCAGGGTTAGGGTTTGGGTCAATGGAAGAGGATGTATATGGATGATGTAGGATATAAAAGAAAAAATTTTAGGGGTTGATATAAAATATCAGCAAACGAAAGCTTTTTGTGGAGAAAGGGATAGGTATTGGTGGATGCTAAAAACCCTATGATATGATTATGGTTGGGTCTGCTCTGATACTAAATGATACTGGAGTTCAGCCAAACAATAATAGAAACAAAAATACTATTACTGAATTGGGCAATAAGCGGTTACAACCACATACACTTGACAAGGAAACACAATAGCAAACACAGCTAAATATATCAATAGATAGTGGTCGGTTTGGTGAGTGGACAGAAAGAGGAAAGTAACGAGGCGGTGGATGGTTGTAGGAGGAAGGGGAAGTTGCAAGGGATTGTGATGGAGAAAGGTGAAGGTTGTCCGGCTGAAAGACAGTAAGCAAGGGGCTGTAACGACTGCAAACAGCCAGGTGTGGCTATTCGAGGCGACGGTAGTGAGCGAGAATGATGGTGGCAGCGATAGGGAATGCATGGGACTACGAGACGGCAAAGGGAGGGTTGCCTTGCGGCTACAACAGCGAGGGGGTGGTTGGACAGTAAAAATGGCTGGATGGAATGAATGGCAGCAAGGTGGGAGGTTGTTGGAAGGAATGAAAAAAAGTGGAAGAGATGGTGGTCGGTGTTTAGAGTTGCGAACGACAGAAGGATTTTTGTCTGATGGTTCTGACAAAAGGGGCAAGGGGAGGAATGCGAAGGATGAAAACGTCAGAGATAAATACCCCTACAAAAACATGCTACAATTCAAGCTCTACTCAATTCCTTACAAAGAGATCGTCATCTCAAACAAGGGACAGTCGGAGCACCACCAGCTTTTAAACACAACTCTATAAGGGGAAAACATGGACACCGACGACAATTTTGACATAGCGCAATAAAAAACTAAAAACCTAAAAAACATAAATCACATATATAAGATCAAAATCACTAGGATTGGAACCGCCAATGGAAAGGAGGCGCCAATCCCTCATGGAATATTCGATCGACTCTCCTGAGTCTAAACATGTTCGGTCCAAACGAAGGAATCGCGAAAGCCTCTCCTGCAACTCCTTTACACCTACATCATTCATGCATAAATCCATCTTATTCAAAGCTAGCTCCATTTCAAGATTCTATTATTTTTTTTAGTTTAAAAAGAAAATCTAAATTGGACAAAGTCTCATCTCTTATCACTTGACATAACTATTTTATATAATACTAGTTCCTCCTACCTTAGCACCAACGCTATAATATAAATAATAACAAATATAGGTAAAATAATTAAAAATTGAGAAATTTATAAATTCAAAGAGCATTTTGTTGACTACTTAAAGTTTGATGATAACAAAATACATGATTGATGAATCTAATGCTTCATCATAAGTGATTTCAAGGTTATGTGATGGAATGGCTACAAAGGCTTAACTAAATGAAGAATCAAGGAACCTGAGTGATAAAAGAGTAAGTGAAAGCTATTGGATGGTCAAAGATTTTGGAGTATGAGAAGATTATGAGTGTCAATAGATTGCTTATTTTTTCAGACTTAAAATTTTGGCTCATTGGCTCGCACTTGCTAAACTTCATTTTAATAGCTTTAAAACTTGACAAAGTAGTTCTTAACTTTGAATTAAATTTGATTTTTGCTCACAAAACTCTTCAAAAATTCCTAAGTCAAATCAAACATTATTTCAATTATTTGCAAAAGTTGAGTTTTATTATTAAAATACTCACTTAAATAGTAATTCTCGTATAATCAGAATTAGAGTTTAAATTAAATTTATTAGATCAAGATTGCTTTTTCAAGTAAAACTAATATATTACTTCACATAAGAATGTCAAGTATATCACAAGTAATATTAAAATTACAACGTATTAAAAAGCATTTCAAAACTGTGGATTCCGTGAAAATGACAGGTCTAGCCTGATAATGCTAGCTAGGACCATTGCTAGTTTATTTTATGGAAACCAATTTCAATTGTAACCCGAAAGACCTAGACAAACCCACTAATGAATCACAAACTATCATTTACTTCAAGAGCTGTTGATGACTCCCCAAAGACTTTCGTAACATCTTTTAAAACGTTTCCTGATGTTGCATAAATATCTTTTAAAACTTTTGCAACAACTATATCCCTTCCTAAACTATTTTATTGGATTTATTGAAGGAGGAATTACAAAAATAAAACCCAAATCTTACCTATTTATAAAACTAGCATACATATCTTTTTTTTTTAATTACCAAAGTCATGTCATTATTAGTGTCACAATCAGATTAAAAAAAAAAAATAGATGTGTAAGTTTTGTTGTGAATTTTGATATTTGGGTGAGAATTTGCAAAATCAAGGAAGATGTTATATAGGTGGTATGCTTGTCATTGCCCTTCTTTTATAATCAGTGTTTCAAATCAATTTTATTTCTCTCAACACACCGACAAAAAAATTGAAAGGCTCCTCTTTCTTCCTATGATCTCTTGGAAAATCATTTCAAGATTGCCTAGATCTAATCTCTTGCAATACTTAAAATTTTGTTTGCATTTTTTAAACATTCAACAAAAAAAATTTGAATACGAAAAAATTCAAATTTTCTCATCGTAAATTTGTTTTACATTTTGCACTTAAAGTCTAGAAAGATTTTGTGAATTGATCTCAAACTTCTACATTCAGATTTTGCGCAATAAAAAGTGAGTAGACTAAATTATGTTGGGTTTCTGCACCAACACAGAGTGAAGAAGCTTTTAGGCTTACTATGGTAAGCCCAAGGTTAGTGAAAATACTAATCTGAGTGTTTATCTAATGTGTACATGGGCAAGAGGCAGGCCAAACCACATAAAAATCATTGTATGATATATTCAAATACATGTTTAACATTTTTATTGCCTATATTGTTTTTAAAGTTTTGAATTTGACAAATTGTGATTTAAATTTTTGCATACACCATTCGGCAACTTCATGGTTTGCCATGACCATCACATCTAATTTTAATTAAAATAAAGCATGAGGTGGATGCACCATACTGAAGTTATATGAAAATTACTAGAGATGTAAAGTGGAATAGTGATGATCAAATCATAACTAAAAATAAGAGAAAATAGAAATTACGGTAAACAAAACCAATCAAATGACAAACAATTTAAAAAAAAAAAAAAAAACAGAAACTACATTATAAATTAACTTGTATATCTGACAGTAAATTGAAGCACTTTTATGTTTGACATTTTGCTACTAACATGTGCGCTTCAACTTGATATTCAGAACACATCTTCGTACATGATTTACGGGTAAAAAAAGATTAGCAAGATTCCTCACCAGAACCGCATCAGTTTTTTCCTTTGCAAGAAGCCGCTGCCTCTTACCACTAGGGCCTGGTAGTATTAAAAATGACCATAATAAAACAAGAGTATATTTATGTTCCCTAAGTTGATTTAAGGATTAGCAGAATTTTATAAAAAAAAAACCTTCAAGAAAAGCGTTCAACAAAACTTACTTTTTGTCCCAAGGGTGTCATCCGCAGCCCGCTTAGATTTCTGAAAAACATTAAAACAATAATTAAATTCAACATATAAAGTATTAAGCAAACGAGAAAGAAGAACTAGTAGATCCATAAAATGTAATATAATCAAGAGACCATAGATAGGAGCATACAAAATTTCGATAGAAGAAAATACAGCTCAAATAGGAAAATGCAAAATAATTCAACTATAAAAACAAGCTGGAGAGTATATAACTACTCTACAAGCATACACACGGTGGAATCACTACAGAAATCTTCACAAAGAGAGATATAATCAAAAGTAAGGCTGAACAAACAGCAGAAATTCTGAAAAAGAAATGACAAGATATTGTACAGGTCAAGCAGAGCAAAAATTTGAAGTGGCAAGTGATACAATCCTGACCTGCAGAAAAACTAGCTGTCTAACAGAATACAACTTATGGCCAATAACCTTCATAGCCAACAAAAGGTTACAAAACATGCAAACTACAAGAAAGAGCTTTATTTTCTACCGACTCCCCTCTTTAGAATTAAAGCATTTTTTTGTTTAAAAAAATTTAGTTAACCTATCCAAAGTAGCGAACCAAAAATGCGAGTTGATTGATTAAAATCTTCAATTGACAAATTATTTCAGAATCCAGACTTCTGCGGTCAGTATGTGACACGTTAAGTAAACCTTGATAGAGAAGAAATTTCATCTCATTCAATGTAAAGCTCAATTTTGTAACATTATATGCATTCATTATAAGTGAGAATTAATTAGAGATTATGATATCTGCCCTTTAATAATAAAATATTAAACTAAAATAAAAAGTTTATAATATTACTTTTGAATAGCACAAGGTAACTATTATTATGATTATTATTAATTTAAATACTATTGAGTTACGAACAGAATTAAGATAAAAAATATTAAAAATAATAATATGAAATATTTATTTGAAATATGAAATAATTATTTGAAATATGAAATTAAAGTTTATAAGTACTTATTTAAGGTAGAGTGGACATTGATTAGATATTGAATAAATTTTAATACAAATTGTAGATATTGATTAGAGTTGCAGCATTGATAGTCAAATTAAAATGACATGAATACTTCAAATAAAAGATTCTAACCAACAATTAAAATAAATAATTAATTGAAATCTTAATTAAACATAATCAAATAATGTTTAAATTTATTTTTTTATGACATTAGACAACTAACTATAAGAGACAGATTAAGGGTGTTTGAATGTTTAAGGCAAGTGAGCTAAACGAGGTGAATACTTTTAATCTATGGTTTTAATCTATGGTGGTATTTTGTTTCTTCTGATTTATATATTCCTCTATTTATCGGTCATGTCATTATGAATGTTGCATGCCTTCTTATAGTAATGACTATTACGAATTATTTAATAATATATAGATTATACTGAATGGAATGAAATGAGCATAGGAACGATATGGACAATAGTATGCTTGTATGAACTATATAGTATGTTTGTATATGCATGTTGAGTATGATGCAGTTCACCACTTTATGGTACTAACGGGAAATGCTAAAAAATCCTTTGCTTGATAGATCTTAATTAATACAATTTTTAGATAGTGTTCTTATGACAGTTATATATATATATATATATATATATAAAGAATATAGATAAGTGATATAGTAAGAAGCGTTGAATGATTTGAACCATCATGAACGATCACATTTGAAGGTCTAACGTTTTTTTATGATTTATAGTATTTCTGACTTTTGTTTAAAGATGAGTAATAAAGATGGGTGTTTATAGAAGACATCGGCAGCCTAAATACAAGAAAATTAAATGTATTACTTTAATTCTTTTCTGCAGTGGATCTTTTATTTATTTTTGGTGGATTAAATATTGATATTGAAAATAAAAATTGAAAATTTTCAAACCTTGGGCAGAATCATGGCATTCAAAGACTTATAAATGTACGTACAAATTGTTGGTTATTTTAGAAAATTATTAAAAACTAAAATAAGAATTTAAATGTAGACTTTCATTCTAAGAACCATATATGATCCCATTTCTTAGAAAGGGCTTTCTGCTACCTAATTTAAAAAACTGTTAACCTCGTCTTCATAATTTCTTCATTTAAATTTTCTATCAATCATTTTTTGAAGAGCAGCACTTGGCTCTGTATAGGTCCCGCAAAAATATGCAACATCAAAAACTTTTTTAACGGTTAGGCATGATGATTGCCTTAAAAAGAACTGGCATTAAAACCAACTAGTATAGTATTAAGGAGGATCCAACCATGGTAAACACAAAATAAGTGACAAAGGTAGTGGTAAACACAAAATAAGCGATAAAGATAGTGAACTTTATCTAATAGCTTCTGCAAGAAAAAAGACAGTCTCAAGGGCATCTGCTCAAGTAGATGCAACATAAAATGAAAAACTATCGGCGGCCTAGTCGTCTAGTCTTGATTTGGAAGTCGCCTAACATGACTAAATGATCAACAATCATCGTCAAGTCCTATAAAATAATAATAATAATAAAATAAATAAATAAATTTCAATCAACTAAAAATTTAAATTTATATGGAAATAGTTGCAAAATTATTTGAATCACAAATATGAATTACATAAACAAAAACACAAGCACATCTACAAAAACATAAAGTGCATGCCAATTCTCACTAATATGTTCTTAGTTTTCCCATGACAAATAAATCAATATAGGGAGGAATCATTAGAAAACAAGAGAAATATTTTCACATGACATTTGGCTTCTCTATAAAATCCCCTTGAAACAACAATAACCTATATGAGGTAAGCAATAACCGAAAAAGAAACGAGCATGAATATTTGTATAGATCTAATACTCTATTAGCTTTTAATTTTTGTACAAATTCTAATACACTATTAGCTTTTAATAATCTAACCTTCTCAGCAACTTTTTCAAATAGGGAAGACAAACTAGCTTGAACTAGAGTCCCTTTTTTATTAGGAGACTTTCTGGTGGACTTTTGCAAGGATTGCTTTGCTTCTTCAGATATATTTCCTTTTGTGGAAATTGCTCCATTCTCTGGAGAACAAACAGCTGATCCTACTACACCTGAATCATCTCTGTGCTATCAGTTAAAGAAATCATTTCCAAAATCATGGAAGTAGATAACAATGAACTAAGAATTAAAAATGCATGCAGCACTTGGTAAATAACCAGGTAAGCCATGCAAACAGCAATATAGACTAAAAATAAAATATGGATATTTCTGAAAGCTGGACCTTTGGCTTTGTATCAGCTTCAGCATTGATCTTCAACTCATCAGCTTTAGTTGTCTCAGTATCACTATCAGTAGAATCCTTCTCAGAAGAAGATTCTGCATAACTAACCCTGCCACAAATTTTGAACACGAGAAGATAAAAGAAAAGAAAATTGTTTGTTTTTTCTTGCAATTTGTTTTTTCTATGTAATCAAAACAAAAGACAAAGCATGCTTGAAGGCGTACAAATACAAACATGCTTGATAATTCGATACCATAAAACATAAATCAATCATAAACATCGAACTTATAATATATAGCCGGTGCTTTGAATAAAGTAGCACAAGTCCACATATCTAGAAATACCAACCAAAAGTTTCGTGTATAAAAAATGAAATCATAAAATGATAGCATAAAGATACTAGGCAAATATAGCATAAATAAAGGTAAATTATCAAAAGGATCCCTAGATTTTTTAGGTGTGCCAATGTTAAAATGGGCTCCAAATCTTTTCAGATATTCAACTTAACTCATCAAATTTAAATTAATTTAGTCATCTCGTCTTATTTTGCAATTACTTTAGGCCACTGTTAAAAATTGTGTAATCTGGAGGACCGCTGAGACAAGGTAAATTTACGTGATTTTTATTGCACTTAATACCATGTTAATTCTCTTATTTATCATAATAATACGCTTGAGAAAACTATTTGTGTCTAATTTATGCAGATGGCAGATTGGATGTGGTTTTGGAACAAAAGAAGACGAATTTAGGCACATAATGGCTAATTTTGGTACAGGGCACTGATGTGCCTAAAAATGTACTGTTTTTTATGTTATATTTTATAATGATATTGCACAATAAAGGTATGTTTTCTAGTGTTTGTTGGTTGTAGGTACATCAAATTGAAGAATTTGGAGTGATTAGAGCAAAACGAACAAAAATGGACCAAAACAGAACAAACCGGAGCAAATCGGGTCAAACCGGGGCACACCGAAGCCATGGGGGCCGAAACCAGGGACTTAAGTATCTGTGCCACCAGATAGAGAGGAGGGCGCTGCGCCCAAAATCGGTGCTTAAGCGCCAAAAACGGTTTTCAACATATCTTCTAGAATATACATCGGATTTGGACGCTTTTTGAAGCGGTGCTTTGTGTGTCTCTTGGGGAATTCGTTGGAAATGATAAAAGACTTTCTAGAAGAATTTTGGGCGGTTATAAGTAGGGCTGTCAAAAAAGCTCGTTGTTCGCGAACAGTTCGTGTTTGATTCGTCAAAATGTTCGTGTTCGATTCGTTCGATAAGCAAACGAGACGAACACGAACATTTTTTTTTGTTCGGTTTGTTAAACAAACCAAACAGGAATAGTGATACGTTCGTTCGTGTTCCAATCGTTATTGTTCAAAATATAATATATATATATATATATATATATATATATATATATATATATATAATTTATCATAATTTAAAAATAATTATATACTCAACAATTTTGACATATTTTAAAAATTAACTCTTATAAATTATAATGTACAATAAATTATTAATAATAATATATTTATATACTATACTAGTAATATAGATATTATATATTTATATAATATAAGATATATAATTAATAAAATATATTATATATATTATATATATTATATATATATATTAATATATACAAACAATGGAACAAATAAAAAGCCTTATTAGTTATTACCCTTACAAAGGCGGAAGCCCTAACCCTAACCTCTCGAGTCTCGACTGTGTTTTCCCTTTCCCTCTCACGCCGCTCTTTCTCCTCTCTCGAAAGCTTAGTTCGGCTGCTCTTTCTTCTCTCAAGTTCATGAAAAGCTTCCTCTCGGTGATAGCGAGAACGCTCCTATCAAAATTGCGAAAAGCTTCTCTCGGAGAGAACCCTCCGTTTTTTGTCTTAAAATCGCGAAAAGCTTTATCTCGGTGAGAGCTTAAGGTTAATTGTTTGGTTCGTTCTCTAATCTCTACTTCTATTTTTCTTCAATTAAGTGTATATTTCCTCGGCGAGTCGGCATTGGATCGACCACTCTCGGTATTCTTGCTTCAGTGTTCGGTTGCTCGATATTCTTGCTTGGTTGCTTGTAAGGCTACCGAGTCGTCTTCTTCGATAATATTTTCAATATTTCATATTTATCTTCAGGTTTACCTCTTAGCTAAAATTTTCAGAAATTTTTTAGGTTTATTTAATTTTTTTTTAGTGAAACCTAGGTTTTGAAGTTTTTGGGAGTGAAATCCAGATATGTTTATCTTCATATTGACTGTAGATCTAATTTTTTTTGTGAGCACCGAGCTCTATTTGAGATCTTGGGAGTGAAATCCAGAAACATGACTAATATTAAT
>NEWO01000057.1:1329131-1349606 GCA_003013225.1 Phalaenopsis aphrodite | reverse complement strand
AGAGAAAGTGAGAATTTCTTCATTTCTTTTCACTTTGTTCTTGGAGAGGATTGTAAGGAGATTGCTTTTGCTATACAAGAAAAGTTTGATTTCCATCAAAGAAGTATTTTGATTTGAATCTAGTACTTTGTTTGTATGGTTTCAAAGTCTTGTTCAATGTAAAATTCATGTTGTTTCTCCATGTGTAGTGAGTAGTTTTCCTTACTCTTCCCTCTTACAATGAATTAGTATGCATGTGCAGGATATAGAATTGAGTATAGTGAGAATATATTGTGTGATTTTACATTTTTTCTTCATTTACATGTAAACTTGATCAACTTGCATGTTAAAATCTGTTGTGAGAACATGTAAAATTTGTGATAGTGTTCTCTCAATCAACTGTGTAGAATCACATGAGATTATATAGATGAGAATGTAGTCTATATAGTAGAGTGCAAAAAAATAGGGAAATAATCTTTGATGGGTGTAGAATTAGACAACTTTAGAGTGACAAGCTAAAACCCACAATTTGGTTCTTAGTTTTAGGTCTTAATACTAGATGTTAGCCTACAAGTGAGGGGACGAGGAGACTCTAGAGTGAGAGCTAGTATCTCTCATGTCTAACCAGTCTTTAGGATTCTTAAACTATGAATTACCCAATGTTCTTTATATTACTTGACCGAGGTTAAAGAATATAATTGTTCATATTTGTCACAATCTCTCTCTATTTGTTTTACTTTTACACATGTCACTAATTTCATTGCAAGAGAAAATGTACTTTTAATATATTAGACCTCACTTTCTGATTTTCACTATGTATTTTAGTTTAGGAGTAGTAGTATTGTAGTGATAATTGTAGGATATAATCAAAAACCAAACCATTATCGACCTTCCAAGCTATGGTGTGTTATTCTGGACTGAAACTTCTCTTAAAAGCCGTCGTGATTAAACTCGATCTCCGTGGATCGATATTCGGGCTTAATTAAAAAGTCTTATATTATTTGATAACGATGTGTATACTTGCGTAGAAATCTCCTACAATTTAAAAATATAATTGAAATCTTAATTTGTCTGAGATCAAGTTTTTGGCGCTATTACCGGGATTAAAATCTTCAAGTAGTGGTGTCAAGTTCATAAATCCTTACATATAAAAAATATTGAGATCAGGCACTCGCGTCAACTTTACAGTGCGCCCGTGCCGAGGCAGCGCACCCGATAGCCGCGCCAAATACAGAGCGCATCTGCGTCCATACATTCCAGATCTGATGCATCTGCACCAGCATTGTAGTGTACTCGCACCAATTTTGGCACACCATCGCCAGGATCGTTGAACCGAATTTAGAAGGATTTTTTTTGCCTTTGCCGAGCTTTGCCTATACATTTATGCGTTTAGGGACGTGTCTAGGGCACCTTGGGCTGCTGGAGGCTATAAAACGAGAAGGATTTTGGTGACCCCTAGAGGTTTCTTCCTCTCTTTAGATTGAAACATCTATTGACTGTGTTTTCTTTAAGAGTTGTATATGAGAGAGAGACCTTCTAGTTTGATGTAAAGAACAAGTCATAATTGTAAGTTTTAAAACTCTTTGTTTCTTGCAATGATGATCTGCATGACTTTTCTTTCTATGGTTTTCTCTAATATAAGTGGCTAAATTCTCTTTTATGATACTGTGATGTATAGTTAACGATTTTATTGTGGTTTTCAAGACATTTTTCATGTATTGTTTTTCGTACTTTCATGGTTTTATGTTGTTGGTTAATTTCATTTACTACCAGTACAATTAATTGGGATGTTAAAATCTTTTTTGATTTATGAACTCTGCCCGTTGCATAGCAAAACGAATATGTTAACCACAAAATCCTGAAAAATAGACATATTCTAGTAAGATTCTGCAACCTTATAGAGGATCAAAAGAATCCTGGGAAATGCCATGGGGTTAAGTGAAATTAAACTTCATGGGTTTCTAATTCTTCTTTTGACCTAGGCATAGGCAAAGAAAGAAACATATTCCCGGTTGATAAATATCACACAGAAAAATATTAAGAAAAAAACACCAAACTCCACGATACCCAAATCACAGAGACATGAGCCTCATCACTCTTAAAGAACTCCAAGAATTTCTCTATTTTTTTTATTTTTTTGCTTTCTACGATTGCGTTCTGTTTTATATTAGAATTTTTAAGATTTCAATCTCTATTGTGATCGCGTCAAGCTAGGTTCATAAAGTTAGTAAATTAAAGATTTTCTATCAAGAATAATTATTAATTATTTTCTCGTGAGATCGATACGTGGACTCTTAGACCGTAGATTACTTGACACGTAGATTTGCGAGATTGACGGATTTACTTTGCGGTAAGTTTCAGTCATCAAATTGTGTCATTATCAGAAAAATGTGTTAATAATCATTCTGATTTTATGAGAACTTTAGTTGATAAACTTAGGGCGTGTTTGGGATCACTTTTTGTTCTTTTATTCTTTTTTTTGTTTTTAGTTTTTTTTTTCTAATTTTAGAAAACGCATTTAGTAATGTTATGATTTATATGTTTTTAGAACAGCAACAACAAAAAACTTTTATCCAACTAAGTGGGGTCGGCTACATGAATCTTCTTTCTCCGTTACGTCCTCCATGATTTATATATTTTTAAAAGTAAAAAATATAAAACATGTTTAATTGGGTATTTATTATTTTTTTAAGAAAAAATTATATTTTTTTATAAAATAGTTAGATCCACATGCATTCCAGTATTACGCTTCGCCGCTCATAACATACATGACTGCTTCATTGCTCCACCTATATGAAGCATTACCTAAGGACGGGCGAGCGGCGGCCGTCGTGGGACTCAATGATTTTAGTGTTTTAAAAACAAGACAAAAACATGTTTTTTTTCTGTTTTGAATATTTTCAAAACAAAAGTGTACCTCAAAAAAAATAAAAAATAGAAATACAATAAAAAAAAGATGACCAAACACTATTTTTCTTGTTTCTTTTCTATTTATTTTTCAAAAACAAAAAATAAAAAAAATGATCCCAAACAACCCCTTAGAATATAGGTTTGGCACGATGTTTTCCTATTTATTTTTATTTTATGATTTATTTTGTTCTTGTATCTACTTATTTTTCGAAAAAAAAATGTTTGAACACTTCGGAATGGTAAACCCTCAGGAAAATCAATTTATACCTTTTCAGGAGTATGTCAACCCATTGATGGCTAACTTTCACATGAATTTTGAACGCTCAGTAGCAAACCTTCAGGAAAACCAGTTTATACCTTTTCAAGTGCATGGCAACCCATTGACGGCGAGCAGTCACATGAGTTTTGAACACCCTGCCACATGAACTAAGTTTGGTGACCAATACTCCAACACCTACAACTCAAGTTGATCAATTTACCAAAACATCAATTGAACTAATAATAACCCAAGTGTAGAAAACCAACAGTGGTGGAGCCCTCAAAGCAATCCTGCAGAATATTAAAATAACCAGGATAGTGACTACCCTAAAGAAAATAAGAAGTTGCATGAATTGTTGAGCAGCAAGCCTAGAAACCCAAAAAATGTCAGGGGTAGTGGATAGCTATAAATATGAATCTGAATTGTTGGTTCCTGAAGAGCAGACAGAGTTGGATGATTTTGGTTGGTCAATAACTGCGAAAAAATGTGCACTTTTTTAAAGACACTCCCTTGCATTGTGAGGGAAATAGGTAAGCCAATAAGGCCACTCATAGGAGTGCCCCATGGGAAAGAGTTGGAGGATAGACCTATGCAGGAGAGTAACCCATTAGAGTTAGATCTCGACCTGAAGAAACTACGAAGAACCCAATCCTAAATTTAGAAAACCCAGATTTAAATTTTAGGGATCCATTTCTTGCAACTAATAGGAAAAATAATGATCTTCAAGTAGGGGAATTAATTGTGTGTGTGTGTGTGTGTGTGTGTGTGTGTGTGTGTTTAGAGTTTGAGTATTTTTCGGTTGTGTAATTTATGCATGAGTCATATGAATTTCATGGATTCTAACCCGAGGGAATTATTTACATGTAGTGATCTCCATGTTCTGATATCTTATCATATTAGATTATCTGGTATCAATTTCTGTTATCGCGTGCTATGCTCTTGTCCTTGCATGCAATTTTTCCTGTCATGCATGGGATAAAAAGGTGAGGGAGCTATACATGTTAACTTGCCTTGAAAAATTTTACATTGTAAAATGGGGACACATGTTAGAATATTTCATATTTTCGAGTTCACATTAAAAATAATTGAGAATTATCATTTAGGATAGGCATTCAAAATTCTTAAAAGAAATGTGCACACTAGATCTCTGTGTGTGTGTGTGTGGAATATAAGGTGTTTAGAGCAACTTGGACGACTAGAGCCTGTAAGAGGATAAGGATTCTGGTAAGAAAGAGTTCTCTTCTAAAGGTTTCTTCTTCTATTTGGGCTGAAACCTCTAGGGGGTGTTTTTACATATTTGTTTCCCCTTTTTACTTGTGTTTTCTTTGAGAATTTTGTATGAGAGAAAAGTCTTCTACCATAGTGGAGAGAACAAGTCTTAATTGTAAGTTTTGCAACTCTTTATTTCTTGCAATAATGATCTACATGACTTTTTTGTCTATAATTTTGTCTATTATGATTAAATTCTCTTTCGTGTCTTTGTGATATAAGGTTAGTGGTTTTATTATAATTTTTTAGATGTTTTTCATGTAGCTTTTTTCATGTTTTTATGGTTTTAAGTTGTTGGTTAACCTTTTGAATTTTATTTACTTCTAGTCTGACTAATTAAAATAATAAAATCTTTTGTGATCTATGAAATCTGCCCGTTGCATGATAGAACGAATAGGTTAACTGCAAAATCCTGAGAGGACAGACAACCTTGATCAAGGATCAAAAGAATCCTGGAAACTTCAAGGGGTTAAGCGAAAATTAACTTTATAAGTTCTATTCTTCTTTTGACCTAAGCATAGACAAAAGAAGAAACACATACCTGGTATCACGTAGAAAAACATAAAGGAAAAACCACAAACCTTCACGATACCCGAATCACAAGAGCACAAGCCTCAACACTCTTGAAGAAAAGCATGACTTTTTCAGCTTTCTATGATCGCCTTGTTTTCTGTTACAATTTTTAGGATTTCAACCCCCTGTTGTAGTCATGCCAAGCTAAGTGTATGAAGTTAACAAACTAGAGATTGTCTGCTAGGAATAATTCTTAGCTCTTTCCTCGTGGGATCGATACGTAGACTCTTAAACCGCATATTACTTGACACATATGCTCGAGTGATTGACCGACTTACTTTGCCGCAAGTTTTCGGCCATCAACCGCCTCGTCGCAATATTGAAGAAAAAAATGCTTCAGCGCACACCTTGAGCAGGTTCGGGGAAAGGTCGCCTCATATTGGTTGAGACACACCTTGAGAGGTGTCTTATCTCAGTTCAACTACGGCATGCCCCTCTGACACTTAGGTTTTTCTCCATATATTAGACGATTCAAATATGAACCGAAGCCACACTCTCACGCGCAAGAGGTTCCCTCTCACCGGTGAAGCTTCCTAGCATTGTTGCATGCTACTTGTTGCTTGTTGCCGTCTTTTGCTTCTGCTATATCTGCTTGTTGCTCCTCCTACAACAGTTGTCACCTTCATGATCGCCTGCTTTTGTTGTTGCCGCCACAGCCAGTTGTTTATGCTATTGCCTGTTGCTGCAATTTTTGTTAGTTTTAATATATTTATTTAGATCTATAGAAATTTTTATGTTGGGCATAAGAGTGAGAGAAATCGACTATGCTAAACTCATCTTATGTCTTATTTTGATATTTTATGTTACTTTCATTTCATGTTTTATATTAGTTTGGTGATTTAATCAATTGATGTTTACATTATATTTTAGTTTTGTGAAAAATGTTACATAATATAAACAAAACGTGACTTCTTACCATGCTAGAATGTTAATGTTTTCCTTTAATATAAACATGAGTTATGATTTTAATGAATTATTTTTATCCCATTATTTTTACATACAATTTCAAACTACGAGGCTTACGGCTCAGACTCGCTTCATGAATAGAAAACAACTTAACACCCAATTGTACAATTTTAAACATTGTTTTAGAAAAAAATAGTGAAAAAAAGATTTACTTCAGAGAAATATGTACCTTTTATGGTCAATCTCACTATTTAATACTATCATAAAGTAATAGATTAAACCTAAAATGTCAAAAATAGCTCATATAAAGCTTCGCTCCACCAAGTTTAGTCCAATGAAACAGCAAAGTAATAAGGCCAAAATCAGTTCAAACTTAGTACGTTGAGAGACTAGATTGATTAAACCACTGAAAAATGTGAGATTTAAAAAAACACGCTTAAATATTCTAGGGACCATTTAGTTCATTATTCATTACAAAAAATCAGCCAGGTATGCTGAATTATAGAAAAGTTACAAAGTTACATGGTAGCTATGCATTCTACTCTCAGCAAATATCAAAGCATGTGCTATGCCATAAAAAAAATTGATAGATATCCCAATAAAAACATAAAATGAGACCAAAAAATATATCAGCTTTTTGAATATCCAACAATAAATGAAATATATGAAATTAAAAAAGATTCTTATAAACTTTTTTTGAACAATTGGATTACAATCATTATGTTAAGTTTATTATTCAATCTTAATAAAACAAGGTGAACATTTGTTTGAAAATTTTAACCATGTTTTGCAAAAAATGAAAGCATAAATTTTGTTGATACAGCTGAAGGCAGTGATATAGGTCAACGTTCAGATCACAATACAATAATGAATATAAAAGAAAAAAGACAGATTACAATTACCAATAGAAAAAATAAGAATTGAGTTGTATTGGATCATCTTATATGAACAATAGACATCTTAACTGTGGTTGAACACGTAGCACATTGGAGGGGAAAAAAGTGCAGAATAAAAAAAGGAAAAAAAAGGACTTCTTAATAGTCTTTTGTGATATAACTACAATACCATCATTATACAAAAACAGTTTTGACAATCTAATGGAAACTGAGCAGTAGCTATAACTTCAACATCACATCTCAACTTAAGAACAACACAAATAAACACAATAATAAACACAATATTAAAATAGAATATACAGTTTTGGCAAGAAAAAAAATTTACATGTACGCAAATAATATGTGAAGGGTTTATATGGCCAACCCCAACAATAAGTCTACCAAAATGTACTTGGCTGGATATTGTGTTTACTTACTTGAATACACAGAAAGTAAAATTTAATGTAGCACAACATAAATAATTGAAAAAGAATGTTTAATAGAGGCAATCCCAAAAATTATTTCAAGGAAAATGATGACGATAATAACGATAATCGATAACAAAAAGAAGATTCAATTTCAAACATGCCTTGATTTAAAGCATGCATTGTAGTACCAAAAATATATACACACACAGGAACACATACATGCATGCATACAAAAAAACTAATAAAAATTTCATACTTCAATGTTTGTCTTGCTGTCCTTGCAGACTGTCGAAGAGGAGTTGTTTCAATTGACTTCTTTACCTCTTTGTCAAAGAGATTACAAAAATCATCAGATCCATCAGACTCCGATTCATTGCCAGGAGAAGGCGGCTCTTCCTTCGAACTTTTTTGAGCAGCAGATGCCTCATCATATGTTGCCCCAGCACCACCCTTGAAATCATAATCAGAATCCTTTCCCTGATACAACAATAACATATTAAGGAAAAAAAACAGTTCTATGAATAAAAAAAGGAAACAGTTAACAAGCAAACCTCGTTTAAATCCTTGGGATACTCAAGCTGGTATTCTTCAGGATTTTCCTCCTTCTTCCCAATCCACCAAGCATCAGAAAAGACGATCTACAGGAAAATAATTAAATTACACAGATGGGCAAAAATAACTAGAATAATGAAAAGGTTATGCAGAAGTTAGGAAAACAAATACCCTTGGTGCATAGTTCACAAGTAAATAGAAAAAAAAAAAACTTTGGAGGCATCCAGCTCCTAAATGTTGGCTTTAGGAAATAGGAAAAGCAGTGTTACACATCATAGCAAAAGTACTAGTTAAACAAAAGAAAAGCTTAGGCACAGGACTACGCTTCATGTCTCCATTCAATATCATTTTATACAAGTTTCTTCATAATGTTGAAGAAATACAGGTCATTAATATGAAAACGGATTGGGAGATGGCTTGGGATCAAATCTAACAAAAGTTCGTCTTAAGATAAGTACAATAAAATTTAAATTGTGGGAGCAAGAGTTATTGACAATAAAATGAGAAAAGATTGATTGAGATGGTTCTCACTAATTAAGTAGAAAATGGATGAAGCAGGACACATGCAATGTCAATCAGAATGAGAGAATCTCAAAGTTCTTATGGTGCAGCTGACTTTCTAAGGTTTTAGCTTTGGGATTGAACAGTTTTGGGATTTTAGAATTTCTACCTTAGAAAGTCAGCTGCACCATAATAACTTTAAGATTCTCCCATATGTGTGTTTGGCTGTAGTAAGGAAATAGCATCAGTAGTATTTAGTAAATCCGGTTTTATTAAATCCACCCTGATTCTGTAGCCTACGCAACCTCGTCAGTCAAGAAGCTTACCATTCCAGTCCTAATCAAAAAACCCTAAACTCCATTTTTTTTCATTTTCAATTCATCATACCGGACCAAATAACCACCTCGCATACTAGACAAACCATTTTTTCATAAAAATAAAGCTCAAGTCAGAAGCTACTACCAAGCTCTCAAAAACATCCTCGCACATTACTCCTTTCGCAGATTTAGTGAGCTGCAGCGTTAGGTACTTGTTCTTCGGATAAACATGAGTACCAAAAAGCTTCATCCGGCCCTAAATCACAAAAATCGAGAAAATTCAAAATATCTCCAAAAAAAAAACCCAGCAAAAAAGGAAGAAGGGAGTTTCTAGAGCTAAACAGACAACTACCTGCGGGAACTCAAGGTAGAGGACAGGATTCTTGGTAGCGAGGTTCGAGAGAACGCCAATCTTTCCGCCGGAGAGCGGGGCGATGAGACCCGGAAAAGAGAAGAGATAACGGCTTTTTCGTTGGCCACGTTTCACTATGTCCCGGCCCTGAAGCTTGACAATGGCCTTGGAAGGCTCGAGAGGGACAGAGACGTTCGCCGGCGAGCGGCGGAGGATTTTTTTCGAGACGGCTAGGGTTCTCAGTCTCTTCTTCTCCTCCAACTCGGGATCGCCGGCCAGCTCCACCGTCTCAGCTTTCCTGCCCATTGCTGATTCACAGGATTGTAATCGAGCCGAATCGACTTATGTTATGTATTGAGGCTTGAGCGGATGTGTCTTTGGGCAGCTGTAGTTTTAACTGGCCCAATAAGCCGCTAACGGTTTTTTTCAATTATTTGAATATAATTTTGTATAAGTTGTTTTCAGAAAAATGAATATTATGTCCCTATTTAGTAATATTTTTTTAACAAAACTGTTACAGTCATATATTTGATAATTAAGAAGTAAAAATTTACTTCAAAACAGTATAAAAATTTAAATACACGTCTCGCTTAACAGTGAGTACAAAGAGTGTAAAAAAAATCAAAAACTATTAAAATTACAGTTAATATAATGATTATATTGTTTATAATAACAAACGGTGCATGTCTGATGCTACATTGTTCTCAAGTATCCATTCTTAATCATCGTCGGCAGTGAAACCCGTTGAATTGTCTGCCAACCAGAAGAAGACACTTTTCTGCGATGCTCCTATCAGTGTTTGCGTGATAAAAAAATTGTTTTTTTTAGCATAAGTTTTCATATTATGTTTGAATAAGCATGCTCAAACATACCACAACTATACATGTCTCATAGCTCTGAGCATATAGATGATGTCAAAGATGATTTGTATCAATTCTTACAATTTGTTTTCATTAAATGCCCCAAGGATTATCAGTACTGAATTTCAGTAGTAATGCATAATATTCTTTCACAAAAATTTTCTGGACCTACCTGATGCAATGTCTCACTTCAGATAGTTTGTGGGAGAGAAAAAATGTTTTTCTTAGCACATCATTTGAAATTGGTTTGCATGAGCATGCTCAATTAGACCTCAACTACACATGTCTCCTAGCATTGAACAAAAAGATGATAGCAAAGATGATCTATGTCTTTTCTTACAGTATTTTTTCATTGAATGCCCCAAGGGGTATCAGTAATGAATTTTAGTAGCAAAGTTTAATATTGTATCCTAGAATTTTTCTCGGCCTATCTGATGCAATACCTCACTTCATAGATTTTGTGTGTCTGAGGAAAATAACTTTTCTTAGCATAACATTTGCAATTCAGTTTGTATGAGCATGATCAAACAGACCACAACTATACATGTCTCATTGCAGTGAGCATAAAGAGGGTGATAAAGATGGTATATGTCCTTTATTACAATATATTTTCATTGATTGTCACAAGAGGTATCAATACCCAAATTCAGTAGCTATGCTACCATCACCAAACATAAGCACCCAAAAAAACACAACAAAATCCATACGATGCACATCCACGAGTAACAAAAATGTCTCAAAGAGAATATAAGGAAAAGGGATAGTGAAAGAAGATGATGTTCAGAACGACGGGTTAGGGCAGAGGAAGCAGCAACTTTGTAGGGAAGGAAAGTGCAGAAGATGAACGCAGAGTTGGAACGAAGGGCAAGCGCGTAAAATATACAAGAAGAAACGCAGTCCACAGGTCGAACTCGCGGCCCACATTCTACTAAACAGCGCGGTCGCGCGCAATCAATACGCCACCCCAAATGACCGAGATTCGCGACCCCCAACCACGCCACGCTAAAACCGCCGCCCCAATCGGGCACAAATGTATGTTCATATTAAGCTACTTAAATTCTTTAATGTTTTTACATGATTTATATTTTGGTTGTTTATTTTAATTAAAAAATCTAAAAATTTGAAAGAACATATAATTAAAAACAATTCAACAGATCTAAAAAAATAATTGAATGAATTTTAAAATAATTTCTAACTAATTTATACCAAGAAAAAATAATAAAATATCACCTATAAGTACTCTTTATTACAATCAAATAACTCAAATAAATACTAACAAACTAATTCATTGAAATAAATAATAAAAGATTGCATTAAATTTTTATACATATTGATATTAAATCATAAATTATTCTACAAAAATAATTAAATATGTTCTAATTAATAAGATTTATTTATATATATTATTATATAAGTGTAGAATATTTTGTATGTACTTGTAGAACAACAAAAGTGCTTGTTCATTACAAACAAGTAGGAATATGTTCAAGTTTGATTTATATAACCTTCAAGTTTTAAAAAAGTATTCAAATCATTTATTTATTTATTTGAACAAGCATGTCAAATATTATCAAATCAAGTTAAAAATGTTCATCAATTGCATTGATTCATTCACAACATTGTTGATTGTTGTTGAGTGTTAAATCATTATATGAACAATAACTGAGGGGAGAGAGAGGGTGAGAAGCAATAGAGCTAAGCATAATAACTTGACCATCAAATTGGTCACTAATTATTGGTTGACAAGGTAAATTTTGGCTTTATGACTCATAACAATGTTATTTGGATAAATAAAATCATTGTTGAATCCTTTTAGGATGTAGAGACATGTATTATTTATGAGTTCATATAATTTGGTAAAGACTATATATATGGGAGGAAGGTGTAAAAGAATGTGATGGAAGGTTTTTTGCTTCCCCGTAATGAGAGAGAGAGAGAGAGAGAGAGAGAGAGAGAGTGTGTGTGTGAGTGTGCACATGAAACACTTTTTGAGGTCCCTTTTTCTAGAGGAAAAGAAAAAAAGTCCCCCTGTGAGCCCATCTCACACCCTTTATACATAAGAGATAAAATATAAAATCACATTTCGTATGGTACAACACCTATCCACGATGTCTTGGTAAATAGATTGAGGCGCAAGTGTCGAGCAACGCTTTAAGTAAGGATTGACACATGTTCTCGTGTGTAATATTGATGGTCTTTCCCAGTGGTTCAGGTTGATTTGACAATATTAGCCACCCGCTAAGCACAGGGCAGAGAGTGAGTCTCTCACGGTCCCACATAGGTAACAGACTCATTAACATATAGAGCCTGTGAAATAACTAAATCATCCAAACGGGGAATGTTGAAACATTAGAACACATTTAAGTCATAAGGCAGAGGACAAATCGTTGTATCCTAAACTGGTGATAGTTTATCAGTAATCGGGCTGTCAATATAATACCACCGAGAGCAAAAAAGAGTGACAGAGCTCGACATGGGTAGCTTAAAAAAAAGATAAGCAATCTTTAGAAGCTAGAGGTAGCCGAGTCAGAGTACCACAGATCCGTCATCCCAAACTACTAAGACCCTAAGTTTACCTGGTCATGAAAGTAATCAACTCAATACGTCCAAGGAGTCCTAGTTCGTAATCCATGAATTGTGCCATCCACACGAACCTCGGTAACCCTAAGATCAAAGAAACGAAACTCTATCCTATGACTATCAGGTGGAACTCCAAGAGGTGGGGCTTATACTTACTAACGTGGCAAGGAAGTTTATGGAAAGGAAGAGGAAGAGATGTTAGCTACAAAGCTGAAAATGCTCCCATAAAAGGCCTTACACCCCGTCTAGGTCGGGGAGTCTTCCAACGACCTAAGCGCACTAGAAAACCATCTATGTAGAAATCTATGTTGGGCCAGAAGGCTTGAAGAAGCACGGGGGTCTTACCTCAAGACATGCAAATGATGCAGTTATCTAAGAAGTCCTAACGTCGAGACCCTATTAATTATGGCTTGGGTGAAAGTCATGCATGCAACCCATTTAAAAATCTTGTCTGAGGGACATGCAAGAAAATAAAGACAAGTTCCAACGAAGCTCTGGCTGTCTATCCCTACACTAGGATGAAGCTCTCATTTGATGTAGGAGAGAATAAGCCTTGCACCTTACTAGCCACCCTCCTCCTCAAGAAGCACTCCTCACCCATTCAATGAATGGTGGAGGAAGAAGAAGATAGGGAAGAAGAAGAAAAGGAAGGTTGAAGATGAGCAACCCCCTTGAATTTCTCCTTGAGGAAGATGAAGAGTCCCCCTCCTTTTTCCTTGCTCCAAGCTCTAAACCCCAAGAAAGCCACAAGCTCCTTGAGAAAGATCAAGAGTTGTTTAGGGTTTAGGGTTTAGCGTAAATCTGAGAAAGGTGGTGAATGAATTTTCCTAGGGGAGAATGTCGTGGAGAGGTGAGGTTTAACCAGCCTCCCCCAAGCAAATCTCAAAAGTTCCCCTTGTTTATGCCAAAAAGAAAACTAATTAACGGTACTTAGGATATCCCAAAAAGGAATCCCCTTGATTTTTACAAGCCTGAGAAGAACATGAAATGGCGACTCCAAAAGCAAGCTTCGTAAGGGATCGCTAGGCCAAATTTTGAAATCTAGGCGGGTCAGTGTGGTCACACCAAGCTCGGGCATGGTCACGCCACTCTGCCGATGGGGTTCAACATGGATACACTGTCCCTCTGCGTAATTACAATGTGGGCTCTGTCTTGTGGCGTGGTCAATCCACCTTCAGGCGTGGTCACTCTGAAGGTGACTCAGAGTAATTTGAAGGAAGGTATGACGTGGTCACACAATCCCATGGCGTAATCATGTCATGGGCTTTATCTTGCGGGGTGGTCACGCCGCCTTCGGTTGTGACCACATGAAGGTAGCCCCCTCAACTCTTATGAGGAGGGGGTAGGCGTGGCGACACCTGATTTGGGCATGGCCACGCCATAGCGTTAAGGTCATTTTTTTCATTTTTTTCGCTCCAGAAATCCGCTAATCATGCCACGTGGCACAAAAAAGCTCTTAATAAGTAGATCAGACCACAATGGCCTCATAATGATCATTTGGCTTGGCCTAGAATGAGGAACCTTCACGAATCAGTCGTAGTTGCTGTCGAGCATGATCAAGACGGGGTAAATCCTAGTTCTGAGACAGAGTGCATCTGACAATGCCCTGATTGACTCCTGGAGCTACGGGAGGGCAAGCGTGATTGTTGCACGCTCCCATAAAATCACATAGGCATTAGGTACTTGTGACAACAAAAATTGATGCCAACACTATTCTTTCATAACTTATCCTGATTTATGAGGTGGTAACTAGATGTTGTTAACTTATCTGCTATGTAACATTCAAGTTACATAAAAAACAATGCATTTCCAATGGTATAAATCTTTCAAATAAAAAAAATAGTACTAGCGCTCAAATTTCTCTCCCTTAAATGGTTCTCTGCATTGAATAATGAGGAAAGAGCAAGCAAATTAAACTACTAACATCAGCAAGCACACACAAAATAAGTCAAGAAAAAATTCCCCAAAAAGATAGAAAAATAGTGCTCATAACCGAACACAGAATTCAAACAAATTAATGAAGCATAGGCAAACTAAATAAGAAAAAAAAATCAATAAGGAAAAAACCTTCAATCGAGGGAGGTGGTTGGATTCAACAACACTGACAACGGAAGGAGGCAAGCAAAACCGGGTTTCAACCCAAACAACAAAGGTGACAATCGAGGGGACAGGGCGAGAGGTATTGGCAGGGATATAAGTCAGGTATTCTGTGAAATGAAGAGAGGTAGCGATGTCAAAAACCACTCACAATGAAGCTCCCGCAGTGGAGTGAAGAGCCCTCCCTCTGTTTAAGCTTTTGCCAATCTGTGGCCCACCGTCTGTGAAACACACGTGAAAATCGTGCTCCCAAATGCATCGTTCACCGTTCCATAGACAAGAAGGCAAAGGAACATGTTCCCAAACACGCCCTAAATCTACATAAATCTTAATTGCTTGTAGATTTAGAATTTTAGAGGTGGACGTTTGGAGTGTAAGTTAAATCTTGTTCAATATGCATGTTTGTATATGTACACGGTTGTAATGTGGAGGAAGGAGAGCAAATTTATATGAGAGATACATATAAGTTTGTCAAAATCATCATCGTCTCGCCGCTCAAAAGGTATAAACCTCACAACTCCTGAAATCTCTATCACGACGCATTTGACACGTCAAACGAAACCTTATACACACTTTTCTTAGCGTTGTGGGGCAAAACTCATACGTAGTGTTTGTGACGCAATGGATAATTTAAAAGGCTTTTGAAATGTCTATTAAGACTCGTTTGATGCGTCGAGGGGAGCCTATACACGCATTTCTTAGCGTGGTGGAATGAAGTTTGCACGCGACTCCACAACATGACAGACAATTCAACATTATGTATTCATACACATCTTTCTTAATGTGGCGGGTATATGTGTTATTGTGCTTAAAATTGCACATATGACGCCGGTACACGTTTTTGTTAGTTTGGTAAGGGAATCTTGTTACATTTTTGAAGACATATATGCATTTCTTTTGGTGGTGGGATACACTACTTTATGGTCGTGGTGCAAGCCACTCATACAATCATTTCTTTGTGTGGTAGTCAAACCTAGACTTCCAATGCACCTTCCCCCCTAGTGGGACAACATCGAAAGACTCTCGAAATTGCACCAAAATTTGGGGCAGATTATTTAAAAGATTTAATATAATCCAAGTCAAGTATAAAATGGACTTAAGTGATCTAAGTGAAACTTAGATTAAAACTTGAACAAATGCAAACACTTAAAGATAAAACAAAAATAAAAATATAAGAAAACAAAAGACTTAAAAACTTAGGCTTTGTTTGGGGTCGCGGGAAGACTCTGGTGCGTCACGTTGTCGTTTGGGTGAGATTGGCTGCTGAACATCGCGTCCACTGCAAAGATGTCCATGGCAAAATTTTGAATGCGGAGAGCCCTCAGCAGTTGGACCGACGTCTCTTGTTTGGTATGTAAATTGTCCAATATAACCTCTGATTTTTTTCCTTCACGTTGCATTTATCATCCATGCTTTAGCGATTACTAGCTGGTAGAACCGATCGTATTCCTTTGATTCTATCGCTATGTTTAGGTATTCCAAAAGCTACGATTATGTTTACTCCATCACTATAAGCCCAATAGAAAGGTTGTACAATTACTGGTCGGACGTTCGAATAACTGATTCCTTTGCGATTGCCTACAATGCCTGAATTGCAGCGAGGAACCAAGTTGTAGGCCCATTTTTCCGCTTTGTGTACCTTGCTCGATTTTTCTTTTGATTAACTGTCATGTATTGAAACCAAAACTTTGATAATTACAAAATGCAGTTGTCTCTTACATCAGATCAATTATATACGTAGCACCCGAAACTTCAATAATAACGATGTAGTACCCACTTTCATCCTTTTTTAGCTTTTGGTGATTCTTCTACAACTAACCATTTCCTACTCTCATGTACTACTTTTGTGTGTCTACTATTCCTTTCCTTCCAACCATTTTAGCTGCCACGCAACCGTTTAATGCAACACATTCGCTATTTTTGGGTTAAAATAATGTTTCTCACATGTAATTTCCATTTCTCTTTTTTCCTTATGTAATTGCCTGTTCTCCTTCATTTTGGTATGCTCCCAAATTGGGCAACGTAGGAGTCTATATAAAGGAACATCTCTAAGCAAAAGAAGATAATATTACAACATTATTGTCAAAAAGTTTGAGGTATCCGAAGCATTTAAATCCTTCTTCATAATTTGAATCTGTGTCATTGTTAGGCAAACATATAATGTTTATTCAACATTTTTCATACACTTGTTTTAAGAGGATATGCGCCTTTCCGTTCTAAATCTTCAAACATACTAATCTTATGTGATATAGATTAATTTCTTTAAAAATGTATAAATGTGAGTAACAAACATAATAAATGTTATTTCCTAAATTTTCACCTTCAAATGAATACTTCATTGCATATAGATGTAATTTTCTCTAAGAATATGCCCAACTTGGTAGTGCAAGGAGTGAACAGTAGATCAAAAGGCCATTAATTCATAGTATTTTGAATTGGAGGTTCATTCAAGCAATAATTTTTGTGCGTAAAAGTTATTAATGTTTTCTCCACTTTATTAAATTGCTGCTCTCAGCCCCTTAATACATCAATTATCATGTCGGATGTTATCGACACACGAATTAAACTGTTAAATATGTTCTTCACTTGTCTTTATTATTTTATATTGAAGATTGATGAAATATTTCCGGGAAAAGCTTATTTGAACCATTAATTTTGGAATTGTCTCATTGTAACTGTTCTACTAACTAGTGTCTTTTTTCATTCTTCGTACAACATGAGAATATTATTGATTGATTGATATTTACAGAAAAATATGTTCTGAACATAAACATAAGCATGACTATTATATGGTTCAACTAAGGTTCTATTTATGGTTATATCATATTCAAATCTGCTTTGAATTATATTTGAATTGGGATTGATGCTTTTTTAACTTTGTTTGAATAATGTTCAACCAAGTTCCAGACAATGATATATCATGGTTTAGGCCATGTTAGCACATGAATTTAACTATGGTATAACAAGATTCCAATAACATTCCTGGTACGAATAAGTTTTTAACATTATTTAAATCTCGTTCAATCCATTCTGCAATCTTCTTCCTAGTTCTGTTTTTTTTGTTTACATCTTAATGATTTTAAGTGAATTGTTCAAACGAAATATAAAACATATGAAGAATTTTACATTAACATATTTATCTTTGCTTCTATTAGAAAATAAATTATGTGGAAGCAAAAAGAAGGTGGTGCACCCGTAGCATGAGAAATTAAAACTACTTTACTGTGACATGCATAATTGAAATAGAAATCGGTAATAGACCCAGATCCTATTTTACTAAGGAAGATTGAGAGAATCTAGTGAAAATTTCAATAAGCGTACAGGTCGGACGTATGATTGTGCATAATTAAGAAATAAATAGGATCAACTTAAAAAAGAGTGGAAGTTGTGGAAAGAATTACTAAGGGCCGAAACTAGAATATGATGGAATCCTATGAAAAAAACAATAGAAGCTTCAAATGAGTGATGGAATGAGAAAATAAAGGTATATTTTTATTTACCTCATAGATGATTTTTACTAATATGTGTTAATATCACATTTTTATTTATACTTAATGTAGGTTAATTCTGCATTGAAGAAATTTCGATATAACGGAATAATCCTAAATTGGAAGATAAATTAGATATAACGTTCGGATGTATAGTAGCAATTGGGGAAAATGTTTGGTTGTCAAGCACGGGCATGCTACCTCCTGAACTATGAATGGGGACAGTAGACTTATCTGCTGCGGAGGAAATTCACAAGGATGATCCTATTATTGTGAATGCTCAAGAACTTCAAGATCCTGGTTCTATTGATCCACAATTATCAAATAAAAGAAAATTTAAAAAACAAAATTCGACTGGTAGAAATTTTCTTGAAAATCAAATTGAAGCAATAGTTCACACATCCACATCAATTAATTAAGCTATATCTATATTGAATGTTATTGACATCGATTTTTTATGTCAAGCGTGTAGGGTTAACTTTGCTCTTTTTACTTTGTGGTTTGTCTGGGAAACCAACGCTATAACATAAGCTTTGTAAGGACCTAAATTTAATAAATTTTCTACAAAATTCAAATAAAAATTTCAAGACAAATTAAAATTTAGGCTTAAAATATTTAGAATTTTCAAATTCTGCACTTACTTTCTGCATGGCCTTCGGGTTGGATTTTCAACGGTCTGCATTGTATGGATATCACCCAAGTCATTCTAGTAGGACCTCCACGCTTATGACTTGCATAGATAACTACATCATTCTGCTCAACCCAATTGGCCAAACATAAGTTTTATATTTAGATGATTGTCTAGCACATTTATGGTGTTAGAAGCTTCCTCGACCTAGACGAGAAGTAAGTCCTTTGTTGGGAGTATTTTCAGTTTTCTAGCCGAACCTCCATTTTTCCTTTTTTTCCAGCGACATCCTCTCCACTTCGACAAGTATGATCCCACCTCTTGAAGCTCCACTTAGTAGTCATATGATAAAGTTTCATTCTTTTGACCTTAGAGCTACTAAGATCCTCGCGGATGAGGTAATTCACATATTGCTGACCGATGATTTCTAGATGTTTTGGATCAACTACATTCACAACTGGGTAGACTTAGAGTTCTGGTAGCTTGGAATGAGGTGGGGTACCCGACCCTACTACCTTTACCCATATAGACATTACTCCTCTATTCCTTTAACTACCAACTTTGAGCTCTGTCACTCCTCTTGTTTTCGTTGATGTCATTTGGCGGGCCTCACTTAGCTGATAAGTCGTCGCTCGTTTGGGATACGACAATTTGCTCTGCCCTTACGACCCAATTTGGCTTTGAAGCGGTGAGATTTTTCTTCCCAAATGACCTGGTTGTTTCATGGGCATCAATTACCTATGAGCTGCTAACCATTTGGAATCGTGAGAGACTTACTCTTTACCTTGTGGGTTAGCGAGAGCTCAAAAAGCATCAAGATATTTCCTATGAAATAAACCATCATTTGATAGCCTCATGTTAGTCATCACTTTAAATGTAAGCATAACTCCTTAGATAAATAACATTTTTGGGCAATTCCCAAGATGTAATTAACCATGTGGGACACGTCCCTTTGGGAGCACTCTAGACCCCAGAACAGACAAACACACCTGAATATCTGGTTTGAGTAGTCTATGCAGGCATTCTTTAGTGAATATTTGGTTCAAGGTATTTCAGTCTAATCTTGTTTGAACGAACACTCTTAACTTATCACATGAGGTTTATCGCGCATAGGCTCTTCATGTTCTTTTCTCTTGTTTGTCTCCTTCGTATATACTTCATCCTCTGATTTTCCTTTTCTCTAAATCATTCATATGATCCAGAAGAAAGACTTATTCGAAAGAGGAAATTATACGACAATAGATAAGCTAGCGACTCCTACACAAAAAAAAAAGAGAGAAAATGAACAAAAATAAATGCTGCATGAAATTTTGTTACTCTACGTGATGCACTGGATGAGTAAGCTAACCTACGAGATATAACCAACGGTATTGACTTTTACGATTTTGCTCGAGAGTTTGTGAAAGATAAAGATGATAGAGAGATTTTCATGCACATAGACAATGATTAAAAAAATGGATGGCTTAGAAGAAAATACTATAATATCAGCATAGTATTTTTTATATCACATAAAAAATACCACCAATTTCACTTTAAAAAAGTGAAATACACATTTTCATGCATATTTAAGGTGGTATGTGTGTAAAAATTAAGATTTTTGTGTTAGATACGTAAATACATAAGAATTGGGTGGTATAGGTTTCTTCTGCAAGTCAAGCGAACAGACAAGTAGTCATGGTGGGAGGCTTGTGGGTTTCTCAGTATCATTGCTCCAACTCTCAGCAGAATGCCTCACAGTCTGGATCATCAGAAGACCCTCTTCAGTTGACTTGTGCTGCTATGGCTCTCTCCATGACTGGCACATAGCTGCAGCGATGATATAAAATCCGAAAGCTACAGCTGGAAATTATTTCAATTCATCTATGCTGATGCTCCATAATCAGGGCTACATATTGAACAAA
>NEWO01000057.1:1292407-1316883 GCA_003013225.1 Phalaenopsis aphrodite | reverse complement strand
GCATGCCATGAGCCAAAACAGCATCAACAACAACATGTTCTAGGTCTTAGACGCCCATCATCTCCCGTTGGAACCATGTGATGAAGCTTCTGAGGCTCTCCATAGGGTCTTGACAAATCTTCAGGGGAGCTTGATAGTTCTTTGACGACTTTTACATGCTAATGAACTAGGCTATGAATATGTGTTTGTACTCCTTGAAGGAGGTAATGACTATTGTAGGTAGGTTATTGAACCAACACAATGTCGATCTTTTAATGTCATAAAGAACAAACAATATCTAAGGATGTTGTTTATCCTTAACAAACATACAACTAACTCAAAAGAAGATATGTGGCCAGCAAAATCAAACTTCGGTTTATATGATTCCAGAGAAGGAATCTTAAACTTTATTGGTACCTTAACTGTAGTAATTTCTCTTAAGAATATGCTCTCCAATGATCTTTATCTTCTTCTTCTTCTTCTTCCGACTCCTTTGTTTGAGGATTCAAAAAATTCTCACTCCGGGATGTAGGTTTTGTCCTTTTCTTCTTCTTATAATATCGAACCAAGGGCTCGTCTGGGTCCTGCCCTTGGTAGATTATACTGAGGCGGCTCTTACCTTGGTGGTTCACATCTTACCGTCCCTTGTTTGCTTGCCATCGACCCTGATGACCCTGTATGTTCCTTGGGCTGATCTTTGGAACAAGATCAAGAGGCTTCTTTTCTCAAATCTTGTATAGCTTTCAAAACTAGTCCTCTTAGCTCATTGATATGTTGTGTCACAAACTCTAGTAAAATGCATTATGTTTGTTTGATCCTCCTTTTGCTGGAAGGATCCTCTTGCTAAGTATGAGTATGAACTCTACACTCATCATACATTTTAGAATGTTCAATCCTTTTAGGATGTAGGCTCCCGTTCATAATACCTGCTAAAGAACCTATATATAAGAGGAAGATATAAAAGAAAGTGTGGAAGGATCTCTAATTCCCCGTAATATGAAAGATATGGAGAGAAAGAATTTGTGAAACGCTTTTGGAGATCCTCTTTTTTAGGGGAAAAGGTAAAAATCTCCCTAAGGTCCTCTCTTATACATGAGAAAAAAAAATTAAAATTATATTTCGTATGGTATAACACCTGTTCGGTGTGTCTTGGTAAAAAGATTGAAACGCGGGTGTTGGGAAGTCAGGCGATGCCATAAATGAGGATTGAGACAAAGCCTTGTGTGAAATGATGGTCTTCCCCAGTGGTTTGGGTTGATTCGACCATACTAGAATGTGGGTTCAATTCGACCACTTTTGCAGGTAGGCTCAATTTGACCATTTCAGTAGGTGAATTCAGTTCAAGAATAGTTGGATCTTCGGATTTAAGCCTATGGGGTCCATAAGGCTCTTCATGAGGCAACCCTAAAAAAGCCCTATTGGGTTATATGATTGTTTTTGGCTATACAATCACAAAAAATATAATTGAAATTTTGTTTCAAACTAAATATATTGTTATTATTGAATAATGTGCCATAATACGTCATTGTCATGTGAATGTCTGGAAAAAAATAAAATCAGAACTCCTTTCTTGTAAGCAACAATGTCCCCTAATGCTTTCATAGCTCAATCACCATTGAGTCATAATTTGTCATAATTATGTGAATGTTTGAACGATAATAAAATTTCAAATTTCTCTCTTCTATGCACCTCTATCTCGAACATTTTCATCGCTCGAGTGATGCAATGGAGCTAATAGCAATTAGCCTCACCGTCATATTGAATCATTAATTCCTAGTTGTCAAGGTGAAATTGGGCTTTATATAACTCATAACACTATTATTTGGATATATGTATTCACTGAAAATTTATTTCAGTTTAAAATATTATACTTATTGAGCTATTTGTCATAATAGTTTATAGTTATGTGAATGAACTAAATAAAAATTCTCAAACTTTGAAGCACCCATGTCTCTAAAGATCTCATAGCTCAATCCCTAAGATTCATAATACTTATAGTTATGTGAATGTTTGAAAAAAAAAAAATTTGGATTGCCTCTTCTCTAATGATCTCATAGCTCAGGTGTTTGATGTGCTATAAAACATTATCTTAATTCCTTTATTAAAAATTCTATTCCAAATTACCATTAATTTATTTTTTTACACACACACAAACACAATGTAATATGCTCGTGACCTACAATTCTTCAATATCATCACCTATCAAATTCTAAATAAGATTGTAAATGATTAAAAAAAATAATGGATACTCCATTGCATCTAACATTGGAGTCTAAGAGCGAAAATTTAAAATTGGTAAATTTTCCTTGATTAATAGGTTAAGATTCAATGAATTTTATTCCAAGTTGATGTTTATGGAGATGGCTAAAAGTAATAAGCTAGTTCATAACAATATAAATTGTGACAATAATTATGAGAATATAAACCTGGAGAATGCATTCATAAAGTGCATTAAAAGGAAACATAAACTAATCGCCAAACATTAAAGCCAAACTAGGTTTGAATTAGGTTCGAATAAAATATGAAGAAGGCTGAAGATCGTTTCAATTTGATTTGAACCTTGGTTTCTAAATTATTTCAAATCTAATTTTGCATCAAATGATCTAACCTTCAGCTCAAAATAAAACTTCAAATGCATTCTCCAAGAAGACCCATTCTTGTTATCCACTTCCTTGTGAAGCCTCATGCTAGTAAAATTATTGGTTTCACTAGTTCTTATTTGCTCCTCAATTCATTTGTTTCTTGTGCATTGATCAAGAAATAGGAATCACACTTTCATGATTGTCACTCAAATTTTACTAAATAAGAGTGCAATGATAAAACTATTCCCTTAAATTTATTGTCAGCCAAACATCAATCAAATAAAAAATAAACGAAAATCAGATATCTTCCAAAGAACAATAAATTTTATTGCAAATCTATCCACATTCCCAAAGCTTATTATAACATGTTTCACATTTACATCTACAGTGAAAAATATTACGGGTGTTTGCTTCGTGGACACGGGTTGAAGATAACTAACCGACAAACTGCCACAAAAAATAGAACAGGAGCTAGACAAAACCTTCCTATGCGGGAATTGGGGAAGAAAACGATAGGGTTAGGGTTTATCGGGGAACTTCCTTTTAAAATACTCCACGACGAAATCTCGGCGAGCTTTGGCGCGGGCTTGCTGCGGAGCGATGTTGAGAAGGGAGAGGTGAGCGCCGATAGCCATCATGACAACGCCGGCGACGAAGAAAAAGCCAGTAGTAATCGCCTGCTTCGGCGTCGCCGGGTGGTTCCATACCATCCTTCCAAAAAATTCGGGTGCAGAGGTTGCAGTACAATCTACAACAAAAGCCGCGAGTTCAAGTTTGTTCGTAAATTAGGGACATTTACAAACATCACCCAATTCCTACCTATTTATTGCTATTAGATAGAGTGCAATTCACAATTATTTGTTGAACTCTTGTAAGGTACTATTTAGGATCAGAGTAGCACAAATCTGTGCACTTTCTTGTGACAAAAGTTGTCAAAAAGATTCATTATTTGTGAATAGCTCGATTCTGCTTGTTGAGTAGCTCGTGTTTGAATTTTACAAACAAATTTGTTAAGCTAAAATAATAAATGAGCTTAACACAAACACCCATTTGTTTGGTCATGTCCAACTCAATTCAGTTCATATAGTTCTACCCTTTTTATTGTATAAGAATGATGCAGGTTTGAATAAAATATCTTATATCTATTTTTCTAATTAATTTAAATGAGTCAATTTCGAACAAAATATAAGTCTAACACGAATAAGAATATGCAAATCGAGCAAACAGGTCATGAGCATTTCAAGCATAATTAATTTCAAATGAACCAAGCATTAGTCAAGTCCAAGCTCACTCAAGCTCAGTTCGTTTACAACCTTGCCTATGAGTCGTGCTTGAGAATGTAATATCAATTCATAAGTGTGAATCGTACATATTACCCTTTGAGCTCATATTTCCGGTTAAAAAACTTTTACAAATCTAAATGCAAAATAAATAATGAAAGCTTATATTAGAATGTTTTCGTAGGAGTCCTATTTGAACTTGTGGCGAAGAAGTTATAGTAGGAGCCTTTATGTTAAGGCTCTTCCACTTATCTAGTTTAATTATATAGGCGTGTGTGACTTACTAGTCTTCTATGATCAACTCTTTTATTTATTTCTAAACAAGTTAAACATTTAAAATATTTTATCAATGAAAATTAAGAAAATATTAATTAAAGATAAAGTTGTCACAACATTGCTTGCATATTAAAATCCATGTAGTAAATGGGCGAATAATCAATTGATAAAGCAAATTTACATCATTATCATGAGAATAATAGAGGAAATTATTTGAGTGGCGAGCATTTTGAGGAATCGTTTGTCCACCTGCTAATGAGTTCAACTAATTCATATTAACATGCCTCGCGTGTTAAGCTCGGATTCACGAAATTTCAATCAATTACGAGTGGTATCACAAAAGAGTGACATTATTATACAAGTATTATAAAATGTATCATTCCAATTCAATAGAGACGAGCAATATTATCTTATATCAATGTGTATGCGACTTGGGTGTTAGTATATTAATCAACACTATATGACTTCAAGTATTATTTAATCTAAAGTTTTAGAATTTGATAAACAAATGGTTAATGAAAACATCCTAACCTTAAAAGATTGATAATGAAAATATACAAAAGTAGAGAAAGAGAGAGAGGAAAAGTTAGAGATTAGGTTTGAGAGTAGGCCTAGAAAAATTATTTCGTGCGGACACAGCATGCAGAGATGCATGCGGATTAAGTTTGAGAGTAGGCCTAGAAAAATTATTTCGTGCGGCCACCGCATGCAGAGATGCATGCGGTGTCCGATCTCCATAATCCATCACAGCTTTGGTGGGACCCACTTTTAATTTTTTTAAAAAAAAATCTCTCAAAATCGTGATGGACGGTAGAGATCAGACACCGCATCTCTGCACGGAATAATCTTTCATATGCTACAGTGGATATGCTAAAGGGTTAAATCATGAGAGAGCTTTTAGATTTCAGAAGTGTAAATTATTGATGCAACTTTTAGCATAAGAAAATAATAATAAATAAATAAAATAATTACAATTTTTTTAAGCAAGATAACATGTCATGCTTATTCGAGAATGTTCCTACCTTCATCCCCATGCAAATTATAAAGTTGTGAAGCCAAGGAAGCGAGGAAAAGAAATGAGAAATTACTTTCCTTTACAAAGAGAAAAGAAAGGAAGATATCCACCACAACACAACACTTGCAAAAATAAATATAAAAACAATTTTATCAAACAAACAGCAAAAGAACATAACAAAAAGACAAATGAGATGACATTAACATTAGTATAAGAGACCTGCATGATAGATGGAAGCCCGTTCTATCTTCATTAAACTTCTGTAAATAATTACATTCTGACAATGCAAAGTGACAATCATCTCCCTGGAATGACAACTCTTCTTCCTTCAATCTCATCTAATTTGAACATTATATGAACTGAAGATATAACTATGTCAAAAATGTCATATTTAAGAAGCCAACATACATTAATTTGAGTGATACAATTTATAAAACGTCAATTATTTTACAAGAACTTGGAGCTGGATTCCTGGAACTTTGCAGTATTTGTTGGAATCAGAAAAAATCTGAATGCCCAATATGGGCAGTTGAAGAACCGCAGAATATTCTGGCAACCTCCATTGCCACTGTTCTGTGAACTTATGTGGGCAATATAAGTTTTTCCTTCATAAATATAATATAGTTGCTGCCATAACAATACGGTTATACCAATGTCTACAGAAAGACAAGCAAAGGACAGGTACAGTAACACTAGGCCTCTCACTGATAATAATAAAACTGAGCTAGCAATGCCGGTGAAGACCTCCTTTAGCATTCTTGAAACAGCTGAAGTATCAGTTGATGCTGAGCTTTCAAGTTGAGGAGGCCAAACTTGAAATACAGTATAGGAACACATCATAACAGCATAAAAGCAGCCGATAACTATGGATATGAGGAAGATGATGAAATGCCGATGATTTGCGGCGCCGACACAATTGCCTATCTGCAGAAAAATGAGCATAATTTAAAGGAATCATAGAAAGTAGTGATTTTGCTAGTTTTCATTAAAAAGGTAAGAAGGCTGACCACTCAAAACTCTTTCCTTCTAAATCTTATATATTCAATCAGCACTGATATGAGCAGAAGTTCTACAGCTACCATTTTAGATGTTTGGGAACATTTACATACAAAAAACAGTATTTATGTAATTGCATGTCTAACAACATACCGCTCATATCTTGAATATCACATCAAAAATGCTCACATTACCCACTTTTAAAAATAAAATAGACATTTTCATGGATAGTTTTATGACAGCAAAGCGTTATAAATGTGAATACTAAACTTACATGTTTGATATGTAAATACAAAGAAATTGTGTGGTATATAGCAAATTTGTGGATCGCTATACTGCATTGAGTATTTGTACTCACAGATGCCTATAAATCATGTCATAATGTTCACGATGATAAAACATCATCATAAATTAGCTGAAGCTGGCAACATTAATGTTTCACTTAACAAATTTTCTATCTTAATACCTTTGCTTACAATGAGCAGCATACGTAAGTCACTTTAATTTTACTGTACTACTCGATGGAAAGTAAGAAAATAATTCTTTTTTGAAAAGATCTTGACAGCATAACAGGGAGAGAAGAGCAATAAAAGAAAAGAAATAAAGACTGGCATGAGCATTCTTAGAAACATAGATTGAGAACATTAGTAAACAAAGTTAACAATTTATATTCAGCAAGAAATGCGCTAATAAGGCACAAGGAAGTGGACCAGATGATATTCCTCACAACTCAATAATGGACATGTCTCAGAAAAAGGAAAGAGTGCTAAGAACATCTACCAACAAAATGCCCACAAATCAGTGAAAGATGTACACAGATGAGAATCCAAAAGATATCACTTTTACTAACAAATCCTCAATGTTTATTACTAATATAAATAGTTGAGAGTATTGAAGAAGAGGATTTATTCCACATTGAAAAAATGAAGTATATATGTCCAAAATTTACAAATTCACATGAAATTGTAAGTTTCAGGGTTACTATCCAACATGAAATTTACAATTTATAGGTTTGACACAAGAATTCACATGAAATTGTAAGTTTTAGGGTTATTCTCCAACAATATAATCATAAACTCCATCCGAAGAATCCTAACAGCCAAAATTGAATTTGAAGATGGTTAGCACATTGATATAAGTCAGAAGTTTAAACAGTAAAAGCTCATAAAATACTGTTGGACTCTTACGAAGGGGCAATGATGATCCATGTCCAATATACACATTCGACAAGATCTACAATGATGTGCTCTCGGAGGCTTGGGTTTCTCGCAATATGTGCAGAATGTGAAGTTTTCAAGGCCATTCTTTCCCACTACTGGATAACTACCCCATGTTACAGATACTGGTGCACCGGCAGACTTGAATGCAGCCAAACAGAAGCTAGAGATAGTAATCAAAGATAAAATAGCTGTTATAGAAGAATGGAAAATTCCACAGAAATAGCTGATAGAGAAGACAGTTGGGTATACAGCCCAAACACCTGCACCTGCCATTACAAAATGGGAAGATTAGAAAATAAAACGAGGGGCATTTACATACATGCCACCCAATTCCTATGTATGTACATATCTAACATCTAAACTTTATTGTTTAGATTTATATTACTTGAATCTTTCATATCACATAAAAAATACCATCTTAATTTTCAAAAAATAAAAAATATTTTTCATGCATACGTAAAGTGATATGTATGTAAACATTAAAGTTTAGGAATTGAGCGATATGTATACAAAACTTCCTTATAACAAATGGCGCGTGAAACAATGAAGCGTTAAAACACATTTGCTGTCACAGACGAACAGGATGGTTAGAATGTGTTTTCAAACTTACATATGACAAAGGACATGAAGAGAAGAAGAATGGCGACAAAAAAACGGTCTCGAGTACGTCTCCATCGGGAAAAGCATGCGCTGTCGGGTTTCCTTATTCTGATTTGGGTAGATATGGCTCCACACCATCCACATTTGAAAACAGGTGAATCAGTTGCAAGGAGGAGGCGCAATCCGCATCCCCAACATATTCTCTCATGGTTTTCTATGATGGACGTAATGTGGTGATCATCCTGCATTATTTACAAAATTTGTGATGTAAATAAAATGAAATTAGTGGTGAAATAATCCACAAGAATAGCCTAATTTGAAATACAATACTGTTTGGGCAATAGGATATTTATATATAAGAAATAAAAATAATAAGAAGATGAAACGATACAATCATTGATTTTGATCAATGAAGCGCATAATAGCATCCATCTATTTCACGAGATTTATCCTCCCAATCATTCAATGACGACCCAAAGTTTGCTTATAAAAAATATTCTTGAAAATTTCAAGTAATATGATGCAATTAATAGATTAAATGTTCAATAATTTTAGAAATGAAGTATAAATCCAGCATAAAGCAATGTCTTAAAGTAAAGATAAAATAAAAATGATAATTCAAAAAGGCTATTAGGCTTTGCTATTGTGCATAAAAATAACTCAAAAAAAAATCTACAAAATAAAATTAAAAGTTAATCAACTTTGAGGAATTTCTAGTGTCCTTTGGCAAACAAACAAAAAAAAACATTTTTTTTAAAAGAAAGAAACCTACTCTAAATTTTATAAATAGACGCAAGGCAACATGGGACCAAAATGTGATACAGGCGTCAAATAGAAAAGCACATTCGATATTTTTTTTCAAGAAATGAGAATAGTGTATGGAGTAAGGATCTAACCGATGACCTTAGGGTTGGAAGTAAGGTAAACTGAGTATAAACCACTAGTGTATGGAGTAAGGATCTAACCGATGACCTTAGAGTTGGAAGTAAGGTATTAACCACTAGAACAAGAGTAAAAAACCGTTAAATATATAAGTAATGCTTCGCATATCAATTTCATGTAATAAAGAGTTTTCAAAGTTTTAATGAGCAGATAAAAGCTCCATAAAAATATTGCCTTCTACATTCAGTGTAATTTCTCGATGATGATTTTCAAAGCCAACTCTAAAATTTTGATCTTATGGTCCTAGAAGTGGAAGGATCAAATTAAATCTTATTTTCTAGCTTCATAGATAGTTGAAAAGCTTCAGCATAATGAAGCATAAATCACATCTCACCTATCCATCCTGTAGGTTTCGGGAACTGAGTAGGATAATATTATTGCTATTGAAAGAGTTATAAATACAGAATAAGATTCTAAAATAGGAAAAATATAATACCAAAACCTCTCCCTAATAACTACTTCATGATAGAAAGAAAATCATAAACTAGAAAATAGAACAAATAGGAAATAGACGGAAAGAAAACAAAAAAATTTCAAATACTTCCCCTCTAGTTGAATCATTGTTTTGAAATCGTCAAACAGCGGACGAAAAAGATTCTTTGTGAGAATATCTGCGAATCTGTCTGTGGAAGGACAAAAGGAACATAAATTTCCCCTGAATCAAGTTTCTCCTTGATAAAGTGACGGTCAATCTCCACATGCTTGGTATTATCATATTAGAACAAATTATGGGCAATGCGATGACAATTTTATTGTCAAAAAACGAGTACAGAGGAACCGAGACCAATATAAGTAACTCGCGGAGCATGATACACAATTAGAGGTCTTCACGTACCCCTAGGGACATAGAACGAAACTTGGATTTAACACTATTAAGGGCAACCACATACTATTTTTTACTTTTTCGCATGACAAAGTTTCCTCATATGAAGGAGCAAAAACTCGAGGTAGATCGTGGACCATGAACAGACCTGACTCAATCAACATCCATATAAACTACAATAGAGCAAGATGTGTGACGAGAGAACAACAAACTTGAGCCCGGTGTGTCTTTCAAGAAATGGAGGATCTGATGGACAGCGGTGAGATGATGTTCATAGGAATCATGAATGAACTGACTGACAATACTAACGGCGCGACATGTTCGGGCGCGTGTGGGCTAGGTAAATGAGTTTTCCCACTAGGCGTTGATAGTGTGTCTTGTTCACCGAAATAACATTGGGAACGTCTATCAATTTGTCATTGAGATCCATCAGAACAACTACCAGTTCGCAAAAAAATTGTTTTGTCTTAGTCAGTAAATCTGTCACATATTTATGCTGGGAAAGGCTAATGCCCCCGAGTGAATTGCGCTACTTCCACTCCTAGGAAATATCAGAGAGAATCCAAGTCTTTCATCTCAAAAGATGCGATCAGAATGCTTTTGACAGCTTCCAAGTTCGACAGATCATTACTTGTGAGTACGATATTGTTGCAATACATGATGGGATGGTGATATGGTCATCGGATGAGTGGCGGAAAAACACTGTGTGATCATATTGGGCCTAAGAGAAACCCTGACCCAAAACAACTTGTGTATACTTGTCGAACCAGGCCAAGGGGGATTATTTCAATTCATAAATTGACTTCTGAGGTCAAAATACTTGTCCACGAGAAGAGGTTGAGTCAAAGCCCGGTATGAGAGACATACACCTCTACGAGATCGTCGTTAAAGAAAGCAACCTTGACACCTAGCTGGAGTAAGAGTCCATCTAGATTCACAGCAAGGGATAATAGAATCCGAATGGGCAACCCAACCATGTGATCCGTGGCACCTAAATCAATAATCCACGAGCCAAGAGAAGCAAAACAAGTGAGTGCCATAGAAATGTTATTTTGAAGAACATTAGGTCCACGAGCCATAGAAAAACTATCTAGATCCAAGCAATAATATCAGATGATACAGTTGTAGGGCCCCTAAAAGGTGTAAAAAAACAAAAGGGTAGATAAGTTGTATGATGGGCAACGAAGGCGAGAGGAAGGATACAGTTGTAGGTGGGGGAAGATGAAATTCCTAATATTTTATGGTTTGTTGAGCAATAATATCAGATGATACAGTTGTAGGGCCCTTAAAAGGTGTAAAAAAACAAAAGGGTAGATAAGTTGTATGATGGGTAATGAAGGCGAGAGGAAGGATGATGGTTGAAATTGGGCATGAATGGCGGACAGACGTTACACAGACAGAGAAAAATAGTAGGTTTCCTACTGTAAACAACATATAACGGCAAGTCTGACAGTTGTTCTGTTGAAAACAGCAGGTAGGTAAGATACATATACACCACTTGCAACAAAAAGAGGATAAAAGGCTCCAGAAAGCAAAAAATCAGAGAATAAACTCTTAAAACATATAAAATCCAGCAAATGTAAAAAACAACCTATATAAAGGTCCCCTAATATAAAATAACGTAATTAGAAACTAGAGAAACATGTAAGAACCCGAAAAGGAAAAAGCAAAATAAGGAAATTCGCTGACAATAAAGAAAAAAATAATAATAAAAGGCTCGATACGGCACGACTCCTGTGATCGTGAGATCCGAAGACGTCGGAACCGCGATCTTGCAAGAAATTAGCGTCCCACATCAATCTTTAGGAAGGGTGCATGTGGGAAATGATAAATATGAATATAAGCAATTTACTAATTCTAAGATGACAAAAAACTTGAAAGCTTGTGGAGTTATTTCAGCCGTACGCTTAATGTTTCAAGTCAGATCTCTGAAATTTAAGAATAATCATCCATTTTCCAAGCATATGGCATGACATGAATAAAGTTCTATCTTAACTAACACCCCCTGCTGAAATATTAATGAAAGATAGAGTATTACTAGACTCTCAAGGTAAAGTCAATTCAAATGATAATATCCTTAACTTACTATCGGATAAAATAAGGCCCAAGTGGAGGAAATCAACATTCTCGAGTCATTAGTCCATACAATAACCATCTATCCTAACCAAATATGTTCATCTGTATCAAGTAAAATTTTTCAATTCCAATAGAATACCAGAAACATGCACCAACATTGTTCCAGAAAAATAGATACAATTTTAGTATGTATTGCAGTCAAATTATTTGGTGCCCTTTGATTGCAATTACTTTACATTGCAGCTGAAAGATTAAAAATTATGTAAGCGGTAGAAATACAAAGTTACAAACTTGTGACCGATCAAGCAACTATAATGAAATAAAATTGGCATGTAATTATAATTGTGCTCCTGAAGAACAGATTGTGATTGTTTACAGCACAAAAACTTCTAGTTTCACAAAGGCCAGCAGATTTATGCAGGTACACCTAGCTTCAATTAAGAAAAAGGAAACGACCATAATAAAAAAAAATGCTGTGCAAATTGTACACTCTGAGTTACAAGGCTTAGAATTTCACAGATGAATGAAAAACACAACATTTATACTCCACCTCTAGCAGCAAAGGGATCTTTATGAAGAACATACTTCGACCTCTTAGATTTTAAAAATAGAACGCCAGAGTTAAAGCCTCAAAATGACATGGGTAAAAAAAAACTTTTGAACAACAAAAATCCTATTTACATGAATGTTGTATATAATATATCCATAAGAACAGCCAAAATCCTAAAATAAGAATAATCTCTAAACGGCAGAATAGTTGCAATATCTCCGGAACACAAATAGTGTTTGAATTTGTGACCAAATAATTTGTGAAGATGCAGGCAGAGTTTTCAAAAATTATTTTAAATAGTTCAAAATATATTTATATTGGAATTAAAAATTAAATATCTATTATAACATTTCATATTTTGGACAGATCCAAGTAAAAAGCAAACGTGATTTAGTGATTTGGATCTAAAAGACCACCAACTTAAACTCCTATATATTAAGAGTTCAACTGAAGACATTGCATGTCACGTGCTTTCTTTCAGGCAATATGCATAAGAGGGTATGAGAGGGTAAGTGGCAATTTCTTATGAAATTTTGATAGCAACTATTGTGCCATTGGAAAGTCCAAAATAGAGAGCTTTCAAGAAAATAAAGAAGAGATAAAATATTAAAATAAGAAAAAAAAAATCCATTTTTAAAACTTGGAGTGTTATCTTGATGCAGTGAAACATGGTTGTACAAAAAATTTTGCAACTGACCCATAGACATACAAACGTTACCCTTCTTACTAACTTCTAAAAAAAGTAATTTCTAGTACTGGCTAAATAAGGCCTTTAGAGGAATATTTAAATGGGTAAATTTCAGGCATTAGCCAAATATTTTAAGATCATTATCTCTACTATCTTAGGAAGTACGCATATAAAGGCAGGAAAGAGATTAGCGACAGTTTCTTTTGAAAAAAAGATGCTATTATTCCCTTGGAAATCCTAAAATAAAGAGCTTTAGAGAATATAAAGAAGAGAGAATAGAAAAATAAGAGGAAAAAAATCCTTTTTATACATTAAAGTGTTCTCTTAATACAACGAAAGCACAGTTTAGCCAAGAATTTTGCAAACTTTCCAAGGAGATGCAGATGGTACCCTTCTGAGGAACTCTTAAATAGGTAATTTCTAGTATTAGTTGAATGTAACATTTTGAGGAACATTTCAATGGGTAATTTCTAGTATTAGTTAAATCCTCTTCGTTTATTCTCTTGTGTAGTTCTATCGTTTGCATGCTTTAATATATTAGAGATGGTGTACATAGAAAAAAAATTAATACACCTAATAGCACCAACTCATTCAATTAAGCTTTTAGAATGATGACGCCCACCACTGCTATGATGGCTCTTAGGGGTTGATGTGAACCGAGTCAGCTCGCAAGCCAGATTGAGCTCGCCTTGTTAACAAGCTCGAGAGTCGAGCTTACTGAGCCACGAGCTCAAGCTTAAGTTCAAGCTTGTCTAATCTCACAAGCTAATTCGACTAGCCCATCGATGATCATGTCAATGCCTCTTCCGACAAGTTGTTGTGACACTTCTCCTTCTTCTCCAACCGTCGATGCTTCTCCAGCGAGCTCCCATAATAATTTAATTTTCAGCTTGAGCTTGCGAGCCAGCTCGTGAGTTTGTTGTCAGTTGCGAGCCTAGATCAAGCACGCATTTTCATAGATGAGTCGAGCTTAAGTTAGATATGACTCGAGCTCGAATCGACTCATTTACACCCCTAGCTCAGATTGAGCCCCATGTTCCCCGCCTTCTCACAAGGGGCGTGCGGATTTTAAACAATAAGAGCTTTCCATAGATCAAAAATAAGATGACAGCCAGCAGCGTGATCACTAAGCATAAAATTAGCAATGTTAGGCAATGGGGACCTAAGTTATGATCAACATTATCAGGAGCCATAATCAAATCATGAAATTGCACTAGGTACCTATCTAAAAAATTGAAAAAAAAAAAAGAGTGAAAGCATGGACCTATGCGAAGTGCCTCCTTGACTTCAGGGAGGCCCTATACAATTTAGGTCTTCTTCGTAAAATCTAAATGAATAAGGGTCACATGTGTAACAAAGTGCATCAGAAAGAACTGTAACAGTTAACACTTCATACAACTGAAAAGGTTTGAAAATGGCAAAAGGAATTACATCCGAAAAAAAAAAAAAGATTTAAAATTTGCTACAAAATAATGAAAATAGAAATCCATGCAATATAAACGGATCAAACTCGGGCAATACAAGGCCATGACATCAGTTCCTTATAATAGAAATAGGGCACCTATAACTACAAAAATAAAGTTAACAGCCATTAAGCAAAACATAGAGAACCAACATAATTATCTAACAGAATCGACATGATGAGAAGCCAGAGAAGCAATAAACCCTAACAAAGTGCAATAACTTTGGGACTTGAGCATACCCAACGAAACAGAATTATGGAAACAAATTATGAGTTGGGATCGAAAAGGAAGTACCTTAACTCTTTCTTCACCAATCTCGTTCATTGCCTCAACACAATACCAAAGAAGAGAAAGAAAATGCAGTCCCAGCAATTCGCCAACTGATTGAGAACAGGAAATTTTTCTGCAATCTACGTACAGCTTCGAGCACGAGAAGCCGGAAGAGAGGGAGATGAGAAATCGCCGCGGGAGGCGGAGGCCCGGAATCGAAATCGAAGAATTGCGTTTGCTTCGTAGAAGCGACGAGAGTATTTGTTGGACTCGGCCGGCTGCTGATCTTTACTCCAGTCTCATTCGGAGTTTGGAAGCCATGGAAGAGCTTTAAGACCACACAATATCGATATTTAATAAATCTAACGTATAACTTTATTTTTATATTTATATTAATTTTTTTTATTTAAAAATGTGTATTTTATTTTTAGAACTAATAATAATAATATTGTTTATTATATATGAAAGATTTGAATATTATGAATTTGAAAATTATAGTTTAAATATTAGGCATGTAAATCTATATATAAATTGTGTGGAATGTATGCAAATGCCCTTTTTATTTATGACGTTTTGCTGATTTAACTTTGATGTATATATTATTCACCTAGCATATAATTCTCATGTATTTATATATTTCATGAATTTTTATTTATATACATATCCCTTCAATTTTTAAAATTTATACATGAAAATATTTATTTCACTTTTAAAAATAATATTAAGACTATTTTGTATTTGATAATAAAGATAAATATGAAAGTTTGGGGGTGAGAAATGTAAATAAATTAGAATTATATGATACATATGTATGTGCCCCTAATTAAAATTAAATTAGAATTATATGATACATATGTATGTAACCCTAATTAAAATTTTAAGAACAATCTAAAACTATTCAAGAAGGAAAAGTTGGCTTTATTTGCCCATAATATACATGATTTGGAAAATATCTTTATTATTTATTTTTCTTGAAAATAATACCAAAATGCTAAAATACATAAAAATATAAAATGTCTAGTACCAGAATATTATTAGAAAGTGGTTTGTTATTCATCTTAACTTAACCTTCGCTGTTAATTTTAAAATATGATTAGGCAAAAATTTTCTGTGTAAAGTGAAGATGTACAACAAAAATATATTAGTCTAAATCTCTGAGAGGGATGACTCAGCCTGAACGATTAATCCAGAGGGACCAACCCAACCTGGACGACCAACCCAGCCTGAGCGACCAACCCATAGAGGGGACCGACCTAGGATGTACGATTGACTTAGAGGGACAACATAACCAACCTAACATGGACAACCAACCCAGCCTGGGCACCGACCCATAGAGGGGACCGACCTAGGATGTACGATTGATCTAGAGGGACAACATACATGGCATGGATTATCAAGCCGATTATGTTGACTCGCCCAGTCCGGATGATCGAGACAGAGTGACGACCAACCCGGCTTGGATGACCGACTTAATACAACGGACCAACCCATATTGGATGACCAACCAAGAGGAATGATTGAACCAACCTAGATGACCAACCAACTTTAGTCGACTAAGCTGATCCCGCCGACCCGAATCTAAACAAGCTTAGTCGACCAAGCTGGAAAGCATCCGAATCTAAACAAGCTTTGTCAACCAAGCTGGAAAGCATCTGAATGATAAGCTCATACGTGTAAAATAATAGAATTATCCTAGTGCGAGCCCTTCAAAATAGAGGCAAAAATGTAATGTCATCTTTACACTCTCTTCTCTATAAACAGAAAATTCATTTTATGAATAATACATGGTAGATTATTGTTCATCTCACTTTCTATCTCTCTTTCTCTTTCTATCTTTTCTTATTTACAATATGTTCCTTGGGTGTGATTCGAAGACAAACTACGATTCAAAATTCTAAAAGATACGATGAGTTTAAATCACACCATCAATAAGAAGAGGAGCAGCACAATGAGAAGAACCGATAGTTAAATTCGCTTTTGCTAGCTCCAGTTTAGTTAGGCCATGTCACAATCAGCCCAGCTTGGACAACCCAACATGGGTGACCAAACCATCCTGGAGGTCGAGAGACCAAGCTGACCTTGCTGACACTCGGCCTCCAACATTCGACGACATCCCACTCAGTCACATCTGTTTAAACACCTCCACTCTATTGCCTAGATACAACTAGAAAAAGAACTCACAAAAAAAAAAGTCTACCTATGCACTTGAAGGGAAATCTCCTCCTTTTTTTCATTAAGTTTTTTTTTTTAATATACATATAAAAAGTTGGCCACAAACATTATGGGAACTTGCCCCTAACAAGCGAGTTTCAAAAAGTAAGAGAGAAATGGTTTACACTTTTTGGACCCTACACGACAAGCGAGTTTCAAAAAAGTAAGAGAGAAATGATTTACACTTTTTGGACCCTACACGACCATAACGCTCGTGCATTATAAAACCTCATGTCTCATAGCTTGAAACAGGTCAAGCTTTCACGACAAGACTCCCTACAAATTAGTGATAAGATTTGTGGTAGATAGCGTATGAATCACCCCAGTAGTGAGTGGATGGTTATCGTCCCAAAGATTGTTGCAAAATCCACTTAATATATATGGCGTATGGTGTGACCCCTCCAAGGCGATGACCTAGTCGAGGGATCGAAACATAGGCGGTGAAAACTTGGGTTAAACAATAGCATCTTAAACTCAATCCATCAGCTTTTTCAGCCTCATCTAGTTGCTTAACTTTAGAACATCTTCCAAAATCACCATTCATTCTTAAATAATGTTTTCACTTGCATTTGAAGAGACGAGAAATGTTAGTTTCATTTTTATAATTATCTTATTCTTTTCGTAGTTAGATTTCGAAGAAATAATAGAATCGAAAAACTAAAATAAATAAAACAAAAAGAGGTCAGACAAAGTTTCTTAGAGGGACGACCAACCTAGAGGGACGAACAACTCAGCTTGGACGGCCTACCCAACCTGGACGAATGACCTAGCATGGATGACCAACCTAGAGGGATGAATGACCTAGCCTGGATGACCGACCCAATTCAACCGACCAACCTAACTTGTACGACCGACCCAACCTTGATGACCAACTCAGTTCAACTGATCGATGCAGCCTTGACAACTGACATAAAGGGACAATTGATCCGGCCTTGAAAACCAACCCAGTACAATTGATTAAGCAGATTATGTCGACCCGTAGCTAAAAAAAAGCTTAGCCCACCGAACTAGAGAGCAGTCGAATGATAAGCTCATATGTTTAAAATATCAAAAATATCCACATTCTTTTAAAATGGGGGCTAAAAATAAAATATCATCATTGTATCACTCTACTTTACAAATAGAGAAATTGTTTAATGAATAAAATACAACGAATTATTGTCTCTCTTTTTTCTCTTTTCTTTTCTCCATCTTTCTTTATTTATGCTCTATTCCTTGAGTGTGATTCACATGTAAGTAAGGATTTAAGAAACAAAATACCTCATTATTAACTAAGAAAGTTCACCAAAAACACTAATCCAAACGATGTGGAGCCGGATTAAACTCAAGCATGAGGAGAATATCTAGAAGCCAATATAATACATCAAAATTCAGGAATAGGGTGAAAGTCCATAGTATACTTACCATCATCTCCAAAATTTTAATGTTTGATGTCTTCATTCACTTCAAATTACACGACAGTTAGAAAAAAAAAAAAAAACTATTAAAACGCTCACCCCAAAGACAAAAAGAATTAAAAAAAAAAAAACCTTAATTCTTCTTTGCTACTATAAAAGCCCATTGAATGTCACCCATATGCATTTTCTTTAATTTAATGTAATTTGAACAATTTCGCCTCATTCAAAAGTTCATCGAATTCCCATGACTTATAGGATCCCCTTCACGACACACATAAATCACTTTCTATAAGTTAGCAATACTTGAGCAAAATATGTCAGAGGTATAGATTGATCTAGAGGGTGATGAAACCTTGATAATTGATTTTTTTTTCCTTTTTTTCTCTTGAGGGATCTACTCTCTTGATTTCTAGATAATTGTTGCTTCAAAAGAATGAGTTATAGGAAACTATGAAGTCGCATACAATTTCATTTGTCTTGTACATTTATGCTTGAGAAGATGTCTAAAAATTCTTAAGAAAATGATTTGAAGTACTCAGCTATGCTTTGAATTTTTTTTTAAAATTTATGTAAATTTAATTAAGAAAAATGGACTCCACATATGCAAATCTTTGAACCCTGTCTCTTGTTTGATAGCCTAAACTCTCAATGAAAAAGGCTAAGATGGCTTTCATTAATTTGAAGTTATCATTCATTAAATGTGCCATAGGTTGATGGACTATGGATTAATTAATGTTGAAAACTTCACTTTTTTAATGAACTTCAATTCTTCTCATATGAGCACAAGAGTATGATTTGAATGTCTTTTTGCTAAAAATTCTCTTAGACTTTCTAATTCCCTCCAATATCATATCTATATAATCGACGCCACATGACATTGTTAAATTATATGCATTTGACTTATATGACTTAAAAACAAATTCATAATTGCAGAGAAAATTAAATTTATGCAAATAAAATACTATAAATCTATAACAAGTTATGTGTTGCTGATAGGCACTTGCATCACATTCTACTTTCCTTCTTTCATTCAATGAGGTTTGCTACAGTTGATAATTTGGTTGCATCAACTGATTCAAAAATAACAACATAATGTTGAATTAATTAAAAAACAAATAAAGACTTCTTTATAATTAGTCCACCTACCTAGCCAAACAAGAGTGAAATCCTCTAAATAATCAGTTATATATATATATATATATATATATAGCACTCAAGACATTGGTATTTACAAAACAAATAACCATGTGATTTTTTGAACTATCAAACCGAAACATTTATTAATGCCTTCAACCAAACTATTACGAATTTGATAAAAATGAAAAATATGGGTTGAAACTTTATTGTGAATTTTAGTATTTGAGTGTTGCAAAATGGTGGAAAAAAAAGTGCTGGTGCTGGTGCTGGTGCTGGTTTTGCAAATACCAATGCAGAGCAATGTCACACACCAATGGATAAAGCTTCAAATAGTAATGCAAAGGCACGTTTACAAAAATAATGACAAACCAAAGTCATAGACATGATGCTTCCATCCATGCAATATAATCAAAAACAAATTAATTGTGAATTTTCAATGAAACAGTCCTACTTGTCTCAATGGGGTAAGATAAACTTTCAAGAAGAATTCAATTCCTGTTTGCTATTTCTTGAACTAGCCTAAAACAAGCACTTCATTCTTGCTTTCATCCTGTTTCAAAGCTGGTTCTCAGTTAGGTGGCTGTCTCATATGTCAGCCAGAAGAAAGTTCTCTGTAAGTGATACCTGTAGAAGTTGAGGTACAAATATGTCAGATGATTATTCAATTGGAAACTTTCCATACAAACCGCACAAATCTTATGAATTTATATATCTAATACCTAAACTTCAATGTTTACATTTATAACATTTTGTGTCATAAACCTAAGCATGAAAATGTGCGTTTCAATTTTAAAAAACAAAGTATAGAGATATTTTTAAGCGATAAAGATTAAATATGAAAGCATGGTTGTTAGATATGTAAATACATAAAAAAAAATTCGTTGAAAAGCTACCTTTTCTCCCAATTTGAATGGAGGCAGACCTTTGTAAGGGCATCCGCTGCATCGGAATGCATCCCCCAGTCCACACTGCAATAACCATATAATTTGGAATTGATAGAACGCTAAACATATAAAGGCTTCATTTGAAATTCCATCAAATATTTCGATGAGCATAGAAAAATTAAAAAAAAATAAGAAACTTACACTGCCACATGCAGATTGTGGATTAATTATCTGTTCTGCAGTTAGTCCCAGCTGCACTTTCTGCTCTGCCTCGGCCCTCCCACAAGTGCAGTTCTTGCATGCTTTCCTGCTGCTCCCAACCTCACAATCACTAGCTGTGCATATATGAGCGGCCATCAGAATGTAAAATACAAGGATGGGGCGTTTTCATACATAGGTGTAAGGTGTGTGTAAGAATCTAAGTTTGGTTGTTATATATGTAATACATAGGCATTCAATGGTAAGCATGTAAATCTTCCAAATATATAAATCTAACCAGCTGGTATTTGTGGTTTCTTCAAGTCCTCCGCCGTGAGAAGACTATCTTCATCAATAAGGTCAGATTCATCATCTATCATAAGCTTGGGAAGAGCCCTATTTGCTTTCTTGATAACAAAAGATGACCCCACTGACCAAGATGCTTTTTTTCCCACAATCTAAAGAAAATATTAAGATTTCAAGATTGAGATCAATTTTAATATAAATAATAGTTAAGTATTCAAAAGCTTACTGTTACAGAATGTAAGCCATCTAAGAATAAGACTGCTTTAGATTCCAAGGGTGCTACTTCAACAAATCCTGCTATGAGCAATTTGCGCTCCGGTGAAGACTGTAATTCAAATAAATAAAAACAAAAGATTATTTTGCAATCAATTCAAAACTGCTCAATAAAGTAATCTACATTAATAATTCAACAGAAAAAAAGAAATCTTGGAATTACCTGACCCAAGAGCTCAATAGACTCCAGAGACAACTGAACAACAATCTTTCCACTGGGTTTTAGAACTCTAATTATCTCCTCAAGCCACTGCTCATTAACAAGATCAGGTTTTTGAAATACAGAGATAATGACATCCAATGATGCGGACTCAATTGGCAACTTCCCCTCTGTCATAATATCACCATCAATTGTGTAATTTCGCAATTTAGAACTAAATCATATAAATTTTCCAAAAGAAATAAAAAGAAAAAGATAACAAAAGACAAAACATTCCAATCATCATGGTTGAGACGGGCACCATCTAAACTTTCCAACCATGATCAAATAAACAAAAAAAGCCCGGGCGACCAAAAAATAAACAGATTTTCAAGCAAGAAATCAGCTGAGCTCATGGTGGCGAGAGAGACAGACGGATTAAAGAATAAACAAGAAAAATTAAACCCTATTCTTTGAGATCTTGAGCAGCAAGGAATTTCCCAAAATAATCATAAATTTTCAAAAAACAAAGGTGAAAAAAAGGGATTTAAGAAGCAAAAAAGTAGAGGAAAAAAAAAAACTCACGAAAGGAATTGTATTGGGTAATAACAAGGACGTCATCCTCAGTGACATAGCCGCTCCCCGAGTTCACGAACGAGGATAGTACTTCTCTGACAGGAACCGCATCAAGATCAGTAAGAAGCAGCGCGCTCGGTTTCCTGCCACTCTTCTCCTGCAACACCACGGTAAACACAAAAACCTCGAATTTTTCAGATCGCTCAAAACTCCTCAATAAACGACAAACAACGAAAGGAATTCTCGCATTCCGAAAATCATGCAACAGATCCAAAATTTGACCATTTCTTGAAAGAGGAAAAAATAGCGAATCAATCAGAACTGTAACCGAAATAGGTCAAAGGATAACTCACCATTTGAAGCCAGGAAGACGATCGAGCCAGAAGAAACCCTAGTTTTCTGTTTTCCTATTTCGGAGGGGAACGAGGCGAACCTAGCCGCCTGCTTTAAGAGAAACGACTTCCCAGATTGGCGGAGATTGTTCTTGATTCCTTGAGAGATCGTCGGGCTTCCACCGGATTTTCAGAGCTCCGCGACCGCGAGTTCGAAAAAAGCGTGGGAGCCTTATGCGGCTCAGATATATTTCAAGGTATATGCTAATGATAGTCAAAGAATTCTTTATTTATTTATTAGAACGTTCTCGATGATACTTAAAAAATATATTTGGAAGTAATTATAACTAAATAGATATGAAAATTATATAATGTGTTTTTATTATCTATAGCTAATATAGCTTGAAATTAAATGCAAATAGCTTTGAGGTATATCTTAATTCAACGCATTAAATATAAGAGGAATTCATATACCTAATAAATAATTCTCATGTTATATATATATATTTGATTTTTTAAATCTATACATGAAAAAATTAGTATTATTTTTTATGTGATATTAAAGATTTAAGTGCTATGCCTATAAATATAAAAGTTTAAGTCCGAGATATGTAAATAAATTATAATTATATATTATGCATTAAATGCCTTTAAAAATAATTTTGAGAACAATTTAAAACCATTCAAGAAGAAAAATTTGGGGCAAATCCAGTTATTCGAAAAAATAATTGTGAAGCTGCTATAGAAGAAACTGTTATTCAAAAAGCTAAGGTGACAATTACAAATTTATTTTATTTTCAAAAAGTCAAGCCATTTTTTTAGCACTTTGTTAAGTATGACTCATATACCATATAAGGGACAGATGCTGGAGCGGAACGGAGCGAGCAGCGGAGCGGAAGAATATGTCCAATCTGGGGAGTTTTGTTAAGTGGGTTGGGGGTGCAGGGGCAACGACCTCGCGGTACAGTATATGAGTAATTTGTAATTACATATTGTACTTTAGGGTTATATAAATGCTTGTTTGTAACCCTAGGGACTATTTTGTATTCTATACTATTTTTGTGAATTAAAAGAAAACCGTCGTTCTGCTCCTGAGGTCGTAGGCATCTTTGTCGAACCTCGTTAAATCTCTGTGTGTTCTTCTGAATTTGTGTCGCTTCCTATTTTTCTTCGCCCTAATTTCTCAACAAGTGGTATCAGAGAGAAGTTTTAAGACAAAAAAATCTCGAAGCAAGGACAAAAAAAATTTGGTGTAGCATATTGGAAGAGAAAAGTTCGACCGAGACATCGACAAAGAAGTTTGGCGAACTAAACCTTCGACAAAATGAAAAAATAAATAAAACAACGAAACAAACTTTAAACTACAAAACAAAATAAACTTTAACGACAAAGCAAAATAAAACGAGAAAATAACAAAATAAACCTAAAAAAATAATAAAACAAAACGATAAAAAAACTACATAAACTCTGACAAAAAAGAAACAATAGGATAGTATTAAATCTTTAAGTATCTACTACCCATATGATAAGACTTTGACTTTGTTTTCCTAGAATATCAATATAATTTGAAGACTTCTTTTCTCCCAAGTGAAGAGAGGGAGTCTATTTAAAACCACTCGAGACGGGCATTTTGGTCATTTGGTGAATAACTGAAATAATTATCCGATCGAACTACCCACATTGATTTCCTTTGATCATTAATTTTTTTTTTAAGAGTTGAAAGACTCGATGACCCCATATTGGGTAATCTTGTACTCATTTAACTCCTCTTGTTGAGACTTTCTATTTTATTGTATGCATGTCAATTTTGGAGTTAACTTGGCCTTTCAATTAATTACCCAAAGTCTCTAAATATGGTTCAATTGCTTGATTCAAGCTTGCTCAGACTTGTATTGGACCAATCAATATATCAGTGGGTTCGTCTTGACAAGACAATGAGTTCGTCTATAAATTTGCGGAAATTGGAGCTCTAGCTGATCTCTAATTTGAATCAAAATATTTTTTGTTAAAAAAAATATTTCAAGATTCATGTCAAATCATAAAATTTCTTAACGACACATCAGTTATGAAAAAAATATTTACATCATACTCATTGACAAAAATACATATAAAAATATACAAGTTATTTTAGGAATCTCTTAAGGACAACTAATCTCTTGTAGGAGTGTAAACTAGTTGAGCAGAACTTGAGCCACTATGTATTGATCAAATCTAATTCTCTGAATTTAAGTTGTTTCACATGCCAATTTGTTTATTAGAAAGA
>NEWO01000057.1:1266502-1292113 GCA_003013225.1 Phalaenopsis aphrodite | reverse complement strand
ATACAGATTACTTTCCTTATCCGGCCGGACTCTCTCGATTCTCTCCGCTTCCTCTCGCCTCAATCTCATCTTTCTCAATCCTCCCTACTATCTCTGACCTCGATTTCGTGATTCCGTAATGCCAGTCACCCTCACGGGTTGCCGGATCCCCACAAATCCAACTCGTCTTTTACCCTCTCCACATCAGTGTCGCGCGGCTGTGAGATCTCTGGAAGTGACGGAGATCAGGGTTTGCGTGAACCGTAGCTGCGGGAAGCAAGGTTCGAGGGAGACGCTTGAGGTCCTCTCGAGCATCGCGCCGCATGGGGTCGCCATTGCCTCTTGTGGCTGCCTAGGTCGCTGCGGTGCTGGCCCCAACCTCGTCGTTCTCCCGGGTGGTGACATCATTAGCCACTGCGGCACGCCGGCGAGGGCCTCTCGGCTACTTGCTGACATCTGTGGCGATGAATTCGATCCGTGGAGGAATCTGGAGGTTCTTTCTTTAAGGAAGAAGGGGGAAGCTGAATTGGAGAAAGGGAATGCCTCTGAGGCTGTGGCACTCTTGAATCAGGTGAGCGTGTTGCATGGCCTTGTGGTTTAGTGGATTTGGGAAGGATCAAAGGAGGGACCATTGTGAGCACTGGATTGATTGCTAGGCTTTGGGAGTCGTTGGTTTCCGAGGTTTATTCGGGATTTAGACTGGATTTAAGGTGAATCGTGCCAATTATTTTATTTAGGCTCTTTTCAGTCCTGAATCTCTTAAATTGAGGATTTTGATTAAAATACAGAATCTTACAAATCATGCGAGTCGCTGGATTTCAGGGGTTGAAGGTGTCGGATTTAATAAATTAGTATCTTACTGCCCTCCAAATGATTTTCAAATTCTAACTCGAATTAAAGATATTGTTAGCAAACAGTTCTCATGATATAATGTTTCCAGGTTTGTCAAATTTCGATTCACAAATTTACCAGCATAACTCACTCTTCGTTAGAGCATATTTGACTAAACGACCTTTAGAACAACTAGTAGACTACAAACTAACTTTTTGGTGGGTGTAATAATGCCAGGCTATCGAGCTCAATCCTTCCGGAGGTCTACAGTTCATCTACAAGGCTAGGTATTTTTTCTTTGATAATTAAAAGATCGATTCCTTTCCCTTATATTGATTCTTATTCTCGCATTTTATTTTAGGCTGAATGCGAAGTTCCTTTTAAACTGATTAACTGATTATATATTGTACACATGCATTTTTAGGTATGTATATAAATATTTTATTTTGTTCCAGGTCAGCTGCTAAATTAGGAACTGGTGACAATGAAGGTGCTCTTGAAGATGCCAAGGAAGCATGTAAGATAGCACCTTATTTTCCTCAGGTACCTTATGATTTTTTGCAGCATCTATGTTCATTATCTACTATATCAAATATCTTATCTTCATTAGAGGACCTGATACAATTTATGAGAGGTTCACCATGTTATTTTTAAGACCTGCAAGCTTGGGTGCTCATGACCACTGGCGACATACATACTCCTCTTTTTTTTAGCGTTCATTCCATACCACCATGCAATCAGGTTATTTGTTTGCTTATTTGAAATTATAGATGAAATCTTCTCTAAGGGTATTGATGTCACGTAAGCTTGTAGCTTAAACTTGAAGCATAATAGCCATTATTCTGTGTTGAAAACCTTCTTGTACTGTTCAAGAGGTTGAGGCCAAAGTTCATTTGTTTATATTACATTTTACATAACAACTACAAAATATTTGAATTACTTAATTTATTCTCTTTCAAGATGATGCTCCGTTCACCTTAGGTTTGCATTGAAGAATGGATAATTGAAGAGAATGCTGGAGGATTTTGTCTTTTTCTCTCCTATTTTCTTTGGACAAAAAGGATGAATTGTTTAAAATTTTGAGCAAAATATTAAAATCTTAAGTTATATTCTTCGATAAAGTTTAAGCATGGATTCATAAAGTTGTTTGGTGAAACTTCTGATCCAATTAAAAAGGTTAATCCATATTGGCATAAAACAAGATATGAAGTTATTGTATGTTGTTTACAACCCATTTCATTATGGGGCTCTTGAAAATCTCGCGTTTGGGTGACAATACACACCAAGGAAACCCTTAACAGTTAAACTAGATGTAATAAATCCTAATACATGCTTGGGTATGGATTGGGTACTATTTTATCCTTGTGATTTATGCTAAGATGGTGTTCATTATAAATCACAAAGAAGATGATTGTCATTAGATGCTTTGGAATTAATGCACGATGATTAAGCATTGATGGGCATTCCTTGGTAATTTTTACCATTTGTATAGTCTCTTGATGATGAATGGATGAAAAAGGGATGTTTATGGAGATTTTGTAAGTATGAAGTGATTTAAAGTTTGCTTGAACTAGGTTTGGTTGTTTTAGCGTCTGTATTGTTGATATGGAGGCAATTTTTGTATGAAATTTGATGTGAGCTCTTTACTTTTCACCAAAGTTTTTAAGTGTATTTTTACATAGAAATGAGTTGAACTTGGGGCAAAAATGATGGTTTAAAATTTTTTATAAAAGCCTGAAATTAAGGCACATAAAAGATGCCTCATGGTTTAAGCCTTGCTATAATATTTTTTTTTCTGAGGCATACATCTTGAGACTTTATGCCTCAAGGTATTTGAAGTGATGCCTCAATTAGGTCATTTAAAAAATAATTATATTATATTATATTATACATGATAAATTGATATAAAAACTCAAGAAATTAAAAAATAATTTATATATGATTACTTGTTTATTGATGTGTGCTAGAAAATTCGTGGCAGTAGAGTAATGGATTATCGTCATAGCGTTGCACGAGAGTTCAACACACACAAATAAAAGAAGATAAGTAAACAAGAGGAGACACCTCGACGTTTTACGTGAAAAAACATTTAAAAGGGGGAAAAACCACGAGACCTAACTCAGTTGAAATAATCAACTATGAATGACGAGTACACGGGTCCATTCTTCCCCTAAATTAACGAAGATTAAATTACAAAGTTACATAACTATAATATGAATGCAGTTCTTGGTGACAACATGTTGCAAATGTCATTGTTATTGTTAGGGAGGTAGTAGTCCATTGTGAGTGTTGCAGATGACTGCTTTAGAAGCGTTGATTGACAAGAAAAACCATAGTAAGCAGTTAAGGCGAGTATTGATGACGTTCGTAGGTCGCTGAGGCTGGAGTCATGAATTGTATGAGTTGATGACCACGTAGGTCGTTGGGGTGAGTATTGATGATGTCCGTAGGCCGCTGGGGCCGGAGGCGGGAACCGCATAGGTTGTCGATGTGAGTATTGATGACGTCTGTAGGCCGATGGGCCTTGAATCAGTAACTGTACAAGCTGATGACCATGTAGGTTGTTGTTGGTACATTGATCGTAGTGGTGAGCTCTTTTCCCACAAATGGTAGAAGTTACTAAATTTTCTAAGTTATGACGTTGACTGGCGGTGTCTGGTCAACGGTGGTCGACGACGATCGACGATGGTCGTCAGAGGTCAGTGGTGGTCGTCGGAGGTTGGCTGTGGTCGTCGAAGATCGACGGTGTTCAACGATGGTCGGCGGTGGTGCTGAACTTCAGCTCCTTCTCAAAACCTCAAGTTCTTTCCCAAGGCTTCTGCTCTCCTCCCATGAGAGGGGTAGAAGTCTATTTATAGTGTTCTGGATGTCATTAATGCAGAAATGCGATCCATTTTAATCGGATTGTCTGAAGAGCTTCCCTCAATCATACGTCGTTTAATGAACATTTGAGTGCCTTAAGGATATCAGAATTGAGCATTATTGGGCTCGTTGGATTCGTCTTGTTGAGACGCTCGATTCGAGTATAGGCTTGATAACGCCAACAATAGTTCTACCTTCTAAATGTGTTTGGAAATCCTATAAGAGTGGTTTACTGACTTGATTCGAGCTTGATTTAACTCAGAGTGTACTAACTTTGATATATTAGGTCCGTCTCATCGAGCCGATCAGTTTGATCATAAGTTTGCTGAAATCGGAGCTTTGGTTGACTTTTAGTTGAAGTTTGAATGTTTATTGTTTGAAAGATTGCATCGAGATTCGTGTCGGATGATGAAAACTTTTTTGTGTCATATCAGTTTCCCTCTATTTTCGGGCGAGTTCATTTTTGTCTTCTGAAATTATCAAGATCCAGAGCATCTTATACTTTCATGATATGTTCAATATAATTACCAATAACTTGAGTGGTACGATCAAGATACAAGTTTTAGTCCTAAAAATATATGAATTCATATGTATGTATTTTTTATTATATTGAAGTACAATTTTTTAATTTGTATAAGTTTGGGTGTTAGACGTGTAAAAGTTTAAGAATTAAGAGGCATTTAAGGGTTCCAAATCCTTATGAATTATGTGGTATGAATGTAATATTCAAACAATTTTCATTTCCTTTGTCAAAATAGCCCGTGGTTTTTGCATTATATGGAGGAATGACAACAATTGGATGTGTCTAGAGAAATCAGAAACCACGGTGGATGGAAGATGGAAGGTTAGCAAAATTCGGAAGACCAATGGTTGGGAATTTCAATGACAACAAATTTAAAGTTTTGATTATTTATTTATTTATTTATTTTTGTAATAATAAGCATTCAATGATTGCACTCCTTTTTGAATTTATTTAATAATGAACATTTAATGTGCACCCCTTTTTGAGTTTATATAATAATTAACATTTAATGATTGAATCCCTTTTTAAGCCTATAAATAGGTATCAAGGAGAGGGTAGAGGTAGAGTCCTCAATTGATCCAGGATTTCCCAGAAGAAGAAAATCATCCTGTGTAGCGGTGAAGAGTTGCGGCAAAGAGTTGTAGCGCATAGTTGCGATGAAGAGTTGCAGCGCAAAGTTGCGACGAAGAGCTGTGATGAAGAGTTGTGGTGCAACGTTGTGGCGCAGAATTACTGTGCAGTGTTGCGGCGACAGGTTACAGCGTAGTGTTGCGGCGCAGAATTGCAGTGTAGAGTTGCAGTGAAAAGTTGCACTGCAGAGTTGCGGTGAAGGGTTGCAGTGCCGAGTTGCAGTGCAGTGTTGTGGGAAAGAGTTGCGGTGCAGAGAAATGTCTTCTCCGTCTTGCGTAACAGACAAACAACTAGATCTTCTTTCTTGTTTATGTTGCACATTTCAGAGAAGACTTCCCGTGTCGCCCTTGCGCATTCTGTATGTGATGAAGAAATATTATAGTTTTTGTGTCGCACTTTGAGGAGAATATTTTCATGCTTATCTGGTGACAATATCTGGAGACCCCCTGACAATAATCAGATGTACTGTAATTTTAGGGAGGCAATGTCGACTCTAATTGAAGATAAACTGATTTGTTGTAGCACTTGTACAAGTACATGTTGGTATTTGTAGCATTTTTAGTCATCTAATGTGATATTTGTAGATGATGATGATAATATATTTCCTTGCTTATTCAACAGTTGTTGTGGCCTCTCAATTGTACAGAATTATGCAATTAAAGTTAACACATAAATTTTATAAAATGAAGAATCATGTATCTTTTGAGACTCATGCCTTTCGAGGTTGTGTGCCCTCTCGCGTTTATCCTTTATAAGAGCTTGAAATGAACTAGTGTCTTCTGAGGCTTGTAGCCTTCTGACGTTTTTGAGTGGAGACCCTGTCAATTACCTGCTCTCATGAAATCTTTCTAGTGAGGACCATGTCTACCTCTAGCTTCGCATCGAGACTTGCCTCTTGGGCTCGACTTCCAAGGGCATGGTTGAAAGGAGAATCCATTAAGGGTGTAAGACCAGTTCTGAGTTGTATAATCAGAGATCCTCAACGGTATTAACCCGTGCTGAACAGAGTCATATGAAATCCACCGAGGATGGTTAACTTATCATAGTTTGTTGGTCGAAGCTTTTGCTTGACAACTGTAACCTGTTATGGAAGAGGTCGAAGGAAATCCACCAAGGATTATTGATCTATTTGAGGCTGTATGTCAAAGTTTTTACTTGACGACTGTAGCATGCAATGGAAGATGTCAAATCAATTTCCACTGAGATTGATTAATCCTAGAATGAGGTGTCAGAAATACTCTACGTGGCTCGAAACTAGGGCGTATGTCGTAATGGACCTATGTTTTCTTGAAAATATGGTTGCAGCCATATTCAAGAAAAATGTTTAACATTGCTGCTTTTGAATCTTTTGCTCCCTCCCTCAGTGAGGGTATTATCCATACTAGCTTGTCAAACAACACAAGTATTGGACCTTGAAGAGATCAGTTTCTCGATCTAGTTGAAGAGGAATCTAGTACGATGAAGAGACACCGAGGAAGTGTTATTTGCAGTGAAGATTGCCCCCAGTCCAGGAGTGATTCTCAAGGACCTATAATCTGAATAAAATATGGATGACATCCCCATCATAGTCGTGCCCGAGACATTAACGTGAACGACCTTCAAGGCTGCGGTGAAGGTTGCCCCCACCTTGGAAGAAGTTGTGAGCTACTTTGTCTAAATAAGATGCGAGAAGACAACCCCATTACAATCGTGCCCAAGATGTCGACGTGAAAGACAACCCCACTACTCTTGTGCCCCTCATATTGAAGAATGCTTCAGAGATGATCTTCAAGACGTGAAGGAGGCTCCTTTGCCAGTTGGATGAAGTACATCACTGGGAAAGAAAGTAGGGGCTCAGTGTCTTAGAGTTGAAGACAATGCCTAACGAGACTTGGTTTCCCACAGACGACGTCAAACTGATGTGTGCTATAAAATTCGTGGCGGTAGATTAATGAATTATCGTCTTAGCATTGCACGAGAATTCAACACACACAGATAAAAGAAGATAAGTAGGAGGAGACATCTCGACGTTTTACGTGTAAAACCTTTGAAATGAGGAAAAACCACGGGACCCAACCCAGTTGAAATAATCCATTATGAGTGATGAGTACACATGTCCATTCTTCCCCTAAATTAGACAAGATTGAATTACAAAGTTACATAACTATAATCTGACTGCAGTTCTTGGCGACAATAGGTTGCAAGAGTCATTAATGATTGTTGTGGAGGTAGTAGTCTGTTGTGAGTGTTCCAGATTGTTGCTTTAGAAGCGTTGATTAACCAGAAAAATCATAGCAAGCAGTTGGGGCGAGTATTGATGAGGTCCGTAGGCCGTTGAGGCTGGAGTCATGAACTGTATGAGCTGATGACCGCATAGGTTGTTGAGGCGAGTATTGATGAAGTCTATAGGCCACTGGGGCCGGAGTCGGGAACTGCATGAGCTGATGACCGCGTAGGTTGTTGCGACGAGTATTGTTGACGTCTGTAGGTCGTTGGGCCCGGAGTCAGGAATTGTATGAGCTGATGACCACGTAGATTGTTGTTGACACATTGATCATAGTGGTGAGCTCTTATCCCACAGACATGAGAAATTATTAGATTTTCTAAGTTATGAAGTTGAATGATGGTGTCTGATCGGCGATGGTCGATGACTACAGACGGTGGTTGTCGGAGGTCGGCTGTGGTCGACGGCGATCGACGGTGTTTAACGATGGTAGACGGTGGTGCTAAACTTCAACTCTTTCTCAAAGCCTCAAGTTCTTTCCCAAGGCTTTCGCTCTCCTCCCATGAGAGGGTTAGGGTTCTATTTATAATGTTCTGAATGTCATTAATACAAGAATATGAACTATTTTAACTAGATGGTCTGAAGAGCTTCTCTCAATCATATATCGTTTAATGGACATTTGAGTGCCTTAAGGATGTCAGAATTGAGCAATTTTGGGCTCGTTGGATTCGTCTTGTTGAGAAGCTTGATTCAAGTATAGGCTTGATAGTGTCGGCATTAGTTATACCTTCCAAATGTGTTTGGAAATCCTCTAAAAGTAGTTTAATGACTTGATCCGAGTTTGATTTGACTTGGATTATACTAACTTTGATATCATTAAGTCCGTCTCATCAAGCCGGCCAGTTTGATCATAAGTTTGTTGAAATCAGAGTTTTGGATGACTTTTAATTGAAGTTTGAATGTTTTTGTTTAAAAGATTGCATCAAGATTCGTGTCAGATGATGAAAATTTGTTGGTGCCGTATCAATTATGTTATTAATTTATTATTTTATTTTAAATTATATTTGATATAATGTCAATTGATATATGGTGTAAGAAGAAAATATAATTATTGAATACAATTTTAAAAATGCTAATAATACAATTAGGCAATAATAAAACTATTCATATGATGATTCCTTAAACATTATGAACATGAGAATTAGAATATTGTGAATTTTGATTCTCATACAATAACAACAACAACAACAACAACAATAAGCCTTTATTCCACAAGGTTAGGTCAACTTCATTATTCCTTTTTCTCCATTTTGTCCTATTAAGTGTCATATTTTCATTTTTATCTAATAGATTAAGATATTTTTTTATACAATATGTCAAGTCTTTTTAGGTCTACTTCTATATTCCTTAACAATAGTCGAATCTAAAACATACACTCTCTTAACCTGATCATCATATGGTCGTCGTTTAATGTGTCCAAATCATCTAAGACGACTTTTTCTAATCTTGTTTGCCAGTGGAGCTATGTCAACCCTTTCACAGAAAGATTTGTTTCGTATTTTGTCTCTAAGTGTCAAGCCACTCATCCACCTAAGCATTTTCATCTCAACAATGCTTAACTTCAATTTGTGCTTTTCTTTTAAAGGCCAACAGTCTATGTCATAAAGCATTGTGGTTTCATCACAATCTTATAAAATTTTTCAAAGTCTGAGTGGTACTTTTCTATCACACGATAGACCCGATGCATTCCTCCATTTTGACCAACTTGAATTCTACTAATAACAACCCTATCTATATCACCATCCCTTTAGACAATAGACTCGAGATATCTAAAACATGCACATCTTTTAATGATTTGATCACCCATAATTACAATTTTGCCACTAGAGCTACTACTACTAAATTACATTCCACACATTCAGTTTTAGATCTACTCAAACGAAGGTCCTTAAACTCCAATGTAGACCTTAATAATTCAAGTTTTTCTTGAAATATTTTTCTATTATTATCCACAAGAAAGATACTATCAGCGAAAAACATACACCAAGGTACATTCTCCAGTAAATAACCAGTAAGAGCATCCATAACTAAAGCAAAAAGTTGCAGGCATATTATATAAAATATTTGTAGCAGTAGCTTGGCGTATTTAAATTAAAAATGAATGTTTCCCCTAAATCTCATTTTAAAATTTAATATTATATAAGCATTTAAAATTGAGATTTTTAGTTTGTCTTTATGATAATAAATTAAATCAATATATCAATATTTTATGATATATTTATGAATCATTTTTAATTGTATATTTTTTTTCTATTGTAAGGCTTATAACTCGCCTCACTAAAGGCAGAATGCCTCAATCCTCAATTTTGTTTAAATTTTGGTTTAAACCTTTAAAGGATTATAATTTAGATAGACAATATCATTCGAGGAAGATGAATATTATTGGCTTATTGTTGTTGCCTTCAACATAAAAGGTCATGCAATGTAAATGGCTAATTAATTTCCTAGTACGCACAAATGATATATCCCATATATATTGATAAGTTTGAATTATCAGTGATTGAATTTATCGATGAGGATTTGGTTTGGTTAAACTAGTTGATGTCCAATCTATTCTAAAGGATAAGATTCGAGAGTCTAGAGAAATTGCCATAGGATATGTTTAGAGGATCATGAATCTAACATACATATGATTAAGAAATTGATGAAAATGCATTATGAGCTACATAGGTAGAGTATGCGTTCCTTATTTATATGATTTGAAGAGGGATGTTTATCAGGAGGCACATTACTCTTGATATTGCATGCTAGCAATATGATGTATGAAGTGCTAAAAAATTTATTGTGATGGTCAGAGATCAAGACAAGCATAACTAATTCTTTTTTAAATGTTTTACATGTCAAATGGTTAAGATTAAGCTTCAAAAGTTGAGTAGATTATTCTAGCCTGTCTATACTAGAATAAAAGTAAGATGATCTGATCTTTACATGAAATTTATTGTTCCACTAAGATAGAGACAATGTCATGATGCTATATAGACTGTTGTTGATAGATTGGTCGAATCTGCTCATTATTAGTTAGGCAAACTAATTTAGTTGAGAAGTCGGCCAATATTTTGTGAATTGAGCAGATTCTTACTTAGAATATTTGCCTATGTCGTATGCCCTTTTCTTTGATGGACGTTGGAAAATGCATGCACATTTGAAGAGTTATTCTATAACAACAATTTACACTTTTGGAATGACACCATTTCATCCACTGTATGGGTGAAAATGCAGAATAACTTTTTGTTAGATTAAAGTTGACAAAAGAAGGATCATGTGTTTAGAACTTGGAGATGAGGTCATTTTGAAGAGTTGACTGATCGATGATAGATTGAGAGCTTTATATGGCAAATAAAAGAAGAATTGTGATGTCATGCATTGATTAATTGATTGATCAATGGAATTTTATACATGTGACTGTGCTTGTCAAGGTTAGTCCGATGAAGAGCGTCTTAATTCAACAAAATTTGAAAGGTAGCTGGAGACATGTATTGTTGAGAAGCGATGAATGATTGCTTGATAGGCGCATGTATGAAGAACATGATGTGTTCACCATTTCAGCACTTTAAAAGTATGTAGATGATTAGTCGAGTTAAGTGATTCCATATTTAATAAATTTCTAGTTTGATCTTACTTACATGAAAGAATTAGAGACTATATGGGTCTATGGGGTACAATGAATTTGAAGCTGAACGTTCTTTTCATCCTAGTTTTGTGGAAGAATAGAATGAAGCAAGAAAGTATGTGGGAGAAGGAATCGGAGACGTGGGAGCACTATCCACATCTTGTAACTTGAGGTATGATTTCTATTTCCACTTCATAAATTTTGTGGACCAAAATTGTGAGTGGAGAATGTAACGATCCTAAAAATTATTACCATAACTAAGGACCAGTTAAATTTTTTAGAAAAATTATTTAAGCTTGATCGTTAAGTCTTTAACATGATTGAGAGATATCATGACATAACATGTATACGATGAGTAATTCTTGACATTTTTTTTCACACATGCATGCTCAAATGCACGCACACGGCATATGCAAGGACTTGAACTGAAGTCTTCTTGGTTGAAAGACATAATTCTCAACCATTAGGTCAAGGTGGCTTGCTTGACTAGCTATGGCTTGTGAGCGAGGTAGGAGGGCTAAGTGGAATGGAGAGAGATCCATCAAGCAAATGAGCCAATGAGCTTTTACTATGGTTTGAGTTGTCCGCTTTTAGGGCTGGAAAAGGATGGCGATGTGGGGAGTGGGGCTGCTTGAGATTAAATATGGAAGATGAAGGAAGATATATTGCTCTCTCTCTCTCTCTCTCTCTCTCTTTTCCCCACTTCTTCCCTGGTATAATCATTACAGACTTTAACCCAAGATTTTTTATTACAAGTTTTTATGTGATGTTGCTTGATGATAATGTTGATCAAATTTAGATAGGATGATAAATTTATGTGATGGCTTATATAATATTTAATTAGGATTTTAGGGATTAAAGCCATCTAATCTTAGTTTCTTCTCAACTCATCGTTATGCATGAGTTCTGATTTTTTGGAAGGGAACTCATAGTCTAAGGAATAAGAAATTCATATTGTGTTCAAGTTTTTTACATGTCATTGTGGTTTACAAGTCTCGACCATAGTGATTTATGGTTGAGATCGATGGGCTCATTCATTTAAAATCATTTAAGCGGACAATTTCAATTCTATGTATGATTATTAAGTTCCATTTTCTAGACTTATTGCAGTTAAGATATATATACTTACTCAAGTTTTTGTTGATAGATTATTTAGTATGTCAAAATCATATTGTGATTTGTTGTGATCCTTTAAAAAATGTTTATATTACAATGTAATTTGCATGTCCAGCTTCATAGTTTGAGTTTTTTGAACTGATCTGATTATTCCATAGTCTTTTATGAGCTACACTATGCTTGTGTCGACAGGGGATGCATCAGCTAGATGTGTTTGTTTTTATACTGTTGTCCTTGAAAAATAATATAGATGTATAAGCTATGTTTCTCTTATATCAACCATGGATATTTTGACCTGTGACCACTTAGGTTTAAGAGATGTTATTGTTACTAGGGCTTCCAAGGCAGTATGCATAATTACTTCATTTGTATTTCGGAAGCTTTGATACTCTATGGTGCGATTTATGATGATATTGATATTCAAAGGCAAGGTATTGTCTATAACATCAGATGTGATGACATGCAATGTTCGTTACGGGCATGAAAATAATTGCTGCTTCAAATATCATCTTTATGCATAGATCATAACAATGTTCAACGGTGAACATGCATTTTATTTTCTTTTTCGTTGTGATTACTATTGTTTAGAATTTTGTCATACTTTTGAAGTTATATATTTATTCAGCATTTAGCCGGACATAGTTAGTATGTCAAAATTCCAGTAAGAATTTTGTCATAAAAACGCTCATGGAAAAGCACACGAGCGGCTAAAAGTAGTTTATGTCCGCCACATGCGACTAAGGTTTAAAATTGGTATCAGAGCCATGAGCGGCTAAATTCTCTCTGGAATTCTTTTTCTATAAGTAATTTTAATATGGTAACCTAACTTTGTCAGGATAGGTGTATTCTGTATTGTAAAGTCGAGTGTTGCTTTGCAACTTAATATCCTTGACTGACATACATAATATACTAAGTTCGATATTCTGGTCTGATAATATTATTGTTCTAAGCTAAAGCTTAATCCAGTGGCCATCGTCGCATGTGGGCGTTTTTATGTCCGGGATGGACGCTTTGTTGCCTGGTTCTTGTTGACTCGGCCCGTTTTGGATTAAAACCTTAGTAGAATGATAATAATATCATCTAGCTGATGTTAGATTACTCTATTAAACTTATTTAAAGAAAAATAATTCTAGATGTTCTTCTAATTGTTTTTCATGAGCACTTCTTTTAGATATAATAGTACTACAATATCTAAAAATCTAAAAAGATCTCAATCAAGAAATAATAATATTAAAAATGCAGAATTACAGGAATATCCTGTAAATGAAGAAGATTTAAATAAATGGACTATTCCTAAAGTAGAAAAAACTATNGTTTTAGTCTCAGTCCGTTTGGAATTTGTTGTAAAAATAATTGTAGAATCATTATGATAATAATAGGCTTTTTAAAAACTGTTGTTGGTATTATAATTTTTTTTTTCTCGATGATAATGTTGACCTCATTTTTAGTGAGGTCTTAGTCTCCTACTCTTAGAGCCTAGGATCTAGTTTTAGGAGTTCTTATTGACCATCCTAGCGGACTAGCAATGGAACCCACCTCCCGTAGAACTTCAAGCCACTTCTTGACTCATTTTTGTGAGAACTCGCATGAGTGGTTCCAAGCACTCAACTTCCAGTTGCAAGTGCTAAGGACCAACATGTAAAGGACCCGGAAATGAGTTCCTATAAGATCAAACAACCTTAGGTGAACCCTTTGTGACTCGATTACTTGTGAACGCCGCAATTCACTCACTCACTGCACCACACACGACTTTGACTTGAATCGACTCGCCCGTCGGTGAACTTGTCCGGACGACCCTGGATAACGAAACGGACCGCGCCGACGCGTCCGGAACTCAACTTTAGTTAAGAAGGACACCCATATTGCTAGGGTTATGCGTGCGCGCAAATGACACGGAAATCGATACACATTCTTTTTAGCAGGACGTGGGCCCGGGCTCAACTCATGTTCAACTCGGGTTTGATTTGAGTTGGACTCGGGCTGACCAAGGGTTAGACATTTTGAATTTTAAATTTCTGAATTTCAAATGTGACATTTAATCTCTATCTTAATGGCGAATTAGGATTTTCCAATTGAGGGGCTGCGTGAATGGAAACAAATTAATTCCCCGCCAATCCTTCAGGTAACGGCTCTCAAGCCCGCTCCTTTCATTAATTCGATCCCGCTCTCCCTCTGCGCGAGACAGACCCCCGCTCGCCTTCTCCTCCTCTCTGCACTGTGCCTCTTCCTTCTCTCGCCCGATTCCTTTCTTCAGCAATAGAGTCCCTCGCTCGACTCCCGATCTCCCGCACTGAAGCCACAGACCCCGCCTCCTCTCTTGCTCGAATCGCTCCTTCCCCGCTCGACCCCGCTCGTTCGCTCCTCCCTCTCGCGCGCGACAAAAACAAACGCTCGATCCCGTGAGCTCTTCTGCAACGCAGAAGAAGCCTCGCTCACCTCCTCTCCTTCCTGCACCGAAAACCCCGCTCCGACGCTCCTCTGCGAACAGGAAGACTCGCCTGCTCCTCCCTCTGCGACCTAAAGCCCTGCTTCTCTCTCGCTCGACATCTTATCCCCCTCTACAAAACTTTTATTCGCCTCTCTTATCCTCTGCTCCCGATTCCTCTTAAACTATTGCCGTCCCAATTGAACTTTCGAAGAATCGTGGCTGCTGGTAGCAAGAAAGCGCTGAGGAGACAGTGGTGAACAAAGTCGAAATTCCTGCACCTCTCTCTTTCTATTCAGCCACTGTTCTTGCCTTAAGCAAGTTGTTGGGTATTTGGAAGGGCGCTTTAATCCAGTACACTTGGGATTGGTCAGAAAGCTGCTTCTTTTTGGTATGTGGTGGATTTCAATGATTATTTTTTTCAATATTGTCCTCTTGTGTTTTTTTTTTACCATACCATTCAATTAAGGATACTAACAAATATGACTGACTGGCTCAGGGAAAAGCTCTTGATGCGCAGAATGAAGATTTTTACTTGATAGTTGTTAAGTTAAATTTTCATATTTTCAAAAATAGATCTTTGCAAATTTGGCTTATGCTACTATTAACTTGCTTCAAAATTATCTTCTGTTTGAGATATGTGTTGATGGAAACCTTTTGAGCTCCCTATATGCAGTTAACATGTTAATTGCTGCTCATCCCTTTTCCTAATTCTTATTTTAAACTGCTGTTGGGAGGCTTTTTAATTGCTGTTTGAAGGCTTTCAAAGTGCTATTTAGAATACTTTTAAATTTATTGTTTGTGACATGTTAAAGTACAATTTTGGAGCTTTAAAAAAAATGTTGTTTTGGAGACATTAAAAAAAAATTGTTTCAAAGTTGTTTTATTCGCTGTTTCGGAGTCATTGCGGGTGTCGATTTGGGTCATTTAAGTGATGATTTGGGGGCGGTTTAGGGACTGATTTATGACTGTCTTAAACATCATCTTGGGCCTGATTTCGGAGAGTTTACACATTATCTTGGACTAGATTTCCTAGCTGATTTTAGGACATTTAAGATTAATGCTTTGAGCTTACCTGAGAGCCGTTTGAGAATTTTAAAATTACTGTTTAAGGGCTGGTTTTGAGATCTTTGTCAATTGTTTTGGGGCTGATTTTAAGAGCTTTGCCTACTGTTTTGGAGGCATTAAACCCACCATCTACGGGGTTGTTTTAATCGATGTTTTGAGGCATTTTGGTGGGCTAATTTTGAGACAATCTAACATTATTTTGGCGAGATTTATGTAGCCTTTAAGTGTTGATTTACATGCGGTTTAGAATTGGTTTTACGGACCCTTTTTTGCCCACTATTTTGGGTTTCAATTGATTGTTATTTAAACGTTTTTAGGTTGATCCACTCGTTATTTTCCCCCTTGACTTTACTAGTTTTGGAAGTGGGTCAACCTTCTCTTTTCGTGTGTTTCTGTTATTTTTGTTACATGGTTAAGTCATAAAAATAAGGATTGATGATTTAATTAATTAAAATATATAGAAAACCTTAAATCACCTTAAGCATAAGTTAAAGAGTAGGCTTCTAGAGCTTAAGCACATACCCTAGGTGAAAGTTCATTCACCTAGCCATCAGTGTAGACCTCCTAGATTTTAGGTGCACACCCTAGGTGATAGCCCATCCACCTAATTCTCAGCATACTTCTAGATTTTAGAAGCATACTCTAGGTGAGACGATTCACCTAATTTTCAGCATAAGCTTCCTAGAGTTTTAGGAGCACACCCTAGGTGAGACTTCATTCACCTAGCCTTCAATGTAGGCTTCCTAGACTTTAGGTGCACACCCTAGGTGAAAGTCTATCCACCTAATTCTCAGCGTGGTCTTCCTAGATTTTAGGAACACACTCTAGGTGAGAGTCCATCCACCTAATCCTCAGCATGGTCTTCCTAGATTTTCGGAGCACACCCTAAGTGAGAGCCCATCTACCTAATCTCTGCAGTGTAACCTCCCAAAGTTTTAGGAGCATACCCTAGGTAAGAGTTCATTCACCTAATCCTCGAATGCATAGTGAAATTAGACACTTGACCCTAATTCACAACTGATCAAGACACTAGACACCAGGATGCACCGAGGCGTAGTTCATGCTTCTTTAATTAAATCAACAGTGGAATTCCCTCAATGACTTAACCTAAAATGAAACCCAGTGCATCGGGGTTTGAGCTTGAATATTACAGTCAAATCCTCCTGACAATTGGGGAAATTTCTTAATGCCACATATGGATCATCAGACTATGATAAGTCTAGGGTTTAGGTGGCGAGGGCGATGACGACATTGCTTATGTGTGCTTAAACGAGGGATACAAAGTGAGATTATTAGAATAGTATCTCCTACCTTAAGGATCTTCAATAAGGGAGAGGGCCCATGATACTATTCACTGATTCTTGGTGGGATCGTTGCCCCCGACACTCTTAGGTTGTCAGTAGTTTTAGCACGATTATAGTGACTAGTCTGTGGACTGTACGACTTTACAAAATATTTACAAAAATGAAATAAAAATTTCTTTTGCATGATTAAAAGAACTCTGCATAAAATAGACTTAAATAATATCTTTAGCATGAAAATCTTTTTATGAAAATTTATAAAAGTCCATGGTTAGTCATTTGGATTGAGGTTAAGAACTACCTCCTGTAGATTGTCGAGTTGACAACTCTTACTCAAGGTCGGGAGCACACAGTCCAGCTCTGAACCCCCACTTTTACCAATGGCTTATACCTAGTCCTGAGCTGTCATATGTGGTTACAAGTTTCTTTTGTTCGTGATTTCTACTAGTTTTTCTGACTTTCACGCTAGGCTTTCTCGTCTTGTTTACTTTTCTTGTGAGTTTATTTAAATCTGGTGTAAGTTATCCCACACTTGCAATACTAATAACGCAACAGTAGCAGATGTTATGTATGTTTTTACAGTTTATCTACAACATTTTACGTTACTGCATTTTTCATTTCAAGTACCTTTTATTTACCTGCAATTTGATTATTCTGCATGTAAAATCAGCACTGAAACTAGAATTGAAACAAAACAAAACTAAACATTGACACCAAAACTGTGAAGCACAAATCACCAATCTCAAACACTTAAACTCTGGAGTCGTTGCGACGACAGGAGCTTGGAGCCAACTTTGTGGGCAGCACGGCGATAAATTCAGACCGAGCAACAAGAGAATCTTCTTCAGCATTATCTCTTCCTAGTATAATAACAACTCATAGGACTTCGAGATAGTTTGCCCAGCGCGATGTAAATTCTCACTCCCTTTTTAGGTCTCTGTACAACCATGTTGTGCAGCGTAAGCCCTAACTCGACTTAGGTTCCGAGGTTGTCATACGGTACGACGTAAACCCTCATATATCTGTGAGTCATTTGCATAATAAGACATTATGCAAGTTTAAGTCTCAAATAATAAAACTTGCAGGATCAAACATTTAATTAACGTCGTCTCCAAAAATGTAGCCACACCGTAGGATAGACTGGGAAGTCATCGAGATTTACCTTGGATCAGTGACATCCTATACTTTTTCTTTTCTTTGGACTCCTGAAATAACTGTTCCTATTTGAACCACTCTCACTTGCTTTTCCACGTCCTATCATGAAAACCTAAACTTTTAATTCTTGAAGACTAAAACCACTGATCATTATCGAGAGTTTTCTCACGTGACTTCCGTCATTTGAGATGTAATTAACTATAAGGGTTTGACTCTATAGGAAACTTGGAACCCAGGTAAAATAAACCTTATTTAATCCTTATATTAGATAGGGAAACTTGTCGGTCACACATAAAAGGTTCGCAGACTAAACGAGTGTCACAAATCTCTTAGTTTGTAGGATTGGACATATCTCCGAGGTCTACACTTATCTTTCTGGAAGGTGCAGTATTCGCGCTATCAGACACGATTATGCAAACTATTGGACTGATGAGATTCATTTGGTCTCACTTTTTTTAAAATAATTAAAACATACTATTTTCAAAACTCAAGCTATATATCTTTTATATTTAAATTAAAATTTTAAAAAATTATTTTTATATTCATATTTTCAAATTTATTGAAAAAGTTGACCGACAGATAACTTTCTTAACTCTTAACAATTCTAACTCAAAAAGTTGTTTTTCACTGAAAAATTTTATGAGAAGCAGCAAAAAAGCTATAGTTTAGTAGANGTAAAAATTCATACTCGTGTAATTTTATCTGTATTTTAGCTGCTTCAAAGAGATTTATATCTGTTAATGATAGACTTAGATTTGGAAAAATGTTAAAGAAAACTGACCCATGACATAGGCTAATTTCCATGACACCCATCAATGATTGTGCCCAATTTAGGCATCTTGCATCTCTTAAGCAGGCTAAAATTGAAGCGTTTAATCCTCTAAGCGTAAGAGGTTTAAATGCTACTTGTATTAAGCCTATGTGAATGTATTTATAATTTTCTAAGTAACTACTTAGATCTTCTTTATTTAAAAGAGAAATTATTTTTTCTTGTTGATCTATTATTAACGATTGCCACTGGATTAAGCTTTAGCTTAGAACAATAATATTATCAGACCAGAAGATCGAACTTAGTATATTATGTATGTCAGTTAAGGATATTAAGTTGCAAAGCAACACCCGACTTTACAATACAGGATACACCTATCCTGACAAAGTTAGGTTACCATATTAAAATTACTCATAGAAAAAGAATTCCAGAGAGAATTTAGCCGCTCATGGCTTTGATACCAATTTTAAAAACGCTAACTATGGTGGAATAATATTTGGTATCAGAGAATTTAGCCGCTCGTGTGCTTTTCCATGAGCGTTTTTATTACATTTATTCAGCAATAACTACTTTTAGAAAAGCCTGTGATGAACTAGATGACATGTAAATAAGATTTTGTATACAATCAATGAGGAGCTTCTTAGGTTAGATATATGCGTAAATATGGTATTTGTATGGTATAGTTTTAGACGTTGTTGTTTAGATAACATTTTTTTATGGTATAATGGATTTCTTGAACTAGAGTTGTGATGTTTATCTAGGTGGATATTGTTTGGTGGACCACATGAAAATGTTTCTAAATGTTACACATATATGTAGAACTTTGTGTATTGCTGCCGTTTGAATGAAAACAGTAGAGATTTGTCAAATTTTTTATGCTTTGGATGATGAGTATGGATGATTATAAATTGTTCTTAATTGCTATTCAAAATGCATGTAAAATATCTATGAAATCACAAGTTATCCATATCGTTCTATTCCTGTTGTTTAGTATGTATATGTTTTAATAATGGTAGGTTGAGCACAATTGGACTTTTCTTCCCCTCTTATTGCCGCCATTCTTCTCCATATCAGTTTATAAGCTTTTGAGCGGGGTCATAGTTGTCTTGTGGTGCGACATCAAGCTAACATTGAGTCTATATTCAAGTTGTTGGTGATGTAGGGTTAGCCTTTGATTTAAAGCATTATTTGTGGTCGGTCAATCCAAAGGGATATTTTTGGAATAAAATTCATCATTTATTATCATGAAATGATAAATTTGACCTATAATAAAATGTCCCTCGCAATTTATTTTACTCTTAATTGTCACCATTTATGATTTAAACGTACATGAATGTACTAATATTATAAAAAATTTGAGTTTTTGAACTAATTATGCATTAAAATTTGTTTATTAAGTTCATCTCAGTTTTATGTTTACAGATGCCCAAGGTTCTGACAATTATCAATGTTGCAGGCTTACATTTGCCAAGGGGATTCTTTGCTGGCTATTGGGGACTTGAATGCTGCTGAGAAGGCTTATTCAACTGCTTTGAATATTGATCCATCTATTCGCAGGTCCAAATCATTCAAGGTACCAATCAAAAAGTAAAACCCTTTACATTGTTATAATTTGTTCTTTCTGGAATGCAATGATTGCTGAAATATATGGTTTAATTTCTTATTTTAAGCTCTTGTTAATGAGAAGTACAGGACTGATGGCAGCCTTATTCTGAATTATTACAGAGAGGCAGTTTTAGTCTCAGTCCGTTTGGAATTTGTTGTAAAAATAATTGTAGAATCATTATGATAATAATGGGTTTTTTAAAAACTGTTGTTGGTATTATATTTTTTTTTCTCGATGATAACTTTCTTAACTCTTAACAATTCTAATTCAAAAAGTTGTTTTTCACTGAAAAATTTTATGAGAAGCAACAAAAAAGCTATAGTTTAGTAGAATTAAGTTAAGCAGAATGAAAAGCAAAATAGTGAAAACTTCGCCTAAAACAGACCTTTAGCAATCCAAACTTATAGGATTCAAGTACTGAACCATTAAAGTTTGTCATTGGCAGTTTAAGACCACAAAAGAGGAGAAGGAAAAAAAAAAGGTAAAGCAGACATGTGGCATTTTGGGAAAGGTTTAAAAAGGAATTATAGAGCTTTTTAGTTTGTTGGAAAATGAACGCAATGTTGAAGGAATATTTTGTGATTAAAGTATAGTGTATTTAATATATTTTAGAATAAGAAAAACAAATGCATGAGTTTATTTTTTGTATTTCGTTTGAGATAAAATGAAAACTTGGTGACGGGTGGCAACCTGCGAGGCAGCAACAGGCAAAAGGCAGCATTAAAGGTTGGTATTGACTTGAGAGGCAGGCGGCGGCGGCAGTGGTAGGTTGTAGGTGGTAGACGATAGGTGGCGGCTACTGATGGCTTGGCAGTTGGCCGTTGCAGTTGTGGCATGTTTGGCATGTTTCTATAGTGTATTTAGAAAATGAGCAATTTTGGCATATATGGAATAGAAATGATCTACAAGATGAGTTTGGAATTTCATGGAATTTTACGGCATGGTTAAAATTTTTTTAAACCAAATATCAAAATTTATAAATTCTTCGTGTTCCAAATTCAGCGCACAAAAAATAAATAACCAATGTTCCTTATATTTGAGAGGATGCTCATTTCGATTGCTTTCTTAAACTCCATTAATGCTTTTCTCACCCCTTGGCAGGCGCGAGTTGCAAAACTTCAAGAGAAGCTCCTTGTTGCGAGCACTTAATCCCGAACTCTCTCACTCGAAGAGTTGCTGCTGTCTGTTTCAAAGTTTTCTGACATGCCTCAAGATCACACAGAATTCGGTGCCGAAGTATCATAGGCTTTAGAAAACGATAAAATAAGATTTCATCATGTTTTTAATGTAATTTGAACTCTACAAAATCCAAGAAGGGCAATTTATGTACATGCCATAAAATCTTTTCTATTTATATATTTAACTCCTAAAGGACGCACCTCAAAAGAAAAAGAAAATCCCAAGGGGAAATGGAGGAGCTTGTGATCTCAAAACTGGTAGGCAGAGGGTTGCATTAAAAGCCGGTAATTATGGTTTTGATACTCTATAATGTTTCTGCATATTGGAAGCTCTAACTGTAGTTGACTAAAAAACTACTCTAGTTCTGGGGAGACACAAGAAAGGATAGCTTAATGTCACATTCCCAAAGAGCTCTTAGGGGTGGTGGGCAACCCATAATTTAAATATTGCTTTTCGGCATTGCACCTAGCCTATGTGTGACTTTTTGTCTGTGACATTCTCCTCCACCCAATCACGTGACGCTTTCGTCTTGGATCGGCTCCATCGAGGGTCTCATTGCATCATGAAGAGTCTACACACCTGACAGACATTAATCTGCTCTGATATCACATGTCACCTCTCAAAAGAGCTCTTAGGGGTGGTGGGCAGCTCAGGACTTAAATATTGCTTCTCGGCCCTACACCTAGCCGATGTGAGACTTTTTGTCCGTGACATTAAGCTCTTGTGAGCCTGGCTCTAACATTGTAGAATGTATTTGATTTTTAGGTTTGATGTGATGAAGGAGAATTATTATGTGAGGACAAATTGGAGGACAATATTGTATATTTGTTGCGAAAATTATTTATATGGAATATACACAACAGTACATAACTTTGCACAAAAAAAAGTGTGAAAAATGAGTACAGTGTTAATTTGTTGGTTTGAAAACATGATTTCAGCTTCCAAGGGTGCAAATTGTCATGTTCAGCAATGAAACAATAAGGCTATGCCCTCAATTTTCCTTCAGATAAAATGATGGAACAAATTTTCCTTAGAAATTTCTGTACTATATATTTTTTTATCATTTTCAACACACTCTCTTTTCCCAAATTTCATTCATCATTTATAAATGCTAACTATAAGGACATTCGTTTGAGTGGCGACTAGGTTGAAAACAATGAAAACATTATGAGGGCTTCAGTTTGTTGTTCATATTATTTTAATTCAACCCAAGCTTATGCAGAGCCTTCAACTTAGTGGAGAAATAGTGTTATTTTTATGATTGGGCTTAAACGGAGCTGCAAAATGAAAAGCTCCAGAAAGCATCCATTTCATTTTTAGATGTTGTTTCTATAATATAGTGACTATTTTCGTAGCTGCTTTTGAAAGAAAGGAAGCAGGAATGAGGTTTTAAGGTGATGCCTTGTTCGCTTTTGAAATAAGAAAATTATACCTTGCTTAGATAAATTTTATATGTTTAGATTTCTATTTACCTACACAGGATCCTTACACACACAAACACTTAAAACTTTTACAAATGTGAAGAAATCTTTGAGTGCATGATTGTAAATGTTTTATTGGTGGTGGCGGCTAGGCGATAGTGGTCGGAAAGCAATGGTCCAATGGTATCGGTGACTCATCATTTGTGGTCTGGTAGTGGTTGTCCCGCTAAGGCGGAGGCTAGTCGACTGTGATCGAAAACGATGACGGTGGTCTGACAACGACAAAAACTAAGCAACAATGATCTTGCAACAGTGGCTAATAAGGGGTAACAGTGACCAATAAGGCATAACAGTGGTCCAATAGTGGCAACAACTCAACGACTGTAGTTGGGCAACGGTGGTTTGAAGATGGAGGCTGACTGTCGGCGGAGCCCAACGGTGGTGGAGCATAGGAACCCTCAAGAGCTTGATGCTCGTTTAGCTTTCTCCACAATGTCCAAGTTCCTAGTCCCCTTTTATGAAGACAGTGAGGGTCTATTTATAGAATTTGAAAATGACAATCTCTGTACATAGTGCATGAAGATGATCCACTCCATCGAATGACCTAAATTGATCCTTGCAATTAGATAATGTCTTATGAACATTAAAGTGCATTGATGTCAGAATTAAGTGATCTTAGACTCATTGTATTCGGTTCAATAAGACACTCAATTTAATTATAAGCTTGTCATTTTTAGAATATATTTAACAATTCAATTGCCCATCAAAAGTTCTCTATTGTGTTTAAAAAATTTAATCTAGATTTGATTGGACTTAAATCGAACTAGCTTTTGCTTCATCAGGCTCTCCTTATCCAGACGATGAGTTTCATGATAAACCTGCTGGAATTGAGCCGATGATGATCTTGAATTTACATCAAGATTAAAATAATTTTTTGAGAACGAATCAAGAGTGAATATTTAAATATTTGTTTTAATGAAAGAATTATAGTTCTCATCAAAATATTTTTTCATATTTTTAATTATGAATTATGAATTATAAATGTCATGCAATTCCATAACTAAAGTGAGACTATGGGGCTATATGGCAACGGATTTATATATTGTTAACTTAAATTAAATTATAATAATCTCCTCCTTAAACCCCTCAGCCGTAATTTGCGTACAAAATAAGAAACCCAGATTAAACAAGGTCAAAATTTATAATAAAAAACGAGTAAAATGCCAAAATAATCGTCCGATTATTTATCTAGGGCCATCTTAACTTTAGAATTTATAAAATTATTAAATTTTTGAGCTAAAATCATAATTAGTATTGACTAATTCAATCGATGTTTAACAAATCCCTGATTTAATTTGCCAATTTTATAAATATTGGGATTATAAATTTATAATCATCTGCTTCAAAGAATCATGGATCATTTTGACATTTTTCTTAATAAAAAACATAAGAAAAAAATTCAAAATTGTTTCATAGATCTACAATTGAATAAGATTAAGGGTATGTTTGCGGCAGCTTATTTGGTGCGGTGTGTTTTGGTAGCTTATGCGTTTTGAAAAAGCTGGAAGTAGTGATTTTACACAACACCTATTTAGGTGCGATGACATCATTTTGCCAGCAGACTGACTTTCCAAAAAAAATAAAAAATTATAATAGCTACCGTACCTAGTTTATCAATAGATCATTTTTAATCTGTTTATCAGCAGATTATTCAATAAGCTGCAGCCTCTAAAAAACAAGCCCTTAGATCTGACTGTTCCCAATCCATAACAAGTTGAACTTTTGATATATAAAAAAAATTGAACTCTCAGCTTTATTTGAAAATCAAAATCTTAAATTAATAATTATTTATTAATTGTCTAAGCACAAATCTCATTTCATTTTCTATAAATCTTACTAAAATCAAATCAAGATGAAGAAAAAAAAAGCTGCAAAAAAGAACAATTTCAATACACAACAAATATACAAAAAAATATATTTGATTTTAAATGAATTAATATTACTGATATTATAAATAAAGAAAATTATGATCATTATATAAATCTCCAAAATTACTACTTAATGAGTAATTAAAGAAAGTAGTCAGGCACTATCTCCATCTAATCCACACTAAACACTTATGGACAATATGCAGCTCAAAAGCCTATAAACCCTAAAACGAAAATTAACTTTTCATCTTCTAAAACGAACTAACCGTGCCCTAACAAAATCAGCAGCACCGATAAAATCAATTCCGTCTCATTCCCCCGACACCCGACTGCCGGAAGTGTTCGACGGCGACGGATATGAGACCGCCGATATTGAATCATCAGCATTGGAATCGTTCTTGTCTTTCCCCCCGCCATCACAAGCGGCGACTCCGGCGGCGAGGTTCCGGCGAGCGGTGAAGACGAAGTCCTCTGCGATGTCACATGTTTCCTGTAGTACCTCAAACTTTTCCCTGAGATTCTGAATTTCCGTTTCGCTCTCAGGCGTACGGAGACCGGCGGAGGAGCTGTGGTGGCTGAGGAAATGCGTCGCGGCTTTCATGAAGTCGTCGAAAGCTTCGCTCATCGCGTCCACTGTGCGCTTCATGGCGAGGGAATGGGCAGGTGAAGCGATTTTTGGGGAGGCTTCAACGGTTAAAGTGACGAGTTTAAATTAAGGAAATCGGGGTTTTTAGAAAATGTATTGTTCATTGGGATTTTTTGTTGATGTGGATTGGTCACTATTGATCATGATTGCATGAGACAGTTTCCTCTTTTTATTTGCAGTCGTGTTGCTAATATTGCAAAAAGTTTTTGTAAGGAGATAATTATACATTTTGTATCAAAATTATATATATATATATATATATATATATATATATATATATATATATATATATATATATA
>NEWO01000057.1:1198962-1258553 GCA_003013225.1 Phalaenopsis aphrodite | reverse complement strand
ATATATATATATATATATATATATATATATATATATATATATATATATATATATATATATATATATATATATATATATGCGTCTGTTTATATAAATATATAAGTAAATTAATCATTTTAATTTATTATAAATCTTTGTAGCATGGGGATTGTGGAAATCATTCGGGGTTTAGATGAAGGTAAATTAGTTCAGAATTACTCTAATCAAAAGGAGGATTTGATTTTGATATATCAATTCTTGGTTGCCTCATCTTATTACTAAATATCTCTTTTTTTTAAGTTATGCTTATAATGACAACTGTCTTTTAGTGAACTATGACTTATGTGGTTAATTGCTACTGCAGGTACTAACCACCTTCTCTATCATTAGCGGTGATAGTCTTTCCAGGCCATTCAACACATTGTAATCTCCCGAACCATTTTCAACGTTTATAACTCAAAATTGATATCTTCAAATGAATAGTTAGAAGAATTTATTGGGTCACAACCCTGTGAGAAGGCAGTGTTAACCCTTTTAACACCAATATTTTATGTCACCAAATTTATCAAAATCTAGAGATATATTTTCAATGTCTTTGACAACGATGTTTGAAAATTTGGGGCAATTGATGCCTCCTAAAGAACATTTTAATCACACACCAATCTTGGAGAATTTTAAGAAAGAAAGAATTTCAAATATGAACTATTTATCATCCAAGCTCCGATTTCATCAAACTTATAAACAAATGAAGCATCTAGGCAAGATGAACTCAACAACTCTAAACCAAACTTCTTGATGAAATAAGTCCAGTGAGCCTAAGATCACTCAATTATGACATCATTAATACACATTAATATTCATCAAATATTATTTGATCAAGGGAATCACTCTGGGACATTTGATGGAGGGGTTTGGATTCATGTAGTTCGTATGGAGCATGTTACTCACAAATCTATAAAAAAACCCCCCAATCTCTTCTTTAATATTGGAAATGATTATGTTGTTGAATTCTTAACCATTATATGAATGAGATGAAAAATTTAAAATGAAAGTTAGTTTACATTAGCGAGCCTTGTATAATATTTTCAGATATATAATTGATGCATATTAGAGATTTCATGATGACAGGGTAATTAATTATCATCTTAATATTGTATGAAAACCAAACAAACACTTAGCTAATTACAGAGAAATAAGTAGGCCTGAAAATGGAGAAAAATCATGAGGTCTGGTCTAGTTGAAATAATCCATTATGAATGGTGATTACATAGATCCGCTCTTCTCTTGAATTAGGGAAACTTTAATTACATAGTTGATCATTATAAATGTATAACAATAGTTCATTAATAATACATAGTCTAGTTGTAATAAATGTAGTTCTTGATGATAGCAAGTTGCAATGGTCGTAATCAATTCCTATGGAGGTTGTAGTTTGTTGTGAATGTTGCAGATGGTGGCTATAGTGTCAGCTTGTCATATAGATCATAAGTGAAACCAATGAGATTAGTTTTTAGTGTGGGCTGCAGATGTTTGCTTTAGAAGCTTTGGTTGGCCATAAAGGCCACAGTAAAAAGATGCTACACCTCTTCCAACATCTCCTCCCACACCCGTTGTTGTCACCTCTCCCGTGACACCTGCTCCAGCACCCGATGCTTCCCCATCTCCTTTGACGCTTGCTGCTTCCACACCTTCTTCTTTGCTCTTAAGCCTAGCCCTTCGACTCCTACCCCCACCCCCTCAAAGGGTACAGGTATTGCCATAGGGGGTATTTTTAACATTGTATTATATTTTTTCTTCATGTTATATTTTATTTGGTAACTGATTTTTTTCTTATGCAGATTCATCCCCCACAAGCTGCCCATCACCTGCATCACAAAGATTATCATGAGAAGATATGATGAGCCATATCTGTCGTGGGTTCAGGGAGTTTGAGGCACGATCATATAATTTGAGTAAGATTTGTAAATTTGATTTATTTTTTTATACTAACACATGAATTATTTTTTTTATTTTGTTCGGACCCTTCAAATGGATCCCAAAGCACCACCAACAGATCCGTTAAAATTTCGAGATTTGCGGCTGACATCGCCTTGTCGATATGTTCACGACAGTTTGCCTGAGGGGCGAGCGACCTACCTTGATTGGTGAGGGGCTCTGGGGTCAGTCGACTATAGCTTGGGCCCCTTTTGATTATGAGAGAAAGAGGCAGATGAATCGGGCGAACCAGGTGACGGAAGCGACCAGAGGAGTTGTGCTCCATATTGGCGGATCAGTCCTCTATACGAAGCACTACAGGAGACTGGTAAAATATTTGTAGATATTTAAATATTAATTAAAATTTTGCAATAATTCTTTAACGCTAACCATTTTTGTACGCTACACAGGCTAAGAAGTAGAACTGTGCTCCCTCCGTTGCGGAGTTGCATGTCCAAACTCATCAATGCCTAGGGAATGCACAATGGAATTCAGATCATTCCCAGCTGGTTTTCATGTGTCAATTAAAAGCTTATTTTCATCATGCAGAATGAGTTCGAATAGCTCCGGGAGAGGCACTTGGCCACTTAGGCCTAGACTGACACCGATAGCAGTGGTAATCAGTCTACCACTACACATTCAGAGTACGAGCTTTGGACCCAGGCGACAAGGAGGAAGAAAGAGAGGGTTTAAGGTTTTAGAGCGAAGGGCATAACCTTTGAGGCATAGTTCTCCCGTGGTCTTGTTCTTAGTTCCCTGAGCTCCTTACAACCAAACCAGGAGAATCCTACCAAGCAGGTGGTTACAATGAACGAGGAGATCAACCAGTTGTGCAAGCAGATGTTACAAGACCAACATAGAGTCGAGGACTCTATAACACGCATGGCGGAGACCTTAGCAGATAGCCGGGGCAAGCAGCCGATGATATCCGTTCAGGAGGAGGAAGAGAAGGATGGAGATGAAGAGTATTTTTTTTTTGTTCTTTTATTTGTAAACATTATGTCAAACATTTGTTATGAAACTTTTTGGATTAACTTTAATATTTTTATTTAGTACGATTTCTCACAGTATCTTTCTTTTAGTAATGATATTGTTTAGAGATTTGATTTGTGATATGATTGTGTTTAATGTGGTATGTGATATGGAATGTGTTTTGTGCATGCTGTAAAAGTGCAATTTATATTATTTTTTTCTGTTTACAAGTTGGCATCGGATTTTATGTCTAAAAAGGAGCACAAAATCTGATGCTAAAACGTAAATAATTTTTCGTCATTCTATGATATTTCCCAACATAAATTAGACAATAATCATGTTGCGAGATCTATAGATATATACCAGTTGTTGTGGTATATATATAAATTAAATAGGAGAACGAACGACGAAGTGAAAAATAGAACGAGAAAAATTCATACCAGAAAAGAACACACAGATTTACGTGGTTCGACAAATTGCTTACGTCCACGGAGTTACAGATGATTTTACTACTTGAGGAATTTACCCCAGTTGATCACCTCGACTTACAAGAGAAATCTCTCACTTTGTTGGTCTCTTCTTCTCTCGCTTTTCTTCTCTCTACACCGAGATACACCAAAGAAACTCTACATCGAGATACACCGAAGAAGATAAACTTACAAGAGAAATAAACCCAATTTCTCTTTTGCCACAAGCCACCAAGAAGAAGCTAATGGAGAACAATCTTCTTTTTCTTCTTTTTTCTTCCTTCACTAAAAGGAACTACTTCTTGCACCTTCCTTCCTCTTTCCCGAGGAAAACCAAAGAAGAACACCGTGACTTCTCTAACTGAAGAAGAGTCGTGCAATACCTTTTATCACAAACATGAGGGAACGAAGGGATGCTTCGCTTCACAACAGAGGAGGGCATGCGCGGTTGACGCCTACGGCCCGCGAACGGAAGCGGGAGACGCGACTCTTCGCGAAGCTGACGGTGGTGCGAACAAGAGGCGGGAGAGAGATAGCGGGATCGAGCTCCAGCACAACAAATCTAATGCTAATATTCATCATCTGATATTTTCAAATGCAAATGCTGACGCGAGTTATGTAAAATCAAATCTGACACAAGAATCGATACATAATTTGCGTCGTATTATTTCGACATAAATTAGACATAAATAAAATTACCGACAATCAATTTAAAGTCAGAATAAATCAGATTCAAATCCGACGCTAATCCTTAAATACCATCGGTTTTGCGTCGGATTTGCATCTGATCTTGCTGACACAAATATGTTTAATTTTTGTAGTGATAGTATCATAATTTCAACTAGTACATGCCATGTAATATTTGCCCTTTAGACTTTTCAAACAAAAGCCCCTGCTATTGTTTCATTCAACTTCTTTTTACATGTGTGTTTGATCTTCGTATAACAGTAAAACATTAATATATCACTTTATGGCCGCAAATTATGAGCACACAAAAATTATAATTATTGAAGTTTAATCATGTTGCAAATATTATGTTGAACTCACATGCAATGTATTCATATTGAGATCATCTTTTTTTCTTAAAGAAAATAATTTTAAAAAATATCATAATATAAAAAAGTAAAATTTTTATTTTAAAAATTTATTTTGCTGCGAGTTACGACTCGTATTGACATCCAAAAATAATTGTATTTTTACAATCTTATTTCGCGCTCGGATCTAAATGATAATGTATCTAACAAGACACAAATTTAGATTTCCGAAAATAGGGGCAATTATTTAACACATTAATTGAAAGTTTATCCAATCAAATATAAAATTGTTGCAATCTTAAATTGCAATTTTGGAAAATAAATACAAAATCATCCAAATTATGACTTCAACAAACTTATAGACATAGTTGTACCGAATGTCTTGACAAGTCAAAAATAGTAAGAGTGAACAAATCAGATGCATATTCAAATAAGCCTGAAACATAATGACCAAATAGTTTATGAATCTCACATGAGTATATACTCAAAATGAGTTTGTCAATTAGAGCAATCTAACAATCCCAAAATTACTTTTCTCTCGATGCAATATATATATATATATATATATATATATATATATATATATATATATATATATATATATATATATACACACACACACTTATCTTTAAAGTTACTAAAAAGTTTAAATGTTGAATGAATTTTCTGTAAGTCAATCAATATGGGCTCCATGAAGGAGCGATTTATAGATTTTAGTAAGACTTGTTGAATGATTTTAAGGAAAATTATAAACATAATTTCATTTTCATATGAGATGGATGAACTTAAGAAAGACCTAGACATAAAATTAGCAACAATTTAGATAACCAAAAAATTATAGCTCTACCCAAGGCTTGACACCCATGCTTGACACCCATGACCACTATCATTACTCGTTCACCATCTCCATCCAATCTTCATCTCTCAAATATCATCATTGGATCGCTAGCTCCTTGCTACTGTAGCCTGATCATTTTCTCTTAATCACAATCAATAGACTGACATCTATCAACTATCATCTCCTAGTTATTATTATTAAACTGTTATCACTTGATCATCATCTTCCAATCATTTTGTTGTTTTATCACCATCATCCCTTCACTATTATCTCTCCATCATGATTACCTGATCGTTCCCATTAACCCTTATCATTCAACTAATCGTCATCATTATTTTCTACTACTTATTCCATAATTTTTACTACAGTTGCAGGAGATCAAACACGTAATCCCAACTAAATATTCATTTCTTCTCTAATGATGGGAAATAACAAATTTTTATAACTTTGTGTTTATAGAAGATTATTTCAATTGAGTAGAATTGGGCTCAATCATATTTTTCTTTTTCGAGTTTTTTAAGTACAATTTTTGTTCTTTTCTTTCTTTTTTTCATTTATGTATTTGTGTGTGACATCTTCATGCAGAATTAGGACACGGGACTTATTCTCTATTTTTTGTTTTTTTTATTATTTTCAATTAGCAAGAGCTTGAAGATCTATAGTAACAGTTGACGATGAACTCTATGAACTCTACAAATGCCCACTTGTCAATAGCTGATTATCATCTCTTTACTTGATACTACACCAACAAGTTTTCATCATCCTACATGAATCTCAAAGCATAACACAGATCTCGAGATGATATTTTGAGCAAGAAACATTCAAATCTTGATAAAAACTCATCCAGAGCGCCTGTTTCAGCAAACTTATAGTCAAACTGACCAACTCGATGAGACGGGCCTAATGATATCAAAATTAGTTCAATCCGAGTCAAATCAAGCCCAAATAAAGTCATTAAACCATTTTTGGAAGGTTTCTGGACACATTTAAGAGATCAAACAAAAGCCAAATCTGACAATTTTATAGTCAAATTGAGCGTCTCGACAAGTAGAACCCAATGAGCCCAATATCACTTTATTTCGACATCATTAAGGCACCCAAATGTTCATTAATTATTGTTTGATTGAGAGAAACTCTCCGGACCGTCCGATCAAAATGGTTCATATTCTTACATTAATTACACACAAAACACTATAAATAGAGTGTCTCTCCTCTCATGAAAGGGGGAACTTAAACCTAGAGAGAGCCTGAGGCCTTGATGAGGAGTTGCAGCCCAGCATCACCGCTGATAATCGTCGACCACCGCCGAACTCTGTTGGCCTTCGCTAACCGTCATCAATCACTACCAACCAGATGCCGACAGTCGACACTGTAATATGAAAAATATAATTACACTTTCTTTTTTGTGAGACTAGATTTTTTTAATCATCAATCAATAGTGGATTTTCACAACTAGGCTATGCCCTGTGGTTTTTCCCTTTCCGGGTTTTCCATGTAAGAGCTTTTGGAGTAGTCACTACTAATTTCTCTTTCATCCGTGTATGTGTTGAATTCTTGTACAATGCTAAGACGATAATCTATTGCTCTACAACTGCGGATTTTCTAACACACATCAATATTGTTGATCAATATCAACCAGACACACGATTACCATTAATCTTATGTTATCTCCCAATCATTGTCAACTAACTGTCATCACTGATCATTGTCGCACGATCATCATCATCCAATCCTTGTTATCACCCTTCACTACTTCCAAAATATATACAACAACCATAAAAAAATTAAGAACATGCTTCCAACTTTATAATCTCATCCTCTTCAATTAAAGGGAAGAGCAAATGTTTGCTCCTTCACATATCTAATGGAATATTTCAAATGTGTTAGATCACTTAGTTTTCTGTTTTCCTAATTTTTTACGTAAGAAATTTGATGCATCATTTTCACCATTATTTATTTGCTTGTGTGTATTATCTTTGTACAAAAATGGGCTAACTATTTTTTTCTGTACTATCATAGATATTTTAATATTGAATAATAATTCTTACTATTTTTATAATAATATATGATAATTTTAAGTCATTCAAAAAAGTTAACATGGCAAGTGAGACATCAAATAATTTAGCGGGACATACCTAAAAGGTGAGCTAAAGCAAACATATGCCATCAAATAAAATCCTCTCATACTTTATGCAATTTCAAAAGAGATGAGCTTAGAATTATGGTTTATTTAATAAATAAAGTGCCAAAATAGTCCATGGGCCATTTTAATCTCATAATTTATAAAGATATTAAATTACTCTTAAGACTTTAAAAAAAAAGGGTACAATTACTCTCATTTAAGACTATTTTTACATAGATTAAAAGAGTCGGGCGATTAAATTGACACTTTTATAAATTTTGAAACTAAAATGACCAACTGCAAAAAAATCATGAATCATTTTAATAATCTTCTTCTTGTTTTATAAGTTATTAAATCTAATTTAAAATTTCTTAATAACTTGATTCATATTTTTTTTTCAATTGAATATTATTGGATCCTTTTAGAACATAAGACCAATATAATTCGTTCCCCCAAGAGCAAGTAAGGACTACTCTATTTATATCATTCATAGGGTGCCATTGATTTTAGTAGGCTTACACGAGAAAAAAATAAAAATATGATATTGTCGTCAGTACTGTAGGAGGCTTATCTGAGATTTATTGTTAAATGGATACCGTTGTGAATGTCAGGCCGCTCATAAATGAGCATTTTCCAGGGAGTCACCTCATCTTTCATGTTAAGCGACTTTGTGAGGAGAGCTGGACCGAGGAACATGAAAGTTCTTTCAATGAGTAAACTTTGTTTCTATCATGATTGCCGATGTGACCGACAAATACGATTAATCAGCCATAGATGAGCAGCAGGCACATGAAAAAAATTCAAATTTTGACAAAAAAAAAAAGGTCTAATAGACCCCTAAGGCCTTTTTTTATCTACAAAGACCCATAAAGACTATTTTTGTTTGGGATGTACAAATATAAACGCTATACATCAAACGTGTGCTCCACTATCGGTCAAGTAGGGCTGTCAAAACGATTCGTTGTTCGCGAACAGCTCGTTCGCTAAGTTAATGAGCCGAACATGAACAAATATTTATTCGTTCGTGTTCGACTTGTTTTGGCTCGAATACACACACACACACACATTAGTATTTTAAAAAAAATTGATTGACTACAAGGCTACAAAGCTTTATAATCAATTAAAATTATTAATTAAGAAAATAGAGTAAAGAATATTAAATTAAATTCAAATAATATTTTAAATCTTGCCGTAATCCTTAACATCTTATGACTACGTGATTAGGGTTGTCAAAACGACTCTTTGTTCGTGAATGGCTCGTGTTCAGTGTGCTAAACAAACGAGCCGAACACGAACACACTTTTTGAGCTCGAAATATAAACGAGCCGAACATGAGCTATGCCTGAGCTCGCACGTGTTCGGCTCGTTCACCTCTAATGTCAAGCATCTTCATCAAATGATCAACAGATCTCAGCCCTCTACCCGGCATTTATGCCACAATCGTTCCACAATCAAACCACCTAAGAGATCCACACCGTCCATTCTAATTTTGCCTTCAATATTCTACGGAAATTTGCGTGCGCGAATGTCTCACACCAAAAGGAGAACAGGTCAGTCTACCGAAAAGCATGACTGTGATGTCAACCGAGTGGCGTGTCCTTCCAACCCACTCCATCGCATTCCTCAAATTATTTACGCAGGTGCCACTTAAGGAGAGTTCATTACATAATTTAAATATATTTACTAAAATTATGTTATTAAATAAATCGTTCCAAATGTATCGAAATGAAATCTTTTAGTGAAATAATTTTTCATCTAATTTGATTGCAAATATTTATATTTTCAATGCTTTCTAAATATGGTGCAAAATAAATACTGTATATGTATCAAATATTTATGAAATTGATAGGTTATAGAATATATATATATATACATATACATATATATATATATATATATATATATATATATATATATATATATATATATATATATATATATTGTATTGGTCGACAAATATATAATTTATATTGGTTTTTGTCTCGTTACAATCTTAGTATTTAACAGCATCTTATCATGATAAAAATGATGTGGTATATAAAAGTGTTTCCATTTTAAGTTATTTTGAAATGCATAAAAAAATGAATAAAAAAAATTAATATCAAATATATCATGCAATTATTTTTCATGCAACCCACCAACTAAACTTTTAAAATCGCTATATTACTTATTATACTAGACTGAAAATCAAATGCCCTCTAAAAATCATTTTTTATAAAATATATAAGAAAAAAAAAACTATATATTTAAAGAAGTTTTTAAAAATAAATCTTAAAATTAATATTTTATTTTTGGGACATTTTCATACATGACCCCTCTTGAATTTGAATATGTCATGTCAATCACACCGAAAGAATAGAACGTAGAACAGGAGAGCGAGAGGGAGGGAGGGAGGAGGGAGGGAGGTCAGTGCGTCGTGACTTACCCATTCGGGACAAACTGGGATGTCTGTGGCTCTTATGATTCTTTTTTAATATCATTAAAAGTAAAGTTACAATATAGGGGTCTAAAACCTCCTAATACATGAAACGTTCATCCTATTTATAGATAATATGACAGTACATTAAAAATATATTTATTTCCCTACTTGAGAGAGGGTTGTACATGACATACCAGTCTTTTTCCATATTGAGTATGTCGCTAGGCAGTCCTTCGGTCGGTTGGGCTTGCCTTTGGTCGGCTGGGATTGCTTTTAGTCGGTTAGTAGCCCTACAATTGAACAACATTCCTTTGGTCGATTGGTAGCCCTACGACTGACCAGCAACTCTTCGATCGGATGACAACCCTTTAGATGGCTGCTAGTCCTTCGGTCGTTTGATTGGCTTTCATTCGGCTGACATGCCTTCATTTGACTAGTAAGCCTTTGTTCAGTGGGCAATCCTTTGTTAGGTTGTGCTTTGATCGTATGATTGGTTGTCGATCGTCTCACTTAGCCTACAGTCATCTGATAGCTCTTCGATAGGCAGGATATCTTTCGGTCATCTGACTGGCCATCGATCGTCTAACTGACATTCGATCGTCCGACTGGCCTTTAAGCGTCTAATATTCCTTCGATCATCTGACAGCACTACGATCATCTCGATGGCTTTATGTAGGTGGAGCTAACCTTTAGGTATTGTTAGATCTTCTAAGAATCCATATGGGCACATTTTTAGCGTGCACCACAAAACTTTTATGTATTTACACATCTGACATAATTTTTACTTTACTTGTGTAATTAGCATCTTCCATATTTGCATCCAAATATATATATTCGTGAATAAATGCGGGGTAATATAGGAAATTCGGTATGCGGGCGTCCCCGTTCCCGGAAGCTTACCGGCCGTTTACATCTTGACTCTTATTTCCTCCTTCCATCTTTCGCCCTTCAACTATTTATTCCCCGACCTCATCGCGGCGAAATTCGCAACTTCTTCCCGCTCAGCTCATATCCGATTCTCCTTATCCTTACGTCGCGATGTTTCTGACGGAGAAGAATGCTTCTCCTTTTTCCCTCTTCTTCTCTTCAAGCCCCAAAAAGTCGCCCGCTGGCGGTATCATGAAGCCATTTGAAGAAACCTTAATCACCCGGCTGAGCTCCCTCCTCCCGATCCCCGACTCCTCGCCATCAGTCCCTCTCTCCTGGCTCTCCCGCGCCGTGGATCTGTTAACTCTAACTCTAGCAGACGTGGCCGTCGTCATCTCAGATCCCTCCCTCTCCACCACCGATCGCGCCGCTCTCTCTTCTCACCTCGATTCCAGCGTCGCTCTCCTAGATGCCTGTAACGCGATATCGGCTACAATAGATCGTATCCTCCACGGCCGCCTTCTCGTCCGACTTTCCCTCCACCTCATCTCTTCCTCACCATCGCTCTCTCCCGATCGACTCCGCCGCGCTCGTTCCGCGATCGCCGAGTGGGAGGCCGCCGACGCCTCGCCGGCGAAGCCGAGCGACTCCATCAACCTCTGCAGGCTACGACCTAAGGATCCGAATCGCGGCAGGCTCACCACCGTCCGCCGCGCGATTTACGCCGTCGAGGCAATATCTGATCTGGTAGCGAGGACCGCCCTTGCATTTTTGGGGCATAAAGGGGATTTTCTCTTAGGGCATCGTGTTTCTACAGATTTTGCGTGGGCAGCGGCGTATAACGAGGTCGTCGAGAAGATCTCGGCCAAGCTTTCTCGTGGGGGGATCGCCGGCGAGATCGAGAAGATGAAGAGGAGCGTGAGGAAACTGGCAATTAACGTCGACAAGCACGACGGCGGTGGGGCAGTAACGGAGGTGTTACGTGACGCCGTCAGGGGAGGGGAGGAATCCGTAGAAGAATTGACGGAAGGAATGGATCGGATGGCTAACGCCGTGAACGCGCTTTTTCGCGCGGCTTTGGGAACGAGGGAGGCGGCCCTTGAGTGCTTTAGGGTTAGGTCTGGAAGGTGTAATTAGGGTTGTGGTTGGCGTAGTGGTAATTTCTCTCGCGTCAGAAATGGCTTGCTTAACGCTTAACTATAATGGGAATTTGGACTGTTACGGTAAGCGATCTGTAACATTCATTGCCAATCGGTTTTCTAATACAAGCATGGGGGTGCTATTTCATAAGATGTTTGATGCTTTTGCGTATATATGTGAAGGATTTGTAAAGTTGTGTAAGGATAGTTGGAGATTAGTGATTTATGTATATACTATAAAAAATAATAGGGGGATTTACAATTTTATATGCACACCGCCCAATTTTAATGTATTCATATAACTAATATCAAATCATGAAAATTCGCATATGTATGGCACAATTCTGTTGTATTTATATATCTAACACCCACTCTTAATATTTTGGTGTTATTAACCTATATATGTAGGGCTGTCAAAACGGTTCGTTGTTCGCGAACAACTCGTGTTCGGCTCGTTAAGAAGCTCATGTTTGGCTCATTAATTTCGTTTGATAAGTTAACGAGCCAAACACGAACTAAAATGTGTTCGTTCGTATTCGGCTCGTTTTGGCTGGAAATACTACTCATCAAGTTTATATATATATATATATATATATATATATATATATATATATATATATATATATATATATATATATATATATATATATATATATATATATATATATATATATATATATATATATTAGTATTTTAAAAAAAATCTAACTGACTACAAGCATAAAAATTACTATTAATTTAGACTGGTCAACTTGACAACCCAAGTATAACACCAGTTAATTCGGCAACAAATGCTTGGGAGCTCGTCAGTTTGGCCAAGTTGGTAGACAATCATTTCGGCAGCCATACTTGGCAGCTTGTCAATTCGGCCAATTCGGCAACTCACCAATTAAACCAAGTTGGCAAATCTTCGATTCAACAGCTTGGCTCCCGCCCAAAGGCATACAAGGCTACATCTTACTTTTTATAGTCAGTCTTACAAAAAATCATTAACATAAAGATTTTCTTTCAAATCATTAAGATATTTAAATAATGTGATTTTCAAAATAAGAAAGAGGATTAGTTGCTTTCACTTTTCAAGCCAGAGGTGTGACCGAAGAAGTTGGCCATAATAACCTTTTGCGGTTAAGGTGCGACCAAAGAAGTTGGCCATAATACTCTATTGCGGTCAAGGTGTATGTAGATCAATTTGTAACCCTATTATAGCAATGAAGTTAAAAAGCAGTATATTCTAAATGTAGGATAAGCCCGCACAATAGAATTAAGGGTCCGTTTAGGGCAGCTTATAAGTGCGGGCAGCGTTTTGAAAACGCCACCGTACCGTTTGGTTCGCGCGTTTCGCCAGTTTATCTGAAACTGTGTTTGAGATTTTATACTAAACGTAGGCCGCGGGTAGACCCCTGCGGCCGGGCCGCGGGCCGTGTTTCAGGATAAACAGCTTATCCTGAAACACACAAGCTGCCCCAAACGGACCCTAAGTTAGAAACACGTTTTCCTAAGTGAGAGGTAATAATATTTTGGTAAGGGTAATGTCCTAAAAGGACGATAAGTTTCAAGTAATAAGCTTAATAATGCTCCATCATTGTTGTAGAAGCATACATCCTATAACTCCATTGGAGTCAATTTGAACAAAAAAAATTTTTGGAGTATTTTGGGCATCTGAGTAATATGGCAATTATAAAATAACAAATCAAATAAAAGTTGAGGTTTCTTAACATTTCGCCATAAACATAACACTTAGCAGCTAAGATGGCCATGTCTTCCTAGCCCTCGAAAAGCGGCTATGAAAAACAGTGGGTTCGTTACATTTTCCACTGCATCGATCAGTTTATAAAAAACCCATACGTATGTATACAAAACTTCCCACCAAGGAAACATAGTTTCACTTTTTATCCTACGTAAATCAGCAAACTGGCAACATTTTTAAGTACTAGGAGTTGGACAAGCTGCATTTGGGTTAGATACGTCAGTCCAAAATTTGGCCACTTAAATAGCAGGCATTTCCTATTTTACGAGCAAAAGAGTCAGAAATGACTTGCCACGAAGGTATACTAGATTTGTGGCTTCTCATTGTCATTAAACGTTGGTTTTAAAGTTGCCAATCTATTGGAGAAAGGCCTAACCTCTCAAGCATCTCATTTGTCTTGGAAAAATGCCTGTTATAGAGGAATTAAGATATTAGAAGTGTAAATAAAGTGTCACATTAGAAAATAGTGGTATTGTAATATAGACAAGTGAAAGATACGTAAAAAACCTATATTTGCAAGGCATACATGTAAATAACAGAATAAAATTCAATTCAAATCTGCAAGCAGATAAAAGCATTCTGAAAAAAATTTATGTTACGTACATCAAGCGAGAAAACGCTAAAAAAGAAAAAAATCATTGATCTTTACAGTATCAACTTAATGATAAATTTTAGATATTCATCTCTTCTTATTTAGTGTAAAAACTAGAAAATTTATAATGGGAAATATAAGTAAAATAAAAGCCAAGTGATTACAATTTCCAACTCAGACGTATTATTTAAACATTCAAAAATTTTAAAGAGGCAGAAAGTGCAAAAAACTTTCTAGTGGATTTATATATCCCGGAAAATTTTGGGTCTGAGAAGCAAAAGCATAGAATCAATAAGAATGGAAACGGAAGATAAACCTGCATCCAAAAAAGCCTCTATTAGCAGAAAGTCCTGACGGATGAGCTGCTTTAAGGATATGGTGTTTTGTTGCATCTATCAGTCTGCAAACAAAAACACAGGCATCTTCAGAAAATAAGTTTTAAATAGAAAATTAACAGATTTACACGCGCTATTCAGTATTTATGTAGCCAGTGACAAATTCAAATAAGTCATCGGACATCTTGTTTTATTGAAAGTAACCAGAATCGAGTTACTGTGACTGAGAGAACTCAAAACAAGTATTAAATGTCCTTCATTTTTTTTTTTATGGCTCCTAAGTAGGAAAAAGATGATCATATGAGCACATTCTTAGAATATAATCTCTTCCTAGAATCAATTTTTTTTAACAAGTCATAGGGCGGTAAGATAAAACAATTCAAAGAGCTTACTTGGACTTCCCTTGAGCTGAATTACCCCAGAGAATAAAAACAATGCCTCTTTTATTCTGTGATATTGTTCGAATAACAGCATCAGTAAATGGTTCCCACCCTTTTGTGGCATGAGAATTAGCTTGATGTTTTCTAACTAAAGCACAAGAAAAAAAAAACAATCAAATAGTCTCTCAATTAAACAGCATTAATATAATTACATGCCTTCATCAATTAATAAAGTAAATAAATACTGGTTCCACCTTATTGGGTTAAGTACTACAATACTTAAAATAGCAGTGTTTTCCTACAATCCGCCATGAACTAGTGCAATACATTAGCTTTCCTTCTGTCTATACAAACAGCAACCTCCTTATCTAAGTCTAACCATCAACTTCCTTTAGAATAAATTGTTCTACTCGCACTTTGGTTAGGATGTTCTCTTAGGCGTTTTTGTTGAAGGGGTGCAGAAAGCATTTCATAGTTAATATGTACAAGCACTAAAGCGGTAGCTTAAGAAAGATTGAGCACAAGGAAATAAACCAGATAATTTGATCAAGTGAGTTGGAATAGCAATGATTATCTATTAAAAAATTCAATAAACTTGTCATTAAAAAAAAAAAAAAAAACTACAATACAATCGAACAAACACTTCATGTTTCCCAAATATGTTGATAAGTAAATCAGCTAAAAAGTAAATAAATAAATTAACCACCATAATGAAGTTAATGTACATAACATATATGTAACTGTTTATTGGTTTTAGAAACTTGGATCACTTAAAAAGATGAGACATGACTTAAAAAATTATAAATCAGCTGAAGATGATAAATGACTTCCTTATTGGTTTTAGAAACTCCGGTCCAAAATGTTCTACCTAACTCAGTTCCATTCACAATTACTCATTCACGCCTACCACATTACTATCTCATGTTTTAACTATTAAAGGGGAAAAAATCGATCATTTTATGCATCCAGCAATCGCAATTAAATAAACAGAAAGGAAGAGAGGGGTGAGAAGAGGTTAAGCATTCAACAATGGTTATCACATTCAACCCTTATTTTCAAAGCAAGTGATTGTGTTCACACTGAGACAAAATGGCATATTTGGCCTTCTTTATAAGATGTGTAATCTCTTCATATCCCTTTTTAAAAATTTAATGAAATATTTGTTTCCTTAGCAATTGGGCCCATAAGGGGATCACACCAAACCAAAAAACCTTTCGACTCGAGTTCCAAATTTTTTTGTGTTTATTTTCTTATTTTTATTTGAATTTTCTCTAGAGTTACTTGCTAACATTTTCAGAAATGTGGTGTATAGGCAAGATGTGAAGAAAGATCATATGAATTGCAATAAATAAAATTCTAAGATTTAACTAGCAAATAATTAACTAATCGCTTAATGACATATTCTAATTAGAAAAAACTAGCTTTAAAAATACTTCTTTACCATATCCTTACATTACAGCTGCATTTAGTGTCAGAAGTCTGAACTGGTATAGAAAAGCAGAAATGATTTGATCAACCACAATATCACCAAGGGACAAACTTACATTAGACTGTAACGCATCAAAGAAACTTAAACAAGTACATGATAAACAGTGCAAAGGCTAGCTTAATCAAGATAGTTAATAGAAGGACTGCTTTGGTTCTGTTTATTGCTGCTATGGATTTATTACATTTTCTACAGAGGGATAGGTAATACACTATACCTCACTGAAAAGATCAATAAATAAGCTGAACAGTAACCAAAAGAAATAAACAAGTATAATAGAAGAGAGATGTCGTAAACAAGTTGTTTCAATATGTGATCACAATTAATATGAGATAGTAGATACAACTTTACAGAATAATACTGAAAAGAAATCATAAAGGCACCTCAAAGTTAGAAGAAGGTTGATCCTAAGACCATTAATGATATTTTCTCAGAATTATACACAGTGAATATACAAATGAGTGAAGAGCGGATCTAACTTTTAAATCACTTCATATTAGAGCATCTGTTTGGGACCAAAGTAAATAACTAATAAAGGGCCCAAAGCAGTCATTTTGGATCAGATACACAAAGGTCTCGTACTGGATCTGGTTATTAAACCTTTAAGCCAACGGTTCAAAACCAGTTCCTGGATGCAGTTCAAACTAACCCAACTAGACTTCCACTTTCAAAATAAATACCCCAATAGAAACCCCATCATAAACTCATTTGATTTCTCCCATATCCTTTAAGTTTCCAATGGACCATATCCAATGTTCCAAGCAGTAAGCCTTATCATCCAGTCCCGACTTGTACAGTTCAGAAATATTCTTGGATAAATTTGCTTAACACTATTACTCTTGCCTCGCTTCTCCATTGCTCTACACTACAAAAACCACTTCCTGAACAGAAGATATTCAATGCATGCTGCAGCCTGTAGGTATTAATAATTTCAAAAAACTTTATGTAATATACCTTAGTTATCATATATATTCTATTTTCATAGCCAGCCTTATTTAATGTGATATTACGTCACATTTCAGAAATTCACATCTGTTTCTTCATCATTCTGCTCTCACGCATATTGATGTTGATGCATTGCCAAATTCTCCATTTCTAGGGCTGTTAAAAAAGCTCGTTGTTCGCACTCGTTCGCTGAGTAAATGAGTCATACATGAACAATTTTTTTAAGCTCGAATTATAAACAAACCGAACACAAACAACCCTTTGTTCGCTCGTGTTCAGCTCATGTTAGCTCGAAATAAATAAATTATATATATTATTTATATAATAATATTATATGTTATTTATGTAATAATATATTATATATATTTAAATCTAAGTTTAAATCATAATAGCTCGTGTGGTCATATGGCCCTGCACCATCTATAGCACAAAGTGGTATAGGTTCGAATCCACCACCTTATGTCTATTTTTTCCAATTAATTTTAACGAGCCAATTTTGAGCCAAACATGAACGATCTCGAATGAGCCGATTTCGAACGAGCAATTTTGAACGAGCCGAACATGAGTCAAGCCTGAGCTCACTCAACCTCGGCTCGTTTCCACCACCTTAGTATTCATCTACTATAGGGACTAAGACATTTTTCCGTGATATCCTGAAAAATTGTGAAAATTTAAGACAATCCACTAATAGATTGTTCACAAGGAAGTTTAAATATATGCATGCCTATCTAAATTTGCATGCCTAAATAATAATATCAAAGCATTAAAAGGCTTATAAAGGACATAATCATGTAAGCGCAACTGACAAACAATGATGAAAACAAAAAAATGGTGCGTACCAGTAAGGACAGTATTGAGCAGAAGCACGCCCTGCATAAGATCATCAAGTTGCGTCAAGTTGCAGCAAAATAAATAAAGCTTAAATGCTTCATATTTTTGATTGGGTACTGAATAAGTTAACCGGTAAAAAAGATACAAACAGCCAATAAAATGAAGATTTTCTATCAGCAGGCAAATTACAAAAAATGTTTCCGTGCATCATATAAAATATGACATAATGTGATATATCCTTTTCAAGAGACTAAGTCCTGATTGGTAGAGATGGTTTTCAAGATTTGAAGCTGCATATCCATACTAATAAATCATAGTTCAAACTCCAAAAGATGATTCACAACTACTTTTTGGCAAATTTTGAAAGGAAAGCAATAGCTAGTATAATGTGACGGTTTCTTTTTTATTTCCAATGAAAAAAGAAAATGGGTTTATCGCACGTCAAATCCAAACACAAAAAATTCAAACAATTTCTTCACCAAAAAGTAAAATTAAAAAAAAAATCTTGAGTTGCATATGGACAAATTGGTCCTTTAGTTGTCTGTTCAGTTGAAAGCCTCACTCCCGGGGCACTTGAGCCCCCAAATTTAATGAGTCCTTATCATGCCCAAAATAAATGAATAATATCTTCCAACAGCAAACTATAAATAGTCTGAACCCGCAAAAAACAACATAAGCCGTGCTTCCCCAGCCCGCCATGCCCGCATATAAATTCTATGTGCAACACCACAAAGTATTGTCTTACAAACATAAGAGGTAGATGATAACCATAGTGACATAGATACCGGAACTATAGGTAAAAACTGGCAAAGTGAAAAGCTAAATGTTACACAGACAAACTGTCTCATAACATTCCACAATATCAATGTGAAGAAGCCTTACAATCAAAGTTCAGAACTCAAAGAAACCCCACAGAAACATAATTGAATCATCACAAAAACAGTATACACTACCTGCACTGCCCATCTTTCCAGATTTCCATGTAAGGGAATGGAACAGCCAACATCCTTTTGAAGTTCCTTAAAAATATTGATTAAGCTTGATGGAGGTTTGATGCCCTCTGGCACTGAGAAAGCGAGGCCCATAGCTTGACCAGGTCCATGATAAGGATCCTGAAACAGAAGATTACGGTTCTATCATAAGGTTTCTTTACTAAAGCCAAAATTTATATAGCCAGGTCAGCACATAAACATAACAAACTTATATTACAACCACTCTTGATTTTGCTTATAATCTCATAATCATTAGCATTATCCCAACAATTTTGTTTCGAATTTATTATTCCACATCCTCCATTGATACCAAATTAATGTTATAGGAGCTGCTAACTTGTTGATGCACAACTTTTGATTTATCCCTTTATTTTCATAATCCTTCACATTAATTCTATCTTCTCTTTTTGAGGCCTCAATCAAATCTTCAGTTTGTTTGTTACAAATAATTCAATCTCAAGTCATGAGAGACCCATTTTTTTAAGCTGCCCATTGTTTGAAACCTGTTAGATTGATAATTGTGTTAAGGCAAGCGATACAGGATTGCTGACGAGCCAATGCAGGTGTGATAACTATTAGATGAGATATATTTGGCTTTAATTTAGATGATAGTTTGTTCAGATGTTCACTCCAAAATCTGCTAAGAATCAACACAAATCTAGGCAACCAAAACAAAATTTGCCTGGAAAATCATCCAAAAAATCTACAAGCATTCAAAATTGAACATTTCTGCCAATTTTGGCCAAATGTTCTACATATTACTAAAGATTTATTAAGAGAACTATTAGCAATACTCTCTAAATCCAACAAGTATAGCCCACGACTCGTGCACACAACCCTGGACAACCACTCACACCTAACCGCTACCCCTTTCACCGTTTAAAAATTGCTGCTCAAACGTTCACACAAAAAAATCGCAAATAAGAAGAAATGTAGCAGTTTCGTGCCAAATTTATCATTTTTCCTCATAATCATATTTCCAAACTCATTCCTCCCTCCTAGTATCTGAAAAGATTGGCTTCTTAACTCACTATACAAAAAATATAGTATTAAAGACTAGGAATCTTCAAGTCGAGTGTTATACCTGACCAATGATCACAGCCTTCACCCGATCAAACGGAGTAGAGTTTAGGGCATTGAATATAAGGTGTGGCGGAGGATATATTGGAACCATCCCCCGTAGTTCGCTCTCCACGAACCTACAAAGATTCTTCCAATAGGGATTTTGAAGCTCCCCTGGAAGAGCTTCAAGCCACGTCTCCTCCACTAGAAGCTCCTCCAACTTCACATATTCCATCCCTTTGGCTACATTCAAAAGCACCGGTAGTATCTTCGGAAGCGCTGAAGGCTGAGTGATACACGGCGAAGAAGAAAAAATAAAAAAGCGCACTTACCTTTCGCGCTCTCAATTCTCTCGACGCAGACCCTAGCATTTCTTTTCGATCTCGCCAAATATTTATTGAACTCAACTCTTCTTCGCTGTTCATCGGTCAGAATGGAGGGTGATTCTGGTTTAAGCTCGTCTGAGCCGCCATTGCCGACAGAAGGGTTACTGTGAGTGGAGATGCATGAACTGGGGACTAGGGTTTCGCGTGACGGTGGGAGAGATCGGAGACGCTTGGCTGGCTGCAAGATTTCTGCTAGGGCTTGGGAAGGGGACGAAGCCATTTTACGGACGAGCTCCGCTGAACAGGTTCGAATATTTATGGAGCCGAAGGGTAGGGATTTTGGCGGGAGATGTAGGCCCCTTTTGGACAGCTTACAACTACGGCGGTTGCCGTTTGTTTCACACTTTCATGGGCTTAAACAAAAACAAAGTTTTCTATTTGTGAATGACGCAGCCAGCGGGATCATCTCTGCGGTTCGTGTTTCGTTCACATAATATTACTCTAGTGCCCTCGCTCACATCTCCTGTGCTCTCGCATCTCCCTTCCTCTCAATCGCATCCTCTGCGCAGCCGCTCCTCCCTCTTCTTCGGCAATCTTTCTCGAAAGGTATAACCTCTTCATATCTCCTCGTTCCTCGTCATAAGCTCGCCAAAACAGCGCCCTTCTTTCCTCCGTCGCTTGCTATTCTCCCTTCCTCAATCGGACAGTTTCAGCCGCTTCACCCAATCTATTTCTTATTTCCTTGCTCTGAATGCTGCGGACACATCATAAAATCGATCTCTTCCTTTGCACGGTAAGTCATTTTTAGCGCCTCCTTTATGTATACATTTATAAGGGTAAAAGGGCATATTCAAATATGTTTTTTGGTGAATAGTTTTGGAGTTGAACTATTACCTGGAACGGGCAGAGAATGATTTAAAAGAGCAAATTCAAATAGGTACTCCAAGGATTTATAAAACAAAACATGTTAATAGCATATTTCCTAGTGGCCGAACTAGTGAGCATTTCTATTCTTCTTTTATCTGTAAATATTTGAGAATCATATACATCCATTTTATAGCAATATTGACAGCCTCAGGTTATAGGAATTTAGAGTTGTTTCCACAAGACCTTAATGGGAGTCATGTTCACCATCAATGAGCTGAAAAGGATGGAAAACACAAGAAAGCAGCATGAAAAGAATTAGAAAACTAAATGAAATGCTTATTTATAAGAATAAATGGATTTTTACAATTTGAATTTTCTACACCTCTTTTCCTGATTCTGCTCTTCTCCTCATTAGGAATAAAAAGTTGATATGGTCTTTGCACTGATCTTTACTGTTGAGACATGAATTGCCTTTGTATTATTCATAAGTCAATCATTGATATGTGTTGTTTGGACTTCAATGTTGCATTATTGCTAGATAAATTGCTTTAGAACTCGTGTAGGTTGAATTTCAGCTTTATATGGGTTTCAGTTTTTATTGGTTGAGTTCGGTTGATATTGGTTGATATGGGTTGATTTCTGGAACTGAATGAGCTTCAGTTTTTATTTGAATCATAGTAGTTCTTTTCTCTGAACTGTGAAGATTGGATTTCAGCTTGCCCAACCTACAGTCATTGGAAAGCTGTTTGTTAGCAATTGTTTTAAATGTTGGGCAAGCTGTTTGAATTGCCCCTTTGCCAGAAAATCATTTAAACTGTTGGGCAAACATTTCTTATATATTTACATAGCAGTTCTTTACATATATAACACCCAAACTTCAACTTACACACACACACATTACATTACCCATGCGTGAAATTTGTTTCTTTAATATGTATTTATATATGAGAACATATGTGATGTGATGTTGAGGATTTAAGTGCTTCCATGTATGCAAACTGTGATTTAAGTGTTATAATCCATATTAGTGTATGATCTAAACTTTTTGAGTTATATAAATGTAATTCAACTCTTTTGTATTCTCATGTCTTTATATTTGAGAAAATAACAAATTCTGCGTGACAACTTATTCATTCAACTAAAAAAATCTGCAAATAAGTTGTTTACAAAATGCACAAACCAAACAGCTAAACAGCTTATCCAGAACAAGTGCATAATAGTACTTTATCCAAAATCAACTGTTTTTCAAATGCACAAACCAAACAGTCAACCAGCTTATCCGGATCAGCTACTCATCAGCAAATTATCAAGATAAGTTGTTTATCAGCAGAAGCTGGATAAGCTGCAGCTGCCCCAAACAGACCCGTAGACCGACAGACGCAGTAGATACTCTGAAGCGAACGGTATCTGGTCAGTCCAAATTGAAAGAACTTGCAAATAGGGTTTTGAATTTAAATAAAATTTGTATTTATTAGTTCATAATTATACAAAGAAGAATGACATTTATATAAGAAGCCTAAGATTAGAATAAGAAAGAGAAGTAAATAAAGGCTAAAATTTTGCCTATTTAGTCCCAAATCTGCCTATAGAATCAAGACTATTAACACCATATCAAGACTATTAATGTCATTGATTCCTTTTTTGTAGAGTCAAGGTTATTAATGCATTGATTCCTTTAACAACCCTCTCAAGCTCATAATGGTATAATGGATGTCATCTTGAATTTGCTTAGTAGATCTTGAAAATGCGTGGGAGGATGGGTTTTTGTGAAGATATCAGTTGAGTGGTTAGCAAAAGAGGCAGAAATTAAAAGTATGGTGCCCTGTGTTTAGTACGCTCATGAAAAATGTCATTATGAGAGATTTGGATAACACTTCTATCATCACAATGAAGTATAGTAGCAGAAGATTGTTATACACCCATATCATATAAAACCAGTGTAGCCAAAGTAATTCAAATGTGACGTCAGTCAAAGCGTGATACTCAGATTCTGTGTTGGAACAAGGAATGATTGTTTGCTTTTTGCTACGCCAAAAGATAAGAGAATCTTCTAAGAAGAAGCAATAATCAGTGGTAAAATGACGATCTATGGGATCATCAGCCCAATTAACATCAGAGTAGTCAGATAACACCAAAGATGAGTGAGCAGAAAAATGTAGACCATTAGAAAAAAGTATCTTTAATATATCGAAGTATTCGAAGAACAATAAAAAAATGTGATGAGCGAGGGACAGACATGAATTGATTGACTAAGTAAACATCATATGAGATATCAGGTCAAGTAATAGTGAGATAAACAAGACTTCCTACAAGTTGCCGACATAGAGTAAGATCATCAAGATGAGTTTCATCGAGAGGAGTGAGTTTGCAATTGAGTTCCAAGGGAGTTTGCATAATAACTCAAATTTTCCCTTTCATCTCTTATCGATTATACACAGGTTCGGGAATATTGAAAAATGACTCAACCTAGCAACCCACTCACACTAGACTCAAAATAAGGTTCAGGCTCACTATAGAAATAATGCTATTTTTGCGTTGTAAAAAACTAACGCAAAACCAAAGCAAATCCAACGATATAAAACATGGGTCAATAAATTAATTTTACTTGAATTTGCATCGAAAAAAATTGACGATAACTTTTATGTCAAACTTATCGTCTTTAAATTACGCTACAAAATAATTTCACGAATACCGTCGAGTTTGCGTTGAAAATTATTGGATGCAAATTTGCATCAGAAAAGTCGACGCTAGCCCGACACAAATATTTAACTGAGAAAAAAAATTTAAAAGAACTTTTTGGATTCGTACAACAAGCAAAACTATATCATAAAAGAATACAAACAATGAAAATTAACATGGTGTAACAAATACTAATCTAAATTATCAAAAATTTACATCTACTTCCTCAATATAAGTTTAAATATTTTAGAAATTAAAAATACATAAAACCTTTCTTGATCTCTTCTTTTCCTATTTCTCTCACTCATATATGAAATCCACAGAAAACATAAGTTCAGACAAATAAATTTTAGTTCAGATTCAACATGTCATTTGGACCTCTGGCTTCAATGCTGAAGCAAACAACCATAGATACCTCTTAAATTCCTTAATATAAAATATAAAAATACAGCTTGAACAACAACTATTTGCAGCCTTCCAACATTATTCACTGCTTCTAAGTGTATTAGCTAATCATAGCTCACCACCTACATTTTCTTAACTAAACACAGTGCACATTTTTTTCACACAATGACAATAATTCAATATAAAAAAGGGACATATTTTCTCTGTGGCATCAAAATCAAGTTAAATGAAAATAAAATAAAAAATTGTTTGTATGCATGCCTTCCCAAGCTTCATATTAGAGACTTTAATTCATACTTTCAATGAGTTATAAGGTTTCTTTTTCCAACAATACTTGTACAGACAGCAACGCATGAACTCAGTTGAAGTTCATCCATTTTTAAGACTTGTTTGCACACATGCCTTCAGAAAATATGTTTTTCTAAAACAAGTTTGAGGACAATTTTTAAACTCAAAAGTTCAGACTGCTTCAAAATTTATAATGGCTTAAATGCCTTAAAGCTTAACATCAAGTAAGAACGATTGTCTTGATAAGTAAAGCTCAAGTATATAAAAAGAGAGAGAAAAATTTACAATTCTCAAATATTTCCATCCAACTTGAATTCTACTAATCACATTTTCATCTATATCACTGTCACTTTAAACAATAGACGTGAGATATCTAAAACGTTTGTTGTTTTTAATGATTTGGTCATCCATTATCACATAAAAAACTATTATCATTGAAAAGCATGCTTTCCCCAATGGTTTTTTATGGGAGTTTCAGTGGCGTTTGTGAGCCACGATCTTGTCAATGTATTCCCAGCTGATGGTGACTTTTAAATGAAGATTCTTTCACAAATGTGAGGGTTTTGAGAGAAACCAGGAGGGGGGAGGGAGATAAGCGAGAGTTTCGTCGGAGATGGTCAAAATCAGGAGAGGGGGGAGTCGTAAGCGAGGGTTTCAGGATTAGGGGAAAAGAAAAGAGATTTGAGGAGCTGAAAATGTATATTAGGGCTTTAGCGTCAGATTATTTTGATGAAATTACCTAACAGCGAAGTTTGACGCAAAATTTGTATCGAACATAAGTCAACACAATTAAGTACATGCTTGTGTCGACTTCTTCGACGCAAATTCCAAGTTTGAGGCAAAATTTGCATTGAACATAAGTCAACACAATTAAGTACATGCTTGTGTCAACTTCTTCGACATAAATTCCATCACAATCCAGCTTCTCAGTTCGACGTTTTGAGTTTAGCATTTGCGTCGAATTTTTCAACACAACTCAGGTGCAAAACCTGACGCAAATGCCGAACTCCAGTTTTCGACGTAAATTAGACGCAAAACCAACACTAATATTTGCATCGGTATTAGACACTAATTTCAACATTTCCTGTAGTGGTTGGCCCAATTACTGTTCAAATTAGTCCAATTTTAGACCATATACTCAATTATTATTTAGGCTGACTTCATATTGACACGACAACCTAAAAATCCAAATATGATCCCAATTTTATTTAACTTTAGGTCAGATCATGTTATATGGTTTTAAATTAGTATAATTGGATTAAAAGGCCAATTTTTTATGTTAGTTAGACCATTTTGATTCTTAAAAAAGTTTGAACCATATAATACCCGGTTATACATGCCATGCTTGGATTAAGCAGGCACGAATTGGTTTTCATTGAATATTTTAGTTCATATAATAAATAGATACATGTACTATAGTTGTTACTTGTGTTTGAACACATTGACGTTTGACCAAGTATTTTTCAATTTCATTGGGATTACATCAGGGGCCGACTTTAAGCCTATATCTTTTTGCTTTAATTGCAAATGTTTCTACTGGATATTTATAAGGGGATATTCTTGGTGTATGATCTTTGATGATGATATCCTTCTTGCGGATAAGACTAGAGGTGATGTTCATAAAAACTTAATATTTGGAGGTCTAATTTAGAATCTTAAGGCCTTAGTTGGAGTCGATCTAAAACTAAATATGGAATCTCATTTTAGTAGTAGCACATCTAGTGGCAGGGTTGTAACAACTGGTGATCAAATCATTAAAAGGATTATACATTTTGGACATCACATCAAATATATTGTAAAACAACAGGTTTATTAAACTAAGGTGATAGTGATGTTGATGGGGATATTATTAGTAGAATTTAAGTTGGTTGGTTGATGTAGAGAAGTACACCAGGGATATTGTGTGATAGAAAAGTACCATAAACTTAAGAAAAGTTTTAAAATATGGCGGCTAGACCTGTAAAGCTTTATGGTGTTGAATGTTGGCCTATAAAAGGTGCATAAAATTAAGCTTAGATGGAAGTGTGAATTTGCACGTAGAAACAAATTGTGAAATGAATATGCTTTTGAAATGGTTAGCTCTAGTGCAAACAAGATTAGAGAGAGTCGCCTTAGCTAATTTGTTCATATTAAACATGGACCATCTGATTACCCTATTGGGAGAATAAATCTTTTAAATTTGACTTGTGTTAAGAGTAGCGGTATGCCTAAAAAGACTTGGGCATATTGTATAGAAAATGATTTTAATTTATTATAATTAAATGAAAATATGCAACCCAACAGGACATGATGGAGAAAAAGGATTCATGCAGTCGACCCCGCTTAGTGGGACAAAGGCTTACTGTTGTTGTTGTTTTATAATAAATAGATTAAGTTTTGATTAAACCATAATCAAGTCAAATCAACTTTAGATTACATCCTTACATCTTTACTTTACCAACTTGTATTGATACCCATAACATATGTTGTTGCAATGCAACTTTCTCCTCACTTTTGCTCATAAAGGACAATTCATAAGACTTCATAGAGATGTCTTAGAGTCTTCGAGGAGATATGAAGTTTGTTTGCATGTGATATTATTCAACCTTTTTTAAGAGAAAAAAAGTAAAGACCATAAAAGCTAATTGAGTATTTGTGATTCTCTTAAAATGACTATTTATAATTAGAAGGAGAAAAAAATAGTTATAATTTTTTGCTTAAAAAAAGAAATATCATTAAATATTATGATTTAATCATAAAAAAATACCTTAAATTTTTTGTAGGAAAATTAAATATTGTAGCATTTTTTCTCACAATTACTTGCGCATTGCATGCAAGTAAGCGTGTGGCCTCTTGATAGTTGCTACCAACTTGTCCTTCCCCAAGCTTAATTTTAGGTGTTTTTACCATTTTTGGGGAGTCTTTAATTATCACTTTTTGATATGTATATATTACGCTTGTGCTGTAAATTCTATCAACAATTCATTATATATTTTCAACGACACAAATTTTATTGTTGAAAAACAGAAAGGCAAAGGATCCCTCATCAGAATATCCATACATTCAAGTATAAATTTTGATGTAAATCCTCAATTATCTACCCACCAATTTCAACAAATTTATAGTCAAACTAAATCTCTTGGCAAGATAGGTCTGATGACATAAAACTAGGCCTAATCAAAGTTTAAATGAACCCAATCAAACACTTGAAGTATGATTGAAAAATATAAGATGTTAAACTAAATCTCTTTGCAAGATAAGTCTGATGACATAAAACTAGGCCTAATCAAAGTTTAAATGAACCCAATCAAACACTTGAAGTATGTTTGAAAAATATAAGCTATTAAGTGAGTGATAAAACATTTTCTGAATCATATATGATTATTGTTAAATCAAACCTCTCAATGAAAAATCAAATGAGTCAAAAATCACTTAATTTTAAAGTTAGCAAAGTACATAAATGATGAAAGAAAGATCTACTATGATTACAGTGGTGGAATCATGGAGCAAGGGGAGCCCTCACCCCCTCAGAAGAGTTTTGAGGCCCCCTTTAAACACAAATGCTTAGTAATAATTTTATTTTTAATTTAATAAATATTAAATAATCATTATATATATTATCACATAGTTTGTAAATATCCCAATAAATTAAACTATAGAATTTTTTCTAATAATAATAAAATTATTAAGAAAATACATTTAGATAAATATTAATTAATATCAATTTAAATTAATTATACATGCTAATGTTAAGAAAATATATATTTATTTAAAATAATTTTTAATCTTAATTTATTTAAATTTATTTTTAATTTCCCCAACCCATGAACGTTAAGAGTCATCCAACCTCAGCCTCTGAATTTTTAGCTAAATTTATTAAAATTTTAATCTAAAATTTATAAATAGAACTCAAAATTTTCACAACAAAACAAAACACACCAATTTTATTCACCAAACACCAAACACCAAACACCAAACATCCCCATACATGAATATATATATATATATATATATATATAAAATAAAAATAACCAGACAGATGAAATAACATTAGAAATCAGCTAAGGGCACTTGCGCCTGCCATGGTGTGTAGTGAGGGCCGCATAACACGGGCACTTGTATTGGTTGCCGGAAGTTCCCGGCGGCACGCAGTGGCAGCGCGCACAGCACGTCCCGCACGCCCTTCTGCACAAGCGCGGCCTCCTCGACTTGCTGCACCGATACCCGCACGCCGCACCACAATCTACATCCACCAAACAACCATCATATCACATTTCCAACCATACCAATCCAACTAAGAATATTTTATAATATCAAATATATTTACTGTTTATTTGTCGTTTGCTTACCTATGTGTTTTGGAGGAGAACTTGCCGAGCTTTCCGTAGCAGTCGACTGCAAGGATGGTAACAGAAGGTCAGAATGTTATTGCTGCATTGATTTTATTAAAGAGCTTAGATTTATCATTGTATTCATGAAAAATATGTAAGGAAAGATGACTCTAAGTGATTCTGAAAGAGTAAGCTGGTGTTTGGCTAAGATACAAATTTACGTTAAATATGATTATTAAATCCTTAAAATTGTGATTGTTTAATCTGTCTCACAGCCGGATTTGCTGGGGGGGTTGGTATTTGGCTAGATTTATGCTAAATATATGGCTAAATTTTGTTAAAAGTGTGCTACTAAACACACCCTAAGATTTTATTTGATCCGTCAAAAGACGTGTAGGCGAAACGGGCATCATCATCTCCGTATTAGAACAACAAATAATCTATGTTCCATTGAATGAATTTAGGGAGATGTCGGGATACATTATTTTATCAAATGAAATATAAATTTATGAATCGGCGCTCATTCAACGGAAGGGAGTGTAACTGTGTTCTCAAATAAAGCTATAATTAACATACCATCTGTGAATCATGAACAGAGAGCGGCTCTGCGAAGTTGAAGAGTGTGAGGAGGAGGAAGAGGAGAATGGAGGCGCGAAGCAGAATTGTTGAGGATGACATTGAGAAAGAAATGGATAAAAAAGAGAGGAAACAAAAAAACAGTATTTTGATTATGGATGAGCTGTGAGTGAGGAACATAGCAGCAGCATATTTATAAGGAGGGGAGGGGCTGAGTGCAGTGTAGATGTGTCATGCAAAACCGCAACTTGCTTGCGTGGAAAAATGTTCAGTAAGGGCTGTATGATTGATATTTGATTATCTTGAAATTTAAAATTACTAATTTACTGTTTTTTTCTGATAAGTTTAATATAAGAGTTGGTCCTTCAATATATAGATAAGCATATATTATGTGACAGAAGATTTGCCATGATTGAGTAGTATAATAAATTATCGTTTTAGCATTTTACGAGAATTTAACATACACTTGAGTGAGAGAAAATAACCAGTAGCGGCGCAACAAGTTTTTTATGGAAAACACTGAAAGGGAAAAAATCATGGGACATGACCCAACTGAAGAGATTCACTATATATTGATGATTACAAATGTTTATTGTCTCACAGATGAGAAAGTGTTACAAAGTTTTCTTATTTATAGTGCCAATGAGCTAAAGAGCTTGTTATAATGAACAGACGACGACCAATGATGATCTGCGACAATTGGCAGGTGGTGGTTGACGGCGATCGGCTGTGGTCAATCTGTTGAACATGCCTAAAACTTTCAATACTCTATTCATAGAGTTCAGAGTGCAATTAATACACTTTGATCAGGCGGTCCATAGAGCTTTTTTCTATCATACAACGTTCAATGAACATTGGAATGCCTTAACGTTGTCAAAATTGAGCGATTTTATGCTCGTTGGATTCACCTTATCACAACGTTAATTAAACTATAAACACTCCAAATTTGACATCTGTTTGACCTTCCAAATGTGTCCTGTAAGCTTTCCAAATTGGTTCAATGACTTGATCGAGGCTTAATTTGGCTCAGATTGAACCAATTTTGGTATAACTGGGATTGCCTCGTCGAGCCGGTCAGACTGACTGTAAGTTTACTAAAATTGGAGCTCCGAATAACTCTTAATCAAAGTTTAAATGTTTTTCACTCAAAAGATTGCCTCGAGATCAGTGTTATACCTTGAGATTTGTGTCGTATGATAAACTTTTGTTGATGACGTATTAGTTATCCCCACTATTTTTGAGCCATATCAATTCCACCGTCCGAAAATATTAAAATTTGAAAGCATTTTTATTTTTCATGATATGCACGCGCGCTCGCATACACAGACATATTTTACTTTTTGAAATGTTATAAAAGCAAAACAAACATGTGTTTTAAAAAAAATAAGCTTAGCTCAGTTGGTATAGATGGTTTGCCTTCGATCCGATTAGTTTCACAATAAGTTTGTTGAAATCATAGCTCTATGTGACCTTTTTTCGATATTTAAATATTTCTTGCTAAAAAATTTACCTAGAGATTCGTGTCAGATGATGAAAATTAGTTGAATAGTACAATTAAATTTTGTAGAATATATATATAGACGAAGGATGGTGTTGATCACATTACGCCGTCAAATACAAAATATGATACAATCCAAACTATCGTCACAACGATTAATAATCGGATGTAATATTTTCTCCAGCTGTGGCCTTATCAAGTGTAAAATGGATAGTGATGTGAAGGGACCAAAAATAACAGGCGTGGCGTTCTTGAGTCTAGACGGAGTATTTCGTCGTGAGGTGCCAATTGAGTGCCATAACTACATTATTACAAGCTGTCATTGAATTATTATATTTAATTTCGATCTTATATTTCGACTATAAATCTTTCATAACTTTTTTTTTTTAATGATAATTAGAACTTGACGAACATAATGTTCAAGCGATTTTGAACATATTTTATTATTCACCAGCAGTTTTGTTTTCAATATTTGATTTCTATTTTCGAAGCAGACATTTAATGAATTAATTGATAATGTAGAAATTAAAGCTAAATTATGAGAAACTTATATGAAATTATATGAAAGAAAAGCTCAAAGACTGTTGAACCTAAATAAATCTGTGAATCAAATCCAATGAATGAATTGTAGAAAGTTAGAATACCAGCCAATATTTCCATTTGGGATCCCTCTTTGCATTTAGTGTTATTGTATTTATTAAAAACTATAACCTCTTCTAAAACATCATTTATGCCCTTAATATTTTAGTTTACCGTTGGTGTTCACGGATCGATCTCGGATTATTCGTTTCTTCGGTCTATCGATCATCGAATGGGTCGATCTCTAGCTAGTCGATCACTTGTCTCCCATCTAAATCTCGCCCTTCACCCCTTCTCACCCCAAGAATTTTCTCTGCTTAAACAGGATTGATCTGCCTACACATGCCGAACTTTAGAATTTTCCGTTCAACCAAACATTTCTCCATTATACAAGGGCAATTACATGCATACCAAACAAGTTTTATATGTTTACATTTCTAATGTCTAAACCTCATATATTTAACATCACATAATTACTAGTAATCTTTTAAAAATCAAATGCACTTTTTCATGAAGAGCCATATTGGTTTCTGGCATTAAAATACATTAAATAAAAATATAAAATTGTAAGCATTAGATATCTAAATACATAAAAATTGTGCAATAATATGCCTTGCAAATATAACCTAAAATGCCACAGGTCTGCCAGGAATCGCAGGTTGGCAAGGTAGGATCAAACCTGTACAGTAAGTGGAAAACAGCTGGAGGAAAGCTGGCGAGTGAAGGGCACTTTAGCAGAAAAAGATGAGCAGTGGCATGGTTATAAAATTAATATGATGGGATAAGATTTAGCTATCAAACTCTATTTTGGACCTACCTCCAGTCACCCTCATCATCAAAAACAAAAAGCATCACTATCATCCTCATCATCACCATATAATCTTTCTTTATTTTTTGCTTTTCCTAAAGCATTGAGGGACTTAGGAGTAAATAGTAGTGTTTAAACCATAGGCCCAAAATGCCACCCCAATCCATTGATTTTTAAAAATTTTATTTTATATATATATATATATATGTTTATAACTAGTATCATAAGTAGAAGTTTTCATAGTATATTTAATTATAAAATGGGAAAATTTCATATATCACATGAAATATTATTATTTATAAAACTACCATTCAAATACAATAATCACAAACTTTTATCCCATTAAGTGAATTTGGTTACATGATTTTTTTTTTCTGTGTTCTATTGAGTGTTATATCTTTATTTAATTATAATAAAATAAAATCATGTTATAAAGCATGCCCAAGTCTTTTCAGGTTTGCCTCTACATGTTTTAATATAAATCAAATCTATAACATCTACTCTCCCATTAGGGTCATTAGATGATTGACAATTAATATGGATAAATCATTTAAGACGGCCGCCTAATCCTGTCTATCATGAGAGCTACTCTTGCTCTTTATTGGATATATTCATCTTGCATTTTTGTCCCCAAGTGAAAAGCCACTCATTCACCTTAGCATTCTCGTTTTAGCAACACCTAATTTAATTTTATGCTTCTCTTTTATAGAGCAACATTCTACGCCATAAAGCATTGGGTCTCACCACCATTTTATATAATTTTCTCAAATCATAAAAGTATTTTTCTATCCCAAAATAGGCTCGAAGCACTCCACTTCAATCACCGGACTTGAATTCTACTGATAACATCCCCACCTACATCACCAAAAAGATATCCTTTCCAAAACTACCTTGATCTTCAAAATTATTTGTCAAATTTAAATTCAAATATTAAACTTCTCAATAGAATCCTAAATTAGATTTTTTAATAAAATTTTTAATAATTTGATTGTAAAACATATTGATACGTTGATCCCACAATTTAAGAAAATAGTATGGGCACAATCTTTGATGCACTAACATATATAAGAAGCTATATCAAAAAAATAATTCATTTTTGTTACAAGTTATGAGGATTAGATTTATTTCCAAATATAACATTATTTAATTTCCTATTTTAGACTTATTTCTTTGAATTGAATTTATTTCTTTTTCTATTTTATGTTGTTTCATTTATCTCCAAACAATTAAACTGAATTAATTAATTGGAGATATTAGGAAATAAATATTTCCTCTATCTTGTTATTTTTTTATTGTCTTTCATATTTTAGAATTCATGTTAGGTTTATTTATATGTCATTATCATATCAATAAAATAATTCTGCATTATTCTGAATTTCAACATGATATTAGAGCCTTGAAATAAATACTAGAGTTTCTTGTCGGAAACTTCCTCTTCCTGCGAGCCCCACCGACAAAATTCCTCCTGCCACCTTTCCCGCAATCGGAACTCCCTCCTGCAGCCTTTCCCACCAAAACTCCATCCTACAGCCTTTCCCACCAAAACTCCATCCTACAGCATTTCCTGTCGCTGACTAGTTCACCTACAGCCGACTAGTCGTTGGAAATCTCTCCTTGTAGGTCCATACGGCCGGAACTCCTCTCTGTCGGCTGGAAAGCTTCCCTGCAATCGTTAATCACTATAGGCCCTCCCAGGCACTGTTCATCTTTTACCTAAGCTGAATCTCCTCTTCTAGAACAAGCCAAAACCACTCTGTTAGTTCCATAACTTCCTCTGTAGGCCTCTGTCTGGCTTCTCCTTGCAGCGGGAACCCCTCTCACCATCTCCATCGTTGGGACTCTTTCCTACACTTAGAATTCCTGAGACAAGTTCTTTGTAAGCACATTCATTTGAAGTTATGATTGGTACGCAGTCCCTCAGTTTTCTTTCTGCATATGGGTTTTGTGGAAAAGAACGCCTCGCTAAAGCGAACATCGTTGTTCAGCTCTGCGAGCCTATGCATTCGTTCTTCGAAGGACCAAGATCCAGACTTGTCGACTTCCTTTTGTTTGGAAAGGTGGACTTCCTTCAATAGATTTTCGTTGCAACGACGTTTTTCTTCGTTGTCATTATCTTCCAAGCTTTCCTTCTTGACTCTGTTCCAGATAGATCTCTTGTTAGAATAATTGTTGACTGGAGTCACAGACATTTACTGTTGGATTTCCCGGATTTAGAGTTCAGGGAGGGGATAAGGTTCATGCTGGCCAAGCTTCTGGAGAGGATCAAGAGGGAGCAGAAAGAGGTGAATTTGGCTTTAATGTAATTAGGGAGGCCACTGAAGCGGTTGGAGATTAGAAAACCGCGACTGGCACTGATAGTCAGAGGACTTTCACTGTATACGACATAGCTGCAAATGATCAACGTTGTTGCTGCTTTGATGGAGATGGGATACATGATAAAGGTTGTCTCATTCGAAGATGAGCCTATGTATGCAGCCTGGAGACAGGCAATGGTGCACTCAATGTCCTGCTAAAGCGCATGAAATGAGAAATTAACATAGATTTGCTTGATTACAATGGCATACTTGTGATTTATGCTGAGGACGAGCTTGTTCTTTCATGCCCTTCGCAGAAGCCTTTCAAATTTGTACCAGTCATATAGAACCCCTTCAACCGATTTGCAGGTCATTCTCAGGAAATTTTTCTTGTAGCAAGGCCTATCTCCGAACCTTCTCCATTCTCTATAGGTCAAACCCTGTAGTTTTTTCCTATTGGTTGTCAACTTTCTTGCAAACTCGCCTATAATATTACCTGTAGGAATCTTTAACCTACCCACAGACATTGTAGAAACTACAGTTAAAGAGGATCACAATTGTCTACTTCCCTACAACATTACCAGCAGGAGTCTTCCGCCTATCTACAAACAATGCAGGAACTGCGATCAAAGGCAACCACAATACAAGATGAGAAGTACAAGCTCTACTACTAGATCTTCCACACCCATTGTTTGATGTTTTATATTTCAAGTTGAAAATGATTTTCAACCAAACATGTTTCAACTTGAGTCTTAGAAATTATATTAAAAAATAATTTATTCATTTTAAAAGTATGAGATCTATATTTATTTCTTAATATAACTTTATTTTTTACTATTTTAGACTTATTTCCTTCAATTAATTTTTTTTTTGTTTTTAGGCTTTTCTATTTTTTATTGTTCCTTTTATCTTCAAATAAATAATATGAACTGATTAATTAGAAATATTATAAATTATATCTTTCATTTCTTATTTTTTTTAATTGTCTTTCCTATTTTAATATTTTTGTAAAGATTATTTATATTCCTTTTTATATCAATAAAATAATTCCGCATTATTCTGAATTTTAACAATCTATATAAACATTTATATAAAATTTTCCACCACCACATATATAGCAATAACAGAATGCATAAACTGATTAAGACAAATAGCTAAATAATCACACACTACAGCTGTGTTGCGTTATTGCACAGCAAAGGGGAGCATCACGAGGCAAAAATTTAGAAATAAAATCAGTTAATTATAACAGAGCAAGTTAATTTAATGATTCTTCCTGTTTCAAAAACATACACCCTTAATACTAACACGTTTTCTTATTGGGCATTTACATAGATACCACCCAATTCTTATATATTTACATATGCAACACCTAAGTTTTGTTTTTTACATTGATACCAGCCAAAATTTTTATATCACATCAATAGTATCATTATTTTATCTTTAAGAAATTAAATACACTTTTTCATGTATACTAAGGTGGCAGAAATGTAAAAATTAAAACTTAGGTGTTAGGTAAATAAATGAGAATCGAGTGGTATGTATGTAAATATTCCTTTCTTATTTTCTTATGACCAGATTTTTCATGGCAATACTCGACTCTTAAAAAATAAATAGCTATTATAAAACCTACTTTGGTGGATCATAACAGCAACTCCTACACATAATGCTCGAATGCACAACAACAACAACAAAATTGATTAGAAATAAAGTGAAGAATTCAGAAGTGCCGGATCCGAGTGCTCACCTGTGCATAAAGAATCTCCAGTGGTGATTGGTTCTCTAACCCTGCAGTAAATAATAGACTAATAACATCACTTCATTAAATTTCAATTTTAACACCAGTAAAATAAATAATACCTTTTAGGATGCAAGCCGGCCGAATAGGATTCCACTAAATACAAGAGCCCCAAACCACTTGTTGGAAACAAATCTAACAGCAAGTGAATGAACAAAATCAGCTCTATAGTCAAAAATATAAATGTAATTGGAAAACAATCCAAGGAGGAGATTTCAAAACATAAATCTACACAAAACAGACTGATTTCAGATTTTATTCATAGGCACAACCAGAGAGCATACTACAGTAAATGACTGAGGGTCATCCATATTTCAACCCTGCTGGAGTTAAAAAAAAAAAAAAAAATTTAATATATAGCTTGGTTCAAGAAATTAATTTCTTGGAGCCTTTTATCATTATTTTTTAACAAACTTTATGATCAATAAAAACAATGGGTAAACCATGAAACAATTACAAAACAGCCAGAAAATTATGTATTAACCAGATTACAAGGCACAAAATATTCCATGATAGAAAAGGAAAGAATGGCCAAGGCTACCTTGTAAATGAAGAATTACTTTTTCCCTATTCATGTCTCTCCTAACAAAAAGGATTTAAAATATTTTTTTCTATTTGTTCTTTGATAATTGGGAAACTTTTATCAAAAGAAAATGACGAATCAAACTCTAGGAAATCAACAACAAGATCATGAGAACAATGTGCTATCACAAACTATGAATCTAAATCGCTCTTGATATTAGAAAAGGACGGACCACCCATAGGCTTGGTACTTCGAATGGATGCATCAACATCGAGGGAAGGAGCCAAAGTGGAGTCGTCTTTGTAGGACAAAAAAAGCATTGAGGAAAGAAGTTGAATCCATGGAAAGACCTAGCGTAGGTTCCATAGTTCGAGTGCGATATAGAAATGAAGAAAAGAGAAATGAGACCATCATGTTTGTAGGTTGGTCATTTGTATAACAAATTGTTAGAACTTGATCATTTCCCCATTATCCTAAGTGCTAGGATTAATAGTAGATAATTTTGTTAGTTTAATGCACACCTAGTAGCAATCTGAATATGCATGGAAAAAAGTTTTACAAGATCAGCATTAAGGGAAATGCTATCAAATTCAACTTTCTACCATTAATCACTTGAGGAGAATTCAATTTAAATTTCTTTATCCAAAGGAGTAGTGATTTCCATTTCAACTAGAATCAAAGCCACAAATAGTCTAATGAGCCTAGTGGTAGCATCTCCAGTTGCAAATGGAGACTACTTTAGCATAAACATCAGAAAATCGTTCACGTTGAAGAATCTCAATGAAAAGTCAGAAGATTCCTGAATTATTTGCTTTGAAAGAAAATTTGATAAGAACATGGTGAGGGTGAAGTAACCCCCCAAAAAATCACCATTCAAACACAAGTTATGTATTAATATCTGAATAATCTTAAGACTAAGACAATTCCCAAAAAGAAAAACTTGACAACTATAGAGAAAACAAATAGAGACAACAGCTAAAAAATCCCAATTTTAAAAAATTATAGCAATTTTAATATAAAAAGTGAAAGGCAACTTGTGTTGAGATGGTTTTGAGCCCTATTGGAAAAATATCAGAAAACGAGTGGAGTTTGATCACCTGAACCATTCTTCACCACGATAACTTAAACAAAAGAAGGAGCGCACATAAAGGTTATCAACAACATCTATTAGCCTAAATGTGTGGCGAGAATCCACAAGGGAAGAAACAAACAAAGAGGCCAACAGAGCAGCACATGCAAAAGAGAACCACAAGCAATATCAACCATAGATTCAATAGGCTCCAATGCAAGGACTCTAAAAGAAATAGTCAAAAAGAAGAGAAATGTTGAAGGTCAAACAAAACTCAGAGGGAGTGGGGCAAAGAACAAATAATAGAAATCATGTCAAAAAATGAACGACCCCTAGTGAGCAGCCAAAAAAGAGACTAGCATGAGGCAATAAAAAATGTGGGCTCGTAAGATTCAATGGAATGATCGAGGGTGATTCAACATCAAGGCGAGACGACATACCACCTAATGAAGCCATGCTCATGACAGTAGTCTACGCAAGCAAGTCCTAGATGATGCCATTTTTTTATTTATATTGTGCATATTATCCAGCCTGAAAAACCTCTCTCTAAAACTATGAAGCATGGACAACTCTAAAAGGTCGATCATGTCATGCAAGACACAAACACCCTAATATGTGTCTCCATGCTGAAAATTTTGTTCATAATTATTCTTCTAAAAATATATAAAGGTTGTTTTATGCCTACACATGATGAGGAGATGCCCTCTTACTGCAATAGTTTTTAGTTTAACCTATCATACAATGACATACCCTGTACCCTAAAATTTGGTTTATCCTCAAATTGTTTTAATCTAACTCAAAGGATATTATACTTTGTGTTATTGTTTTTTTTATCAGAAATAATTGATATCAATTTTTTAATTGCATATTTTATGCTAACAATATATAAAAGAAAATCAATGTACTTGGGATGTATCCCACTTTTTACAATTATTGTGTGCATATGTCTATCTGATGTCATTGTCCAAACTGCAAAACTCAAGACCGTGTTTTTAGAATCACATAATTTCTTATTCTTTCATGTTCAACTAAATCAAGAAAGGGACTGAAGTTCAATCAAATATGCCAATATTGCAAACCTTAAAAAATAATGGTTTTGTAATGAGGTACAATAGTGTGTGCGTATCAGCATATTTATCTAAATCATTTAGCATTCACTTACTTTCTATTACAGTCTTCCCTGTTTGATATGTTTACAGTCAAAATTTGCCAGCCCAATTGTGTAGCCGCAGCAACTAGAAATGGATAATACGGCCATGCTGTTCTACAGGAGATGCTCATACAATTAGTACAGCAACAAAAGTCTTCCAACAATGAAAATTTAAGAAAACAAAATACGAAAAACAGGTACACACCAAGCTCCGCATTATATCCACTTAAAGCTAAAAAAGTGATACAAGCAGCCCCAAATCCACCAATCCAGTATTTTGTTGAAATTCCAAATCTCAATGCAGTTGACTTCACACCCACTTTCAGATCATCTTCCTTGTCCTGGAGCTTAGAAGTTAATACTTTCACGAGGAATAATTCATGAAAAAGCAAATCAATATATAAAGAGGTAAAAAACAAGTATCAAATAACCTGATGTGCGTATATTGTATCATACACAAGTGTCCAACATATACCAGAACAGTACAATGGAAGAACAATTGCTAGATCCAAGCCCTCCATAACTGCAGACCATCCCAGTAAAGCACCCCAGTTGAAGGTTAAACCAAGATAAGCTTGAGGCTGTTATGAACGAGAAACCACTCATTTTTGCAGAGACAAGCCACTAATAAAAAATATTAAGCGAGCATAATCTCATATGCAGAAAGTAAGTCTTTATGAGAAAACCAGAAGTAAAGAAGATGCAATAAACAATAACAAAAATATAATAAGCGAGCAAAATCGCATACCCAGAAAGTAAGTCTCTTCATGAGAGGATATGAGAAAACCAGAAGTAAAGAAGAAGCTCCAAGAACACGACTACAATCAAAGAAGAGAAAAGGCATAAGATTAACGCAGCTCACGATTTCAAACAGTTTCAGCATAATAAGACAAGCTTAATATCTGTAAATCGTGGAACACCCAGCAACTTATAAGTGAACATTATTTCTAGCTACCAAAGCGAAAGAGAGAAGGAAATATAATGCGTATTGACCCTCACAATAAGTTACATTTAAACCAATATATTAAGCCCGTAGTCGAAGTCAATTGACACCATACATTGTCTTATATTAAGAGCTATTAAGCATCAAACTTATATTTAAATGATCTAGGGGAGACTTCAGACATTTTATCTGAATCATGTATGCCTTAGAAATCATATCTTACTAAACCAATACTCTTCTTTTCACCTAGCTGAGACTGATTCCTCTCTTTCCTCCTCACCCTTTATTCTATTTCTCATCTCATCTTCTTCAGCATCTTCTTCAGAGTATCAGAACAAGTTCTATTTCCTGATTTAGTGGTTGTTCTTGTACTGAAATTTTTTGTATATAGTTCTTTAATTAGTTGTATTCAGATGAAAGCTTTCCCTTTACTTGTTTGTGACATATTCTTCGCCCTCCACTAGTTATGAATCATTTCTTCTTGTCATTGCAGCGATTTGTTGTTGCCCATCTTTGATCTAGTCGTTTCTTACATTCTTATCCATAATTATACAGCCCCTTTCCAGCAATCCAACCTCTGCCTGGTCGCCACCAATTGGATGGAATACACACACCCAACCACATATCCAATCCATAATTGCAATTTATAGTGAGAAAATGCAACAAGAAAAACTATTATTTTACTATCACTGGACATTTGACATTTTGAAAGCTAAAATTGCATCTCCAATAATGGTGTTTTTAATGATGAGTTAGGCTGTAAGGAAGCTATATCGGCTAAAAATTCAGACATAAACAAGAAGTCGTGAACTCCAGAAAGGAAGTCAAGAAAAGAGACCAAAGAAAGGTATTGCTACTTGAAAGCTTAGGGCCAATAGCAAAATGGGGATTTGTGGATAGATGTGCTAGACATATTTCTATTTCCTCACCATCATATTGATATTGTTTCTTCCAATTACCATCAGAGTGAATGAAAGGGATGACCTGCAGATAGCCAAACAGATTCTCGATCATATGAGCGGACAGGGCAGGCACATACTACCATAAGAGTAGAATTCAGGGCGAGAGCGGACAGGGCAGGCACATACTACCATAAGAGTAGAATTCAGGGCGATTGCTTGAATAAACTTACTTGGAGCCTTTCTTCCCCTACTTTCTCCGTTAATACCGCTCATCCCGATATTCCTCATCCCTTCCATAACTGACTCAACATGATTGATCTCGGTTGAAAACAATTGACCAATGCATTTGTCGCTCACGTTCTCATCTTCTACCCTCTTCGCCCTCCACTAGTTTTTGAATCATTTCTTGTTGTCATTGCAACGATTTGTTGTAGCCCTTCTTTGATCTAGTCGTTTCTTACATTCTTGTCCATAATTATACAACCCCTTCACAGTCAATCCAACATTTGCCTGGTCGCCACCAAATGGCTGGAATACACATATCCAATCCATAATTGCAATTTATAGTGAGTGAATGCAACAAGAAAAACCATTACTTTACTACCACCAAACATTTGACATTTTGAAAGCTAAAATTGCATCTTCAATAATGGTGTTTTTAATGATGAGTTGGTAGATTAATGCAAGATTTTCTACCTGACAGCTTTGATCCTCAGAATCACTAGAAAAATTAGGCCCAATGTATACTACTATACTGATCACCTGACAAGAATATAATTCCTATATTTAACATTGAGGATTTTTTTATCTTACTAAACACACTTACGAATCTCTTTTATTTTCTACTAATATTTCATCAGGAAGACTCTAAATTCGTTGATGGAAATCTTCACATTTATTCTCATAGAAACATTGCATCAAGCATTAATCCTCGGCAATTTACGTGTTTTCTATTTATAGTTGGTTCATTTTATTTGTTATTTTGTATCCGAGTATATGTTGGTGATGATGGTCTAAAAGTGTTGTATTTTTTTGGCTAAAAAGCTTTAATTTATTTCCAAGTTATTTCAATTTATTTAATTGACATGATTTCAATCTTGATTTAATTTAGAATAAATTTCATTTATTTGAGGGAAACTAGTTACTATCTGGAGTTATGTTGGACTTCTGTTTTTCTATGGCTTTATCTTTCAACAATAAAAAACTGATATAGAACTTCTATAAACTGGCGCTTTTAGATTTCTTCCATGCAACTTTAATAAGAGCGATGGTAGCCCAGTATTGGAATTCATTTCCCACAAGTATTTATGAAAATTTTCCATCAAATATTTTGGCATAGCATTGTTGTATTCCTATGAGCATGCTATAGCAAATTTCGATTGCTCACTATTTTTAATAGTTTCTAATTTAATATTACAAGTGTCAATATTTTTGTTCATATCATTATCAATTGATTTAAAACTCTAATTCGTATGCATCATATAAAAAAAAATTGCTCATTTGTGACATGTGGATCCTTTATTTTCCTTTGCATTGAAGCATATATTATATTAAATTTAAATTTGCAACCAAACTCAGTCACCTGAATCAAACTCTCCCACTAAGATATGTATCAATGACATCTTGTCTCTCTATTTTATGACATGAGAGTAAATTATGATCAAATGAAATCACAAACATTTCCTTCAATAAGCAGCTTTACCCCATTTAATCGGATGAATACCTTCTTACAAAAGATTCTTTCAAAATTCATGAGAAGCATCAACATTTTGCTCCTAATCTTCATGATGAGAACCAATGTCAGAAAATAATTATTGTCACGCGAGAAAGTTTATACATATTATACCGTGTGCTACACTTATCTTCAGCTGAACTTGATTGTCACCGTCTTACTTGAAATAATTACAGACAGTTGGGATTACCATCTTATATAGTTGGACCTATTTTATAATTTATCACATTTTCTCTTACGCTAAATGTTATTAGATATTACACATATTGCATGCCTTACCAACTATTTAGACATTTAATTCTAATAACGTGCTCCCTAAAAGCTCCAGGGGAGTGGGATAAATACTTGATACACGGACATGCCTCAAAATAGATGATCAAATCCGAGGTAGGAAAAGAACTAGAGAAGTAAAGAAATGAAGGACATTGAGGAGGCAAGGGTAGAGAAAAAGCAACAAAAATAACTGAAAAAAATGCAAGAGTCCCCGAAGTGAAGGCCACTTGAAATTTGAGATCTCAATCCCACAAAACTCTCGTGGCCAATTAATAGACATTCACTCTATTGATAAAAAATAAGACAAAAAAATTAGAAACTAAGCTTTTAAAAAACTAAAATACCAAACTAGTCCATAATAACATAAAAGTCACAAAAATAAGACTTTGTTTGGGGGAGCTTCTTCTTTCAAAAAAAAAAAAGCTCCTTTGAAAGTAACTTTAGAATAAAAAATGCATAAAGTGATGGTTGCTAAAGTCAATATTACTGTTTGAATTTGAAAAATTTTATGTGCCTTCTAACACTATTAGTTATAATTTTTTCAATATAAAAGACTATAATAGCCTAAATAAGTTCAAATTATAATCATTATTTTTAATACCAATAAATTATTTACATAATTTTATATAGCACTCATTCAACAACACTCGACATGTTCTGTGTTCTTGAACAAGACAATATTCAACTCCTACAAAATCTAACAGGTTAATAAAAATCTAGAGGAGTTAGGATTTAATAAATTTTATAACAAATAAAAATTAAATGTTATAAAAACCTTAAAATTATTAAAACCATTGGAAACTCCCCTTGTAGAACTCTGATCCAGATTGATTTAATTCTTGCCTTCTTTTGTGGATAGACCTCTCTCATAAATGACCTCGAAAACTTCCAAACATGACAAAGAAAAAAAATTTACCTGGGATCTAGCTGTTTCCTAGTCAGCGTCAAGGATCCTGAACACATGCATTTGCAGTCGAAAGAGCCTCTACGGAGCCGGAGGAGACACGTTTCAGGGTATTTTGGACTTCTTCATTTTCAGAAATAGTGAAACGAAGTCTGAAAAAGCAGAACGAAGGTCGGACTTCGTGGTCTTGAAACAGCAATAAATGAGGTTTCGGTGGATGCGCTTCTCAAAAAAATTAATCGGCCAAACGAACGAAAACGCTATGATGGAATGGAGGTGAGACGTACTCACAAACGAGCCTTAAGACTCAAAGCTGATAGCATGCATTAAAACAAAACACAAAATTGAAATCATGTTACAAAATACCAATAACATTTCAATAATGAAATGAAAACTCGGAAATACATGGCTGGACAATTGAGACTGATTCCTATTCTCCTCTTTCTTTCCAACTCTTCTCTTTCTTCTCTCCCTTGTCCAGTTACATATTTTATTTCTACGGGGTAGTAACTACTTGAAATACTAGATAAAGAAATATGATACAAAAAGTAGGGCAGAATATGGATATCTCATCAATCCAATCAAGTTTCGAACCTGAAAATGTAGATAATATTACTCAGTAAAAATTAATTTACACATCAACTAGCATAAACTAAAATGAAATCAGCACCCACCCTCTCCCTGCTTTAAACCTAAACAAACAACAAAAATAACCACTCAGTGATTTTTATTGGTTACATCAAACTACAAATTTTTAATAACAGTTAAAACGGAAAGGACATTACTCCAGAAAAAAACTGGTCATAGTACATAAAATAAATAATATTTTACCATATACCTATAATTATTGAGCTGCAAGAGAATTCCTAAACCCAGGAACAGCTGAAGGCCGAGAAAGCTTAGCCCTTGGAAAGGTGTCAATATACCAGAGGCAACAGGTCTGCACTTTGTACGTTCCACCTACACAGTGATAAAGATGATATAATAGGCGATCAATAAGAAGCTAGAGTTACTTTCACCTAACCAATGACGAAATATTAACTACAGCAAGCTGTTCTTTTGTTATGCTATTTTAATCATGAAACCAAATAATGCTATTATATGCCCGGGCATCAACTAAATAATAAATAGTAATAAAGAAGTAGTGCAAGAAATAAGTTGTATTAATATTTAACAGAAACTAAACAGCACTGGAAATGGAAGATTTTATGACTAAAAAATGAGAGATGACTGTCAAAAAGATTAATAGTTGCAAACAAATGTTAAATATAAAAGCTATCAACTTCAGAGGTATTGGATCAGTTTTTATTAACTTTAGAGGTCCTGGATCAGTTTTCACCAAGATCATTCTAAAAACGAGCAGATTATTTTAAAATTTGTTTGGGATCATTTTTGTTTTGTTTTGTTTTTTTTATTATTATTATTTTAATGACATGCATGCTTAGTGCATTTTGTTGAATATTTTTTAAAAAAACAATTAAATACGTAATTCCATACCAAGCAAGTTTTTTTCTAAATCAAAACATAACCAAAACAAAATACAAATAAAAACAAAAATAATAAATAATAAATGAAAAGTAATCCAAAAAGGCCCCTTCGCTTCGGATGGTTTCAACGGCTCATTTAAACTTAAGAAGTTACCCACTAAATAAGGCAGCACTCCTTGGAGGTTCCCAAACATCATCCAACAATATCACCAACTAAAGCCCCGCCACATTCACTATAGGATCACATAGCAAGCACTAGTTCCTTTATCATAATGTCACGCAAATTGTTATCTATCAAAATTATTTTACAAACTTTTTTACAAACCAAAAATTAAAGTAAAATGAGTGCCTCAGTAAAAAGTTAATAATTTTAACAGCACTTACATTATCTAAAATTAGGTTTTTGAAGTTATATAAGTTGGATAGCCAACAAAATTTCATAGCTTAGAATTATTTTTTATTTTAAATTTGTTAAAAATTATATTTTTACTATTAAAAAAATCAAAACCAAAACCTGAATTGAACATTGAAACCGTCAATACCATTGAAACAACAAAAAGTACACTTCTTTGATGGGACCAAAATAGCCAAACTAAGGAAATCCTGCAACAAGCTTGGTATGCCGTTATAGATTACATTATAGAATACATGAATAAAAAACTGAATAAGGAGAAGCATGTCATTCATTTCGAACTTTGAATTTTTTCTTCAGTCCCTCGAGTATTTTCTATTATGCATAAGGTTAACTGAAAAAGGCAATGAAAAGAACCTTGATATCAATGTCACGATCAAGGAGGTCATTTATTGTGCAACCAGCACCACGAAGAAGCACAGCACCAGTTCCAAATAATGCCAGCATCTTCAAATCAGGCAGTTCTCCCGGGGATGCTGCCATTGTAATAGACCTAACATCATTGTGATAAAAGGATTTAACAAACTCACGTAGCAAAGACTCCACAATATTACTGAGAAATTGGACATAAATGGTTATCAATTCAGCAATAGAGAAACCATGATACAACGAAATTCAATATAAATATACTAATCACCATCAGAGTGGTATTATAGCAAGGCCTTGAGAAGACATTTGAGATGATTTTTTTACCACTGTATAGAGGTATCATTGACACCATATAGCCAGAGGCCTACTGGAACCACTGGCCATTTGATATTGTTTGGAAGTTAAAGGCGCATTTCCACACTCCACTCCTTAGGTGTTTCCATGCTTACCTCTGTACATAGACACATGTGTAAGCCATACATGGGCGTATATATGCACTCCATAGTATCTCAAAATTATTCAAACACGCCACAAGAGTATTTGATAATTTATATGCTTTCGGATGAATTAACGTACTCTCAATACGTAGGCATGATTATTAAGGCCTTAACATAAATATCGACGTCTTTGCACAATTCAAACCCCTTTTAGCTTAGATTTTTGTTTTGAAATAGAGTTCGGGCCCTGTTAATTTATGATTAGAGTTCACTATCTACACTCGACTTTAATTTAGCATTAACTTGATTGAAGATTTTGCCAATATTTTTTGCTTTGATATTAATGTTATAGATTAGCCAATTCTTTTTCTCTGAAAAACTGATTCAAATTTTGATTAATCAATTGTCATATGAGATAATTTTTTGAACTAAGTCATCAAACTCATTGCAAATAATTAATCAATCAGATTCTTATAAGATTGGGTGTCTTTTCCTATCAAAATAGAGCTCATATTTCAACGTTTATTGTCTACTCCCACTTTAAGGACATTTATTCAATGGTTCACCATCAAATGAAGAATCCATTGGCAGAGAATGGGCATCAAGGAAATCAGCAGGTCTTGCCCATTCACAGCTATTTGCAGGATATATGTGATGTTAAAGTGAAGCCAAAACATTGTCAAACTAGCTAGATTGCTGTTGTTGTGTAGAGAGGGTCTAACCATTTAAATTTTGAGAGTCGACTTCAGGTATTAGAGTTATTTCGGGGGCCAACATCTAGTGAAAAAGCTTGCGCATAGCGAAAATCAATGGCAAACATTGTTTTTTAATAAGAGAGTAATTTAGTAGACCCATATTATCGATTGATTGTTTTCATTCCTGCCATCATTTTTTAAGCCAACAATAACCAAAGTGATTCCTTGAGAATCGTCTTATATAAAATTAGTGGATTTCCCAATATTGATAACTCAGAAATTAGAAGACGTATACCGCCTTATGCTATCATAGCTTCATGATAAAAAATGTCCCATACAAAGAGGGTGCACTTCATGAGCCTAACAAACGATTGGTTTCTAGAAATGTAAGGTGTCAAAATAGTTCTTTGGTTGTTTACATGGAACAATTTTAGTCCAAGTGTTTATAAAAGTGCTAACTTAGTCCACAAACTCAGACTCTTTAAATTAGAATATTTAGCTCATATTAAAAGAGTTAGGAGACTCAATTGATACTTTTATAGACTTTATGACTAAAATGACCCATTGCAAAGAGTCGGGAGGCTATTTTGATATTTTCTCTTTTCCAAACGGTTAGAGATGAGCTTCCTTATATTTGCCAACCTGCCTACAAAGGACAAAATGGCATTCTAGCGATGGTTTTAATTTAAGGGATCAATTTCAATGTTTGTGATGTACAATAAGGTGTACAATAAAACATAATTTTTTTACGTGAACATAAAACCATATTTTAGAAGTTTTATTTTACGATTGAATTTTCAAATTCCTTCAAACTAAATACTGAGATCATTTACCTGATCATGATGATTTCAACGATTTACAACCAAGTCAATGACAAAACACTACTTAATTGTGTATTCGATCAAAGAAGATGTGGTTCATAGAATATCGTAGGTGGCTGTGATATTTTTCAAGGAAAAAACATCATCTTGCAGGAGTAAATACTAAAAAGTTTACAAAAGAATGAATGTTTATCGTTCTATGATGACACGTTGATTTTTTTGTAGCTTAATGACATATACATTAATAAGAACATATTATGACGTGAAATATTATTGACCAGAAGCATTGCTATAGGTAGTAGGAAGTCATTTTTCTAACAAGCTTTATTCAAGTTTTGAAAGTCAACACAGAGAAAAATCTAGCCATTGTCTTCTCAACTAGAATGATATTTGTGGTCCTTTCAACATATTTTCTCTCCTAAATTAAGCTAACGTCAAAGAGTTGTGTTTAAGGGATTATCTATTCCCCAATTTTAATATTCATTCACTATGGTGCATGTTTGACAAACAAAGCCTTCAGATCAGAGGTACTACTGCATTTAGAGTAGACTTGACATTTCAATGCTATTCCAAGAAAAAAAAATCCTTACGCTCAAAGTGTAACATTTTGAATTCTTGGATCTTCTCATGCAAGGAAGAGCACTGAAAAAAGTAGGCCAGATATCATCTTCCATGGCTAGATAAATACTCAAAACTTATCAAACATAACTTAAAAATCATATTTGTTTGAGCTCTTTAGGAGATTCTATTAAATCAACAATGAAATCGTTAAGTTTATCGTTGGATCTAGAAATAACTTCACCGCTAATAATAGAATATCATATGCCTTTTGATAAGAATGAAGATTGAGCATACCCAGTACCCCATGTAATAAATTTCCCATATTTCAAAGTTATATGAATGTGCTCTTCTTTCCAAAGCTTTTTGAAATGATGAGCTTGCTCAAGAATAACTAGCTTTTCTAAGAGGTTGCTTAGAGCATATGGGAAGTATGAGGGACCATTATTGGTATCACTTCTTCCAAATCGTTACTTTCACATTTATATTTGTGAATCCATTTTGACCAGCCCATCTAAAGAGGGGATAGAAATTCTTTAACTTCTCTGCATCAGCAATTAAGAAAGACGCCAATACTTTGGCATAAGAAGATTATAAAATTACTTCCACTATACTCTATAAAATTTGGGAATTAACCACTCGTTAGAAAGATACAAGTTTCCCTTAATTATTTGAGACCTAGATTCTAGATCTCCTTTATTAAAACGATATAGAAATAACTTACATTTGCGCAACTGCTAAGATGAGGAAATATCTTCTCTTTAACAAGAGAAGAACACACAAAATTAAGTTGATTTGATTTTTTATTGCGATTCACCTTTAAGATCATAGCCTCTAATTGCTTCAACAAGTTGTCTTCGAAGAGGGATTGCAAATAAAATGTTTAACATCATCATATATTTTAACCTCATGTATCATAAATGGTTGCATATGAGTGACACAGAAAATTACAACGAGTGTTATAAAAAGAAGAGGAAAGTCACTACTTGTGATGGATAGTGATGGACCAATGGCACTAGAAGAGGAAATAGCGGCGCAACTCTCATAGCATAATGCCCTAAATCAAGAAACAAGATTTAATCGAGCGGACTTGGGAGCCATAGCCGAATCGGGTTAGGCTCGAACTCGAGCCATATAATATAACAGTTCTAATTTGATTTTAATCTCATAGCACAATAATCTCAACTTGCGAGCTCAATCTAGTTCAAAACACGGCACAACTCACTTCCACTCGTACAAATCACCATTGATTCAATTTTACTCATCATTTCGAGTATATTTCATATATTTGCAGAGAGTTAAAAGCATGATATCTTACTCATGGAGCCACAACCTTTTGAGGAATGCTTTGAAAGAAGATCAAAGTTAACCACATGGAATTTTGCCTCTATATAGAGTTATACAGAGTTGAGTGTCAAAATAAAACATCTTATGGTTATTTGACCTATTCATTAAGACGCGAGAGAAAAAAATTATCATTGCTAAGATATTGATGGTCAAGACTCAACTACCAAAAACCCTTGATGGTCATGAGAGTAATTAAATTGCTTGGGTCAATCAATAATTAGTATGTCTGAATAGTGTATACACTTTAAAAGGCCTTCCAAACCGCTTAGCTATGAAACCGACAAACTATCAAATTGGCGAATCGCCAAACAGTCGAACTGACGAATCGCTAAACAACTGAACTGTCAAAATGATTAACTGCTAAACTGCCCAGCTGTCGAATTGTTGAACAGCCCAGTTGTCGAACTGTCAAACTATTGAATTGCCCAGATGTCGAATTGTCGAATTACTGAACTGTCAAACTATTGAATTGCCCAAATGTCGAATTGTCGAATTACTGAACTGTCAAACTGTTGAACTCAATTATATGGCAGGACATGACATAACATAAAGCTACATGAAGTGATATAATATTATATAGAATTTTATATTTTTATTTTGTACCATGAAAAATGAAGACTCAAGACTTATAAATAGGGGTCAAATGTCAAAATATGAGAAAAATGACTCTTTCTCTTCCTATGGGTTGTTTGTCCTCTCTCTTTCTTTATCTCTCTTTTGTCCCATGCTAGTAGGAATTAGGCATAACTCAAGCATAATATAGAACCCGACATCCTAAACGAGTTTAACAGTCTTTCAATGTTGAATCCTTTTAGCACATAAAGTCTCATATTATCTGTGAGTTATACTGAAATCCTACTAGCATTGAACAAAAGAGAGAAAAAAAGAGAGATGAGCAGCCTGTAGGAAGAGAGTCATTTTTTCTCCTCCCTTGATGTTACATTTAACCTTTGTACAAAATACAAATATAAGAAGGTACGTAATGTTATGTCACATTCTGCAACTTTATATCACATCCTAAAGCTTTATGTTATGTTCTGCAGTTTTATGTCATGTCTTGTTATATAGTTAAATTCAGTAGTTTGGCGGTTCAACAACTGAGAAATTAGGCAGCAGGGTAGTTCGGCAATTCAACATCTAAAAAATGCGGCAACAGCTAGGCAGTTTGGCAGTTGAGTAGTTTGACAATTTGACAGCTAGACAATTTGACGACTAGGCAATACGGTAGTTGGCAGTTTACCAGTTTGGTAGTTAGATAGACAATTTGACGACCAGGCAATACGGTAAAAACTACTGGTCAAAGCTAAACAGTCGGCATCAATCATCAACAGAAAAAACTCTCACGTGCCAAACCATGTACCAGAAGGGCATTAACTAATCTCTAAACTCATCCGAGAATTGCATGTCATTATATATGGTTACTTCTCCAAGCAAGGCTAATTCTATCACTCAGTTCTCTTCATGTCTTTGTCCTGTTACAGCTATAGAATGATATCACATTGAGTTTAATTGATGGTAGGAATAATTAAAAGAAGATGAAGACAGGAATCCTTACCACATGCAAGGCCAGGCGAGCAACCAAGTTCCAATGGGCTTATCCAAACGAGCGAGCAGAGCATAAGGTTGCACGGACACGGGAAGGTAGGAATGAATCCAGCTAGAAGACGAGGAGAGAGCCTGCGTTTTTCCTCCACCTTCCGGCCGTCGGTTTCCACTGCCCTCTGTCGACCCGGATGAGCTCGAAATGGATGCCAGGGATGGCCTATAACAACAAAGTACATCGAGCACTCTCCGACTCGGAAAAAGCGGAATTGGGCAGCCTAGAGTTCCGAAGGTGGTAAGTGGAAGATGCTCAATGTTCTCGACAGAGCTAGGGTTTTGGCGATGGGAAGAAGAGGAGGGTGAAGCTGAGAGGATGGAGAGGATAGAAATTGGAGAAGGTCGAAGGCGAAGCCTGCGAAGGGAGTTGGATAACCAAATCGCCATTTCGGTTGCGACCACCCTTCGAAGGTTTGTTTAGGGTTTTAGCTTGCAGCTTCCAGTTTCAGGCAATTAGGGAAAAGAGGGAAATCAGACCCGTTTAGTTCTGGCGTTCATGTCCTATGAGGATGTCAACATTTTAAATATAATTTCATAATGCATTTCTATATGTGTTGTCTGATCCTGATCTTAGATCACAGTAATCTACGGTCAGGATACAATTAAAATTTTAAAAAAAAAAATTAAGTGGGGTCTACTAAAATATATCATGACCGTAGATCACCGTGATCTACGGTCAGGATCGGACACCGCATGCATATTTGCATGCGGTGTTCGGAGAATATATGATTGTAATATACTAAGATCATTAAAAAAACTTCAGAATAATTAGATAAATTATTATTATTATTTTGTAGTTTAATAATTAAACTTGGCATTCAAATCACTTATCAATATATGCTTATTTACATAGACTTATATTTTAAAAAGCCAAAAAAAAACTATTTCAAAAAAAAATTATTATTTTTATTTTCAATTGGCATGCATGAAACATAAAACATTAAGGTTGGCAAATTTAACACATAAAATTTACTATTTGCGTTTATAAGATTTACATTCGGTCTTTGAAGTCATTGTGGCCTCTAACTTTGCCACCTTCTAAGTTGTCGCCTTCACTTCGTCCCCTCTGAACTTGCCACTTATGATCACATTGTCTCCACCTAAAGTTGGAGCAAATATTACGTGTGAAGATCACACGTCCGACCAACTGTTCGGATCATCCTCCAGGCGTGCGATCTGCCACACAAAATATTTTTTTCCCAAAGTTGCCATGCTTGTCTTACTATCACCACGCAGATCCACCAACATTCATTAACCATAAACTAAAAGTGTTTCGTTGCTGAAGGTAGTTCACCTCTGGTCGCATTGTGTTTGGCAATGTGTCACATACAAGATCTTTGATAATATAATTAGTGAGTTTATATATTGCTAATTATGTAAATAGAGCGGTTTTCATGCTTAATTTGGAGAGATTACAAAATAAAGATTTTTCAATATTTGTTAATTTTTAACCTATAAGCTTTGCTATGTTAATGTCGTATTTATTTTAGATATATGTATTTCCAAAAATAAGGGTTTTAATTAGAAAATTATGTAATGCACATTAAAAATAAAGGCTCTGATGCATATTTGAATGAATGTGTAAATATATAAGGAGAGATAGAGGATTTATCTTTGAAATACTTTGGTAGTATAAGAGCACTTGGAAAATTGAATATGAAATTTTTAAAAAATAATATTTATTTTTATTATCATTTTATATTATAATAATTATGTAATAATTTGATATTTATATATGGCTTATGACATATGTCTTTAATATTACACATAATACTTGATATAGCACAATATTTGGAATGGTGAGGCATTATATTTGGTATTACTTGCTTATGATGAATTTTGTGATTTTTTTTAATACAATATGCTTTACTATTCATGATGTGCTAATATACTGGTATGCATGATGATTATTATAAGTTTAATGCCATATACTAATTTTTTTATGCTCACTTATACTTTATCTATATTTTTTGATCTTAGAAATAGAAGGGGGGACAATCAATTTGTTTTTATGTCTTTTCTTGTATTATATTTTTAAAGTCATAGTGATATTATGTTTTGATAGATGAAAATATATACAACATGATTATTGTATATGAACTTTTTTGGTTATATAGTTTTGAAATATAAAATTAAATGTTATTGATGATTTATGTAAATATGTTTTCTAATAAAGTATTAGTGGCTCTATGTTATCATAAACAATGGATGGAAGATAATTCCTCGCATAGATATTTGATAATGCATATTATTGCACATCCAAAATGATATGATATGCAACGAATAAGAATTAATTTGATTTGGATGGGGACACTGGTCACAATTTCACAAGCATGATTGTGCATGGCTAAGTGATCAAGAGGTATTGATGTCATTGTTAAGTTATTTAATTTATTTAATCAAATAAACTTATACACATTCATATATATAGATTTGTTTTCATTTGATTTTTAGTTAAAGAAGAGAATTTATGGCACATGTTTGATGGTTTATACATATTGTTATAATTGGAAGTGCATATACATTAGCTTAATGCATCTTCATTCATCATAAACCTAAATTGACAACACACACATATTTGAACTATGTTGCTAGGCCCATTTATTTGTCTCTTAGCAAATTTTAACATTTTAATCTAAAAAAAATCACATTTGGCTAAATTATGACCTCATTTAGTAGCTTCAAAGAAAGTCCCTCGTGTGCAGAACTGAGCTTGTGAGATACTTTAAAAGTTAGTGAGCGATAAGAGATGCTACAACAGTGTAGTCACTTGGTTTCCTCCACATCATCGGTCCAAATGTTAACTTTTAATCATATCAGTTTAATTTTTTGAGACTGTGTTTGAATTGGGTAGAGATTTAGTGGATTGTTAATTACTTTGAAAACTAAATTCACTAATATAATTTTTAGATTGGACTATTTCTGCTCTTTTTTTAATTATTTTAAAAGAAGTTGTCGTCTTGTCGATCATCTTATGTTTCCCTTATTCGAATAAATATCCCTCTCAAACCAAATTAATGATTTGAAGAGGAGAGGAACCGAATAAGAAGGGACATGCAACAAAGTGACAAACAAGAGAAAAGAAAACGTAGAGAGCTTACATGCGATAAGCTTCGCATGGATAAGTCAAGTATGTCCGCTTAAACAAGATTGGGCAGAGACACGTTGGACCAATATCTGCAATATAAGCATCTACGTAGACTACTCATAACTAGAGAGTCAGGTATATGTACATGTTCTGGGATCAATAGCACTCGCAGATAAACGTGTTTCTACTGATTAATTACTTCTTGGAGGATACCCAATAATACTTTCGATAAAAGGAACTTCACTTATATTATCATGAACTTGGGGTAATAGGTCATCGAAGGACGGATATTCCGTGTGAGAAAGTCTTGATGCATTAAAGCTCATGCTAAGCCATCAGGTAGAGAGTGAACCTCTCACATCACAATTGGTAGCAGCTCATCAATATACATGTTGACCTCATTTTTTATGAGGTTAAATTCTTCTCTTTAGAAGCCTAGGATCAAGCTCTAGGAATTTCCTATGGACTATCTTAGAGGAATAGTAAAGGAAATACATACCCCATATAGAAATTCAAAACAATTCTTGACTTCTCTTGTGAAGTCCCAACCGAGTGGTCACAAGCCCCCAAATGTCATTTTGGGATGGCTAAGACCAACATGTGGAGACTCAAGAGTAAGTTCCCATAGGTTCAACTAGGCCTTAAGACAACCCTCAGTGGCTTAGGATTGGTCTCACACACACCTACACACACTCAAACCCATCAAATTTCCTATATACCCCAAAACCCTAAAATCACATGCACTGGACCTACCTCTTTAACTCTTTAGGAACTCACATTGATGGTCCCATGCCCTTAGTCTTTGGTAAGATGGCTAAGAACAACATGTGGAGACTCAAAATGAGTTCTTATTTTGTGTCTTATAGTCTCAGGATGGTTATCCATGACATGTGATTACCTTACCAAAGTTATCCAAAATTCTCAAATTTCCCCAAATTTTATTAAATTCATTTCAAATTCACTCAGTTTTAAATTCAAGACCAATTCCACTAAAATTCCAAACCTAAATTCAAACTCAAGCTAAACCACCCCAAATTGAACCTAAATCCAATTTTCACCAAAATTAAACCCATGAGCCAAAATCAAATTTCACCAAATGCAAGTCCAAATTTCATAATGACAAATCCTAAATTTCTTCAAGCCCAAAGTTAACCCTATCATCCTTAATTTTAAAAGCCCACCATACGTAATCTTAAAAAAGCCCAATTTCAATTTTCCTTTTAAAAGCCCAAGCTCACATCATGCATCTTGTATGAACCCATCCATTTTTGGTCCCATGGTCCTCTCTTACCAAATTTTCAAAATCCCCTAAATCCTCTTTCATGAAAATTGATCATGGTCTCATGCATGTCATGGAGTAACTCATGGAGTCATCCATGAACATCATATAGGTCATATACACCAAATGTGGCAAAAGGAGGACTTCCTTTCACCTCCCACCAAAGTGGCTTACAAAAACCTTAAACCCACCAAATTCATATTCCCCATGCCAAATCAATCACCCAAGCCCCTAGAAGTTGACCCATCAACTCCAGTCACCTTAGACTTGACCCCAAGCCATTTCCATGTGGTTGAACCCATGGTTAACCAAACCTAACCCAAACCCATTTCCATGGGGTTGAACCCATGGTTAACCAAACCTAACCCAAACCCATTGCCCACTTTGAAAAAATTGCAATTGCACACGCTTGGACCAAATTGACTTCACATCTCTCCAATTCTGACCTCCCACAGTGTGGATATAACTTTGCCTAATAGGCCAGCCACCCCTTGCAGCCAAAAAATACAATGGCCGAGAGAACCACCACCCAATTGGGCCCATCCAAGCTAGCTTAACCCACTTGGTCACTAAACTTCTTCTTTTTTCCACCTAAGCAGACCTTTACATCCGCTGGCCAACCCAATTGAGCCCTCCTTCCTCCTCTATGAATAAGCCACCACCCCATGACCAAGGAGAAAAAGTGCACAAACCTTGGGGAAACTCTTCCAAAATTATTTAGAACTCTAATTCAAGTGTTCCTATACTCATTCCAATCATTTTCAGCCCTCCATTCCCATTGCTCAGCCCTAACTTTGAGCACAAAAATCTAAGGCATTTAATGGTCGTACCACAAAGTCTATCAAAATCCCAAATTGATCCACCCTTAAGCTTCATTAGAGCTTAAGGAGAATTCCCCCACAAAAATCAACCTTTCTCGAGCACTCTAGCCTAGTTCTAGAACAAGCCCAAATTTCAGTTTCAGAAGTTTGTAGATTGTTCTTTTCAGTTTCACATTAGATAATTTAGTACTCATCTGTTTCATTTTCATTTAACTAGCTTGCAGGTTCCACTGCACTATTTTGTCTTTCAATTTATTGCATACTTTTATGTTTTTAATTTTTTTTAGTTTTACCTTACACTTATAGTTTCGTCTACATGTCTACTGTGCTATATGTTTACTGCATATTGTTCTATTTTTAGCTTATTGCATAGTATTTTGTTATGTACACTAATTAATTAAATTTCTTTTCTTTGTTGCAGATGTCAACCATAGGCAGGGATGATCTCCCTTCCCACTCGAGGAGAGGGGGGTAGCACAACTGTATTTAATGAAGAAGCACGACAAGAGAGGACACCCGACTATTACACCCACTCCACCCCAACCCCGTCCCTACCTCACTCCCACCCCACCCCCACCCCTACTCTCACTATTGCCCCGACCACCATTTCCACCCTCACGCTTACACCCACCCTCATCTTGACCCCAACCCCTGCCCTCACCCTTACCCCCAACCTACCTCCACCTCGACCGTAGTGGGATTGAGTTCTGCAGAGGCCCGCGCTACATTAACCGGGTAGGAATCGACAAACATCAACTACCACATTGAGCTTGTAAGCAACACATAAGTTTTTTTAAAGATATTAATCACAATCTTTTTATTTTTTAATTGAATAGAAAATTAACCATTTGTTATTTTTAGGTCCTACCCTCCCGACCCAAGTTATTCAAATCATTCGGGATATCATCTGAAGCAAGTACGATTCAGTGCACTTGTTCTGGAAGGAGATCTCAATGGCAATTCAGGATCTTTGGTTTCAGGAGTTTGAGGTATGCATCATTCACAAATACCTTAAGTTATTTTTATTTATTTGACAATCTGACATAATCCCTATAACTTTACAGAAACAATTCTTCTGGCGTCGTGAGCACGAAGCAACCATCAGGTGCAACTTTCGAACGCAAGGGCAACGATTGCATGCGGGCCATGTTCGACAATATTTGGAAATCACAGTAGCGTCCCTTGTGGTTCATAGAGGGTGTTTTTCCTATGCTGCTCAGGGTTTGGGATTTCCAAGAGTACCAAAAAAAGAGGGAACAAGCGAAGCAGAACTAACAGTCTGACTGTGGAGGCTTGGGGCCCTCCAAGCAAACTAATGGGGTGTTCCTACTTACATAATACAAGCAGAGGTTGGTGAGATTTTGAATTCTGCTTTAAATTTTACTATAGATTGAAGATATTTTCTAACTATTTCGTTACATGGACAGACTGTGACATTGGGATGAGAGCTTTCCCCTGCCGATGTACATGAGTGCACCCATAGGAGGTAGTCCGACAAGTAGTGGATCGGCAATAGATTCTGTGTGATCTATATTATTCATGATTTAAACTAATTTGATGTTAATTCATTCTAGCTCTAACTGTGTAGCTGCAACAATGTTGTCAACTAGGGATTTGGTTGTCAATAGGTATTGGGATATAATTTGGTTTTTCATGGAAATGTGGTGAAGTTAATTTTGAAGTTGAATTACACGGGATTGATTAATTGATTACAGACAAGTTTCAAGATTTTTCCAAATATCATTGGTAAATTCAAGGTTAAGGATGTATAGTAGAATGGTGGGAGATATAGTTTTGTAGATTGCCGCAGACAAATTTTGGTCTATAAGTTGCCACCGAAGAAAGTGAGGATTGGGAATAGATTGATAATTAGGGGTGTTGATTTGGGATGCAATACATATATTAGTTCCATCAAGGAATCCCTCAAATCCATTGACCTTAAAGAGTTTGTAAATTTGAGGTTTCCATGTAGGGTAATTTTCTGCGGTTAGTTGAACATTGGCTATGGTTTTGATGTTAGACATCAAGAACTTGAGAGATGTGGGGATGGGGATTTTGGTCATATCCAACGACTCAATGGTAGCTTCTTTAATAGTTTGTGAGGAATTTATCGACATTGGCTATAGGGAGGAGATGAAGAAAAAATAGAAAGAGTTTAAAAGCTTTAAGAGTTTAAAGCTTCAAATTTTGATTAAAAGTCACTCAAAACTCTTATTTCAACAATCTTACAGTCACACTGGCTGGCTAGATGAGACAGATATGATGATACCAAAATTGGACAAATTCAAGTAAAATCAAGTCCATGTCAAGATGTTAAATTGTTTTTGAAAGCTTTTGGTGCAAAATTGAATTGCTAAACAAATTTTAAATTTGGTAAGCTTATAATCAAATTGAGAGAATAGAAGAGACAGATCCTACGAGCCCAAGATTGCTCAATTTTGACATCATTAAAGCACTTAAAATGTTCATCAATTGTTATTCTATTGAGGGAATTTTTTGATAAGGTCATATGATGTTGTGGTCACAATTTCTTATTAATTTGTAATATGAACTCTATACATAGAGTCATATCC
>NEWO01000057.1:1161051-1198941 GCA_003013225.1 Phalaenopsis aphrodite | reverse complement strand
GAGAGAGAGAGAGAGAGAGAGAGAGAGAGAGAGAGAGAGAGAGAGAGAGAGAGGGTTGAGAGTCAAGCCATTTGACCACATTCCATGTTTAGCATAACATGACATCATAAATTCCACCATGTGACCCACATTTTCTTTCCTTTTTCAGAAATAGATAAAGCTGGCATGATCTTGCAAACATATTTGCAGGTGACCACCACTATCAGTTTATCACATCAATGTGCTCAGAAAATAAATAGTTAGAAAATTATAATTATAGATGCTTAAACTTTAAATTAAGATCTCAAGTTCTCAAATTCTGATTAGGAGATTTTGAATCACTGCAAATTATAGAAAGCACATAACATATTCTCACGCATCCGATCCACATTTTCTTAAATATCTTTTAATTAATTAATTACATTTATTGTTTCCTTTTCTAGTATAATACTAATTAATTAGCACAGTAATTATGCAGAAACTACTTAGTTATCTAGTGCTTAATTAGTTCCATGAATATATATATATATATAAATTAGAGTACAGTCGATCAGTTATATATTAAAAAAGTATTATATTTTATTTATTTGATGGGATATCATTTGAATCTAAATTTGATTGTGAATCACAACCAAATAATAAAGTATAAGAAGAGAGAGAAAGAGAGATTGTGAGATAGGAGTAGATCTTGTCCTTGGTTTCAACCACCTTTTTACATTTAATTCTATTTTTTATTCATAGAGGATTGAAATTATTGTGAAATGACAATTATATCCATGATTCTCTTCAGTCGATCGACTTTTGATCAGTTAATGTATGACCAGTTGGCTTCTTATTAGTCAACCTTTAATCGGTTGGTTTCTGGCCGACCGGTTGCTCGATCGGCCTTTGTCAAGTCAATCACTATCATTTGATTATTCTTGCTTCAAATATCTCTGCATTAGTTTACAAATTCTAACATTCAACACGTGCCTTATTTTTATTGTACGTGATCTTCTTTCCCTGTTTTTCCCCCAAACCTTCATACAGTACTAAGTTTGTGTCAGCACAAGTGTTTATTTACTATACATTAATTATATTTGCATGAATTTAATTTAATATTTGTTTGAATTATGTTGAGTGTGATTATCTCTCATGAATAGAAATAATAATAGTGATTAAAATTACAATCTTAAGGTGTTCTCCTCCGAGTAAATTATATTTATTATTTTAAAAAAGTGCGTAAATTTTAAGATTTTCTAAGTTAAACATCTTTTAAATAAAGATAAATTCAATGAATAATAACTCCTTTTTATTCACTTTAATTGAACAAATATTTGAACCCAATTTCAAAATTAAATTCAAATGACATCCAAATGCTTACTAGAAACACATTAGAGACCTAATTAAACCCATTTAACTTGTTAGGAAAAAAAAAAACTTGCATGATAATTGTCACAATTTATGAACTTGATTATTTAAGATAGTCTAAACATGTCTAATATGAGGCTTGATGAAACTATATGAAATTGAGGAAATTTATATTTATGTATTTATATATGTCGCATCTAAACTTTCATATTTATATACATAACACTTTTGGTGCTTTAACTAAACCCAATAATAGTGCTATTTTTATGCAATGTTAAGTATTTGATTGCTACGTGTATAAATGTAAGCCTTTGAGTGCTAGATATATAAATATATAAACATTGTGTGCTATGTATGCAAATGCTTCATGAAATTAAAGGTATGTTATAATACTGTGACGACAAAAATATTTTTAAGGAAAACTATTATGTGGATTATAAATATTTTGCTGAAGAATAAACAATTGAGTTTTAACTAGGAGGGGTCTTATTATGTCTTCTTATGACTCTAAGAAGAGGTCACTTAAATGATTGATATTTGATGATTATACATGTTTATATGTACGATGGCCACATTTATTTTCATCAAAGAGGCTAGTCTCATTATAATATTAGCAAATACTTAGGGGTTTGACTCATCTATAATTAAATATGTAATTATACTTGTGTGATTATCAAATCATAATTTCATTTTTCACCCTGCATGATTTTATTTTAGTGGATCCTTGCAAATATATAATTAAAAGACCCTGGTGATACTGTATTGATACACCATTTAGAAATTTTAATCATTTAACATAGATCTGGAGGAGGTTTGACACAAATTTCTAGACATACTTTTATCGAAGAAATATTCAAATTTTGATTAAAAGTCACTCAAAACTCTTATTTCAACAATCTTACAGTCACACTGGCTGGCTAGATGAGACAGATATGATGATACCAAAATTGGGCAAATTCAAGTAAAATCAAGTCCATGTCAAGATGTTAAATTGTTTTTGAAAGCTTTTGGTGCAAAATTGAATTGCTAAACAAATTTTAAATATGGTAAGCTTGTAATCAAATCGAGCGAATAGAAGAGACAGATCCTACGAGCCCAAGATTGCTCAATTTTGACATCATTAAAGCACTTAAAAATGTTGATTGATTGTTATTCTATTGAGGGAATTTTTTGATAAGGTCATATGATGTTGTGGTCACAATTTCTTATTATATTGTAATATGAACTCTATACATAGAGTCATATCCCATCTTGAGAAGGGGATCCACTCCTTGTGCCATAAGAAGATACAAATATGAAGGGGTTGAAATTTAGCGTTGTTTGTGCAACACAAATACCTCCCACTCCGGCAGATGTTGCTGCCACCTCTTGGCTACGCAGCCTGTCAACTCACAGTGGCCATAGCCCAACTCTGGCACTCGCCGCCTCCACCTCGGCCAACTCCCGAAACCGCCTCTATCCAACTCTGTTCACCTCCGCCTTCGACAATCATTGTTTATGACCTGCTTTGATAGCTGCCTTCGGCCAACTCTAATCAACATTTGCTGGCCATCGTTGACTGCCATTGGCCGCCTCCTATTCCTTACAACGAAGCCACTTATGAAGTCATAACATGCATTGTGGAATCTCAATGTACGTTGTATAATAATGAATGAGGGGTGTAAGTGATTCAAACCAACTTGTGAGCCGGCTTGAGCTCGATTAAATAAGTGGCACGTGAACTGAGCACGATGAGCTAAGAAGTCGAGCTCTTGCTAGCCTAGAATTGACTCTTTTACTCGTGAGCCAGCTCATTTGAATAAGTATTAATATACTAAACTCAAAAATATTTTAAATTTGATGGATTTATATTCAAAATATTAAAAATGTTTAAAAACATAATATCTTCTATTATATATTAAGTGATTTCTTACTTTTTCTCTCCTAATTACATGTTCTATTTGTCATTTTATCATAACATTACCTCAAATTAATATTATTTTTACTCTAAACAAACTAGCTTGTGAACCGGCTCGAACTCGAAAACTTAAGCTCAAGCTCAAGCTCAACCCGATGGTGGTTTGAGATCGACTCATTTACATCCCTAAGTGAATTGTCATGCCGATTAATGTCATCAATTACGTCGTACATATTCAAAAGAATACGGTGCAGACACACCCTAAATACGATGTAACAATTTACCCCCCGAATTCTGCATGACATACCCCAATAACCGTCTAACAACACGCCTCGATTCCTTGAATATGACGCAACAACACACTCTAAGACGATATAACAACGCACCCTGAATACGTGACAACGATACACCCCAACTTTTTTTTTTAATTCAAATTTATTCTGATTTTATTTGTTTGAATCTCATTTAGCTAAGAAGAATTTTTCTAATAATTGCAATTGTATTTATCCACCCACTTATGGATGATGCAAATCGAGATTGGTAGATAGAGCATTTTTAAGCCTAGGCGTTTAAAAGAACGTACCACTGACTCCCCGCATGTTCAATCTGAATTTTAAGAGAACACGCCTTAGAATAAATTCTCTTCATTCAAATTTCAACTTAAAGAATAAAGGAATTTTTACGTACACACAACATATTTTCTATGCATTTTATTCAACATTAAATTTTTTTTTCATTTGCATTGATAATTTTTTGAAATCATAAATATATGTTTCCAAATATTTATTTAACTTTTAAAAAATTAAAAAAATAATACAAATTTTAAAGCAATGTTAAAAGTTTTCTATCATACTTATAAATATGAAAATTTTAAATTTTAATAAATAAATGCAAATGAATTATTTGATGTGCATGTAAATGCTACGATAATGAGTTGAGCGCATAAAAATCATAAAAATTTGTTGGATACAAAATAAACAGAAACTAAAGGCTCATTTGAAATCCGTTTTATTTTTTATGAAGAACTTATGTGAAATGAAAGAGTATCCACAGACGTCAGATATCATTGAAAAAAAGGAGCTAGTTTATGAATTGAATAGAGTAGCGAGCCTTCCAAGCGAGGGATTTCTTGTTAGGATAGTAGGCCAGACCAGTCCATTCATTCCGGCCAGTGCAAGTGCCTTCGATCAGTTGACAACTTGGTTTTCAAATCCTCCTCGCGGGCAAATGGGCATCGGTACCGTACAATCCTGCCCGGGATGCAAGGACTGAAACCAACACTGGTTGAAACCGCTTTGCTACTGATTCGCTTGGAACGAACCCTTACTGCACTGCTAGCGTTGTAGAGCTTGAAAGCGGCTTGGCTAGCACTCGTACTCACACGAATTGGACTTCAACCGTGGTTTAGGCCTAAAAACTTTTATTATAATAATTATTATTTATATTAAATTTAAAATAAAATATAATTATTTAAAAAACACTAGAACAATTAAAACATCTTTTAGATATTTCAAAAAATACATTAATAAATAAACATTTACATAATGTTCATCAAAATCTTTCATATCACATCAATGCTATAATTATTTCAACTTTAAAAAAAATAAAACAATCATTTTATACATCATCAACAATTTCTTAATTTATTTTTAGAAATAAAATAAAAAAAAACATGAAAAAAATATATCAAATAAACATTTAAAAAAAAACATAAAACAAAATTAATTGCAAACAAGCCCAAAATTTGTCTCAAGCAAAATTAATTCCCCAACAATCCATATGAAGAAAACCAAAAGAAATAAAGTGCCTAAAATCTGTCTGTAACCAGACAACTCAGAATAAAAGAACAGTTGGAACGCATCCATCCGTCCATCACTCATCAAACGGCCGTCATTTCATCGCATTATCCGGCTGCACACCCTCGACACGTCAGACTGCTGCACCGGCTTCAGAATAAAATCCTCCGCCCCTTCCTTCATGCACCTGCGCGGCAATCTTAAAGCATTAATAAATACTTATTATCACACTAATAAATAAATAAATTATTAAAAAAAAAGAATCATGGACCGTACATGCTGATTCTGGTGGGGACGTTCTCAGACGACATGATGACCACCGGAATCCTCCTCAGGTCCTTTGATTCCTGCTCCCACATTTATCATTTAAATATAAAGTAAATAATTAAATTAAATAAAAATATTAATAGCAAAATATTTTACATTTATTTATTTATTTTTTTTATTTCCATAAATAGTATCTCACCTTGATCCTCTTTAGAAGCTCGAACCCCGTCATTTCTGGCATCCAGTAATCCGTAATTATCATATTCACATTCGGTTCCTGCAAGCATTAAATATTAAATCCTTTCAAATATCACCTTACAATGTAATTATAGGCTCCCGAAATACTACTAAAATGTCGTCTAATCGTTTGGTTTGCATATTTTTAAAAATATTATCTGCCGCATTTGAGTCTTTTACATTAAAGTTAAGTTTCAAGATAAACTGTTTATCCTGAAATGCATAGGTCGAATTAAATCCTTCAACAAATCCCCTTAGACAGTTCAAAATTATCAAAATTAATTAAAAATAATAATAAATAAATACCAAGCCGAGCATCTCGAGCGCCTGCACCCCGCTCTCCACAGTCGTCACTGCAACAAAATTCACACATAAATCCATCACAATCTCAACATTGCAAAAAAAAAAAAAAAGATCAAAATGTAATTTCAGAAATAGAAAGGGACCTCTATGCTTAAAATTACGCAGCAGCCTGGCGATGACCGCGCGGTCGACGGAGCTATCATCGACCGCCAGCACATGCATCACTCTCTCCCCCTCGCCACCGCCGGCCGCCGCCATTTCCGGCCAAGAGAAAACACAGATGAGATAGAGATAGAGATAGAAAGAGAAACGATGGAGCGAGCCAGACGCAAATGTGAGGGAGAATAATGCTTCCTTTTATAGAGAGAGAAAACTTATCGGACCGAATAGCGCACCAAATCTGCCCGGACCTGCGCGGGCCCCGTACCTCGATTCTCTTCAGATTTGCTTTCCCTCTCTACAACAACATCTGCTTCCCTCTCTCTTTCTTAAAATTGCAAGCGAATCTTGCTCCGAGGGGACGTCATTAAATGGTTCCTCAAGAGGCGAGAAGCGCAAAAGTCCACTCCTCGACGGCGGGCGTCATGACGTCAGCGAATCGGCTGAATTTATAATCCACAAACACGTAAGATTTGTGGGGTTGGATTTGTAATTACAATTTTTTAATAAAATACCGGTTTTGTTAGCTGATAATTAGGGCTGTCAAAATGGCTCGTTGTTCGCAAAAAGTTCGTGTTCTGCTCGTTAATTAGGTCGTTTTCGACTCGTTCGTGTTCTCGAAATACTACTAATCAATTATATATATATATTGATGAGTGATATTTTAAAAAAAAAAATTAATTGGCTAGAAGGCTACAAAAAAATTATAATCAATTAAAAGTATTAATGAAGAAAATTGAATAAAAACCATTAATTTAGATTCAAATGATGTTTTAAATCTTGTCTCAATCCTTAACATCTTATGACTACGTGATTAAGGTTGTCAAAGCGACTCTTTGCCCGTAAAACGAGCCGAACACACTTTTTGAGCTTGAAATATAAACGAGCCGAACAAGAGCGAGCATGGGCCTTATATGTTATAAATTCTGAGATTAAAATAATGTCATATAAATGAATGGGGATTATTTTTTTATATGTTAGTTTTATAAAGATATCTGCCAAGGAGAGTATTAAGGAGGATAATGGGGGAAGGGGGATTAATTATGTATCCGGATTAGGTGAGGGTGAATCTGTGGTCCTTATTAGAGAGATTTTGTTGCTCTGTTTTGCATGGGTGTGTGAGCTGGGGGCGCGGGAGGGGATTAATTGAACCGGGTAAAGTGGGCCGGGTTGGAAGATTTGCAAACCCGGTTGGGATTTTTGAGATTTGGTCGTACCGGAGGTGTTTGGGGAAGCGGATGGGCTCTGCGGGAACATCAAAACCATGTGGGGAGATCGCTAGAACAGAGTGAGGCATATGAGTGCGTCATTATTTTTATTTTTTAAAATGATTTTTTTTTGCTGGTTGGAAAAAAAAATGAATTAAAAATATGAAAAAAAAAACGTTTGATTACACGATATTCAGTACATGAAAAATTATTCCATACGGATCAGACATCGCACGCATTCTGACCGTAAATCACAGTAAATCACCTGATTTACGATCAGGATGTATTTCGGTGGGCCCCGCCTATATATTTTTTTTATAAAAAAACTGAAATAATCCTGAGCGTAGATCACTGTGATCTACGGTCACGATCGGACACCGAATGCAGAGATGCATGTGGTGTCCGTATGCAATAATTTCTCCAAGCACATAATACCTCTTTGGGTGTTGACAATGGAGAAAATTTTATGTACGACGTCCGTACGTGAGCTGCATACGGATGAAGAACACAATACACCGGCGAGTCATTTTTTTTTCGCTGGTGTATTATGTCAGTCGTTCGTAACTAGCTCACGTATGGTGACGTATATAAATTTTATTCATCGCCAATGATCATGATTATGGAAAATCACAAATAGCATCTTCAAGTGCCATCAAGAAACGCCATATTCACAGAAAATTTATGGGAGATAATTCATGTTGATAGTTTAAATCAATTTTGAATTTTTATATTTAGTTCAAGTAGTAAGTTCCATCAATTTATTGAACCAGTGCTGTGGGTGTACTGCTTTTTAGAAGGCGCTTGTCCGCACGTCCGAATTCCGAGGGTGAGTTAGGAAAAAAATTTTAACGAGGACATAAATTAATGATTTAAAAAAAATGTTTAATAATTTTTATCGGGATTTAAGATCGATATTAACAGCTTAAAAAAAATACAAAGTTATTTAATTACTAGAGTAATATAAATAGAAAAGATCTCAATATGTTATGTCGCGATTGATGCGTGTTAATAGGCATCTAGAGCAAAACACTACATGTTAAGGACTTGAAGCTCGACATGGCCCAGGCTGCATTGACACAAGGAGGGAGGGCTGAGAGCTTTTATTTTGACCTCAAACTCTCAGAGCTGCAAAGCTTGGTCGAGATGTTAGAAATAATCAACAAGTATATTGTCTCCTATGAGAACGCCCCCGAGCCCACAAAACAGAGACACCGGAAGAGACATTCACATGACAGTAAAGAAAAACCAAGAAAAATGCACGACTGTCCAACCGCCCCCCGCTACGAAGGTTACCCCAACAATCACCCGACCCAGTGTCATGAGGATTAGAGGCTACAAACCAAGACCTAGAATCACCGATTGTCTCACCATTGTGAACACCCCCAGTATAATCTTGGGGTCCCCCACGAAAGCACACTCAGGGTGTCCATGACAAAAATAGTTGACATCATCCAGGATAAGGAGTTCTTCAGAAAAACAATGTTGATGAAGGTCAGAGCTTTTCTTCGGGATAGCAGAAACTATTGTAAGTACCACAGAGATCACGGACACGATACAAAGGATTGAGGACAGTTGTGAAGTATGATCAAGGAGCTGATAAAGGAGGGAAGTTGAAAGAATTTGTCGCCCCTGGAGCAGCGACCCAAAGGCAGGGCAAAGCTCCCGCAAGAAGAGCGGCCGACGGGCCCATCCGCACCAATGTCATTCACATTGTGGGGTACGTACCCGTAATCTTTGGAGGAAGCAAACCACATAGGATAACAAGTCAGAAGAGACAGCAAGAAGGGGAACTCTGCAGCACAACCTTTTCCACGAAACTCAAGGGGCACCTACCTATTTATTTCACCGGCTAGGATTTTTCCTCAAAGGGAAATCCATACAATGATGTTATTATAATAACAACGATAATTAACAATTATCAAAGAGGAAGAGCCTCATTAATATAGGGGGCTTTCTGAATGCACTATTCAAGCAAGTATTCGTCAAACTAAGTCTCACTACTGATCGAATAATTATGTTGGTTGGTCTGTTGTGGATTCTCGGGCAAAAGGAAGGAGATATTGGGGGTTTTTAGGCTCCCGGTAAGTCGGGGAGAAAATGAGAAGCAATTTTTGCTCACAAAAGATTTCCTTGTGGTGTATTCACCCTCAACATATAACGCTATACTGGACAAACCACTACTGAATGATTTTAGAGCGGTGATCTCTACTTACCATGTTGCTATCAAGTTTCCTGGAGATGGAGAAATTATCACGGTCAGGGGTGGCCTGGAACAATCCTGGGTTTGCTACTTGCGAGCTATAAGCAATGTGTATCACGATCATCTAGACATCCATAACGCAAGAGGTGGCACCCGTGAAGTTTTAGCAGTCGAAGGAGAATTAGGCAGATGTTATTTTGATAAGTGACACTTTTAATGCATGTCATAGGGAACAGCTGGTCAAAACGGAGAAAAGCATCTGAACATAACAAACAAAATGATGCCACCTTGTACCAAGGAGTCAATCTAATTCCATCCATGCATCGACACACCACTCTTGCCATGTGGTAGCAGAGCGTTGGCAATATTGTGCACTCTAGATGGCGACAGAGTACCATTTTCTTCAGTGAGGTTTGTTCAACTGTCAAGTCTCGGTTCATGGCAAGCGGTTGAACCAATGGACCGTCACTCAAGCCACCCAACCTACCACCATTGTCCTCTCAAATTTTCTTCCACTATAAATCATGAAAAAATTAAGAGAATCCTACTTCATCTGCCAACTTGTCTTCTTTCCACTTTTTCATAACTACCTTCTTCTTCCTCTTCCCATTTTCCAGGTATTGCATCACTGGCTTCCCTATGGAGTTAATCATCATTTCCCTTCTTAAAAGAGGATCGAGAGGGTTCGAGACATTCTCCATAAAAGGTTTTGAAAGTCAACTGACTCAGGCGAGGAAATGCAAAGTGAATTTGAAATATCTAAGAAGTCTCATCATACCCTATTTATAAAAATTATGGGCTCAGAAATCTAAAAAGTTTAATTATTGAAATTTTGACTACAAAATAAATGATATGCACTTTATATTTAATTATCTTATTCTTATCACAACACTACTTTCAAAAAGTAGGAGAATCAAAGTACTAAAATATGTAAATCAAGAATGTGCCAGCACGAATCTCAAGCAGATCTAACAGTCTATAAAGAATGGAGTAAAAATAAAAAGGTCCAATGACAGAAAATCAAGAGGCACCACTAATTTGATTAGATGTTGCCATCAGAGCCAAAGACAAAGGCTAACTGAGCCGGGATAATTACAAAGAAAACGATCCATGTCCAAGCCGATCTGACTTGAATAGATAGATCATCACCTGAGCTAAACACAATCGAAAAGTTGAGAAAATACATCGACCTACCTCTTGGTAGATCCAACTCAAGGAAAGAAGCTAATTCCTTGGCATCACCACCCATCCCACGGACGCCCCCTAGATTCCTCATCAAGCTCAAAAAATTCGCGATGCAATAAAAGCTCACAATCATTCTGAAGGACCTCTCTGGTCAACAAATGAGCTATCTATTGAGTTATGTGATCCACCATCTGTTTGATAGCTTAGCCTCATTCTGTTGACAAGAGTTCCATTTAGGGATCAAGAGTGAATAGTCAGACTAGTTCAATTGATCTGTAAAATCAACCAAGCCAGTTCCATGGATCCAAAGCTAATCAAATTTAGTCGACCAACTATGCTGATTCAGCCAAGCCAACCGAACCGACCTCACTAAGTCAAAGTTATGTTGGCCCAACCGATCAAGTCATAGGTTAGCAGAGCAATAGGCTTGCATAAGTAAACACCTAAAATATCTTATAACAATCACATTAAAGTATGAGCAGAAATTATGCCCTCTCTCATATAAATAGGGAGATCATTTTTAGAGAATGTGCTAATAGACAAAATATTGTATTGTCCATTTCTCTCCCTCTCTCCCTTTTTTTAACGCCCTAATCTTTTAGCAGGATTCACAAAACAAATAAGGATTCAATAAACACTAAGCAAAGTTTTTGTTTGGCATTATTTTGTACATGCAAATATCTATTTGTCTAAATTGCATTGTTTTATAATTCTCCAAAATTTTAGAATCTTATGAGGATGGCTGTAAATCGTTTGAAAGATAGCCTATGCTAGTATTTTTTCTCTGGTTTGAAATTAAGTTAAGAGCGTATCTTAGTACAGTAGTTATTGCACTGCAACAACAGATAAAATTTAAATGTTTATCCGAATATATCTGAAAAAAACGAATATCATTTCAATTCCGCTAAAAATATTAAAAACAATGGCCCTTATTGTTTGCTTGGATCTTCTTTAAACTCAAAAGATGGTGTGGTTGTACTGTACGCACATCACTGAGTTTGAGAAACTTAATTTCTTGTGGGTTCTTATGAAAATGTGGTAGCCATGGAAGGTAAAAGTGTAAATAATATATGTTATAGTTTATTGTGAAGGTGATTTGTGTAAATATAAGGCCAGGTTGTTTATTATTTTCACACCCACATATTGTTGCAAATGTGCAGGCGCTGCTGAGAAGGAATTTAAACTGTAATTGCTCATCCGACCATTCCTTAATTATACGTATCTTGCAATCTAGACATTTTAGATCTCTTTCTGAATGTTTAAAATATTTAGACATTTCTCGCTCAAATATCAAAATTCACAGTAAAACCCCAACCTATATTTTTCAATTTTATCGTTTCCCTAATATTTGATCGTGGCACACATGCATTAATGCACAGGTTTGGTAGTTTATGAAATAACTTGGGTTATAGTTTTGTAAATAGCAAAATTTCAAGTGTTATATATGTAAGTAATTGTCCATCATTCTCTCTTAGGATTTGTATCATGTTCAGACATGCTGCACGGCTCTGATCATTGATGCTTTTAACTCTATTTCTAACCACATTATTTGAAATGACCTAAAGTCTACTGGATACAGCACCATACATGTAGGAGAATCATTATGTATTTACAATTTTTTGGGACAAATACATATATACCATGCAATTATCATATCTAACACCAAACAATTATATTTGCATGCATACCACTCGAATCATTAAACATTACATCACAAATTTGATCACCGTCATATTTTTTTTTGGAAAAGTTTATGCATAGATTTATGACATCAAGGTGTCATAAATATATAAATATCAGTTTTTGGGTGTTAGATTTACAAATACTTTGGAATTGAGTGATATGTGTGTAAATATTGAGGGATTACAATATGGCACAACATGGCATCTTGTAGAGGTTAACTTAAATTTAATTTGGCTATCGTGCAGGCCAATTTCGTAGAATATTATGTGGCAGCGTGACGCCATCAGGCTAGGAAGGTGACGGTGGTTTAGAATAAGGACCCCTAAAATTGACGACATTGGATTAGTCTTCTGGAATCTGATTCCCAAAATTTGTGGAGTGCTGAAACTTTTTTTTTTCTTCGTTGCAGAGGTATAAATGCAATAGTGCTAGCTTTAGCGAGCTCGGGTTTGCTCTTGATTGGCTCGTTAAAAAAGATCGTTGTTCGTGTTAAGCTCGTTTATATATGAAGCTCGTAAAGTTGTTCGTATTAATGAGCCGTACACGAGCCTGTTTTGATAGCTCTAATCATGCAGTCATAGGATGTTAGGAGTAAGGGCGGAATTTAAATCTTATTTATTATATTAAAAAATTCATTTAAATAAAATTTAACATATATTTTTCTATTTTTTTTAATTAATAATTTTTATTGATTAAAAATTCTTATAGCCTTGCACTCAATTGAATTATTTAAAATTAATATATATATGTATATATATATATAATTTTATTATTTCGAGTCAAAATGAGTCGAGCACAAGCTCAGCTCATTTTTGAAACAAACGCAAAAAAATTATTCTTGTTCGAGTCATTTGCTTAGTGAATAAATTGAACACGGACTACTTAATGAATCGAACATGAATTATTCAAAAATAAAGCTCAATTTTGACAACCCCATATATTATATATTCGAACAGCAATTGCAATTTTCTTTTGGCTTTAGCTCGGACGTCATTATGACACTCTGATGCGTTTATTTCTTGCCAAAATTTTTTGCCTGATCACAGACTTGTACGAGATGTTTCTCGGCATTTTCCGTTCACGCAAAGCACTCTCCGTTTATAACACAGAAGATAACATTTGCAGTAAAGGCATGTAGGTCATAAATGGAGGTTTTCTGGTGAAGATAAAAATATTGTATTATTGTTTGTGAATATTTCCAGGTAAAATGTGGAGCGGTAGCATGGTTCTATAAAAAAAGGCTAAAGGTGAGGGGATTCTCAGCACTAATGGGAGAGAGTTGAGGAGAAAGAGAAGGAGAGAGATTCATGTGAGGAGATCCAAGACCTTTTATATTGCTGAGATGATGAGATCGAGGAACCTCGATCAGCTAAATATTAAAGAAAGTACCAAAATTTTAAGGAGACAATCCTGACAATATCTGAGGTTGTGATGACCCTTTTTTTCGAGGGCATAAAAGACCGAACTTGTATAGATCGACCATATCTTTAGTGAGTACAAAAAGGTTAATAAGCTTTGTGTGTTTGACACATTGTCGGTGGTGAATCAATTAACAAAGTGTCGGGATGATTTATATTCCACGACAATTTTTCTCTCACAACAATATTGAGAATTGATGGGTGATTGAAAAGAATTGAAGAAGTGCACAAGTTGGTCTTCATCAAAGCACATAGATATTGCTGGAGGAGATGTATGTGGTCTAGGAACCAACTAATTCTCTTCCTGGCCTAAAAAGTAAATAAGTCGAAGACATCACGTACTGTTGATGATGAAGAGAATGTTGAAGTGGAATGACGACTTTGTTTATACTTTTTTTTTTTCACAATTTTATCTATGTTTTATTGCATGAATCAAACTTATGTGGTCATTGATTGTTTGTATGTTTACATGTATGTCATTCTTTAGCTCGATATTGTGGCATTTCTTTTGTCGGTACATCTCTGATCTTGTTGGATGAGCTCTTTTTTATTTCATATAAAAATATTGATTCCACATAACTTCTCCCCGAGCTCTAATCTTTCGCATGCAAACTCCCAACATTTATGACCTATACGATTTTTTGTGTTATAAATGTGCTTTTGGGTGAAGGGAAAATGCCAAGAAACATCACATACAGATCTGCAATCAGGTAATAAATTTTGGCAAAGTGTCATAATGACGTCCGAGCTAAAGCCCCAAGAGTAACGCAATTGCTCTTCAACTGCATGCTTAAAAGACAAAATAAAAGCCAAACAAATGTCAGCATTTTTGGCACCATTATATTTATACTTCTGCAATAGTGTCACTCACAATCTTCAACTTTAATGCGGCCGAGGCCATGCAACCATACAACAAACTGATCAAAAGATCCAGCATCAAATTCAGGATGCAAACAAATACAACCTCACAAAATAATATTTATTAAATGAAAATAAATGAATTGTTATTTATATTAAAGTGTAAATAAATGAATTGTAAATGAAAAAGAATGTTTGTGAAGTCCAGTGTAATATTTTTGAAATATTTTAGAATTATTTAGTTGATGTAAAACAAATATAAAATTTATTTTTTATTGTCATTCGTTTGAGACATATGGCAAGGGGTGGCTAGATGGCGGCGGTTATAATGAGCGTGTGTAGGAGAGGGGCAGTTGTGGCTTGTTGCTGATGGGGTCGTGAGCAATGGAGCCCAACGACTGGAGCTATAATTTCTAATGAATGAACCGATCGACTAAAGCGAATTAGGATAATATCCAAAATGAGATATAGCATTTGTTTGAAATTTATGAAATTTTTTTTTATACATTATATCAAAATTCTTAAGATCCTTTCATTTTTGATTGCTTTCTCATTTTTTGCATATATTCAAGCATCCCTTAGACGTTGTTTGGTAGTGTATTATTTATAGCTTTGAATCACAAATTTAGCTTAAATCCAGCTAAATACCAAAAAAATTTTAAATCCAATTTTCACGTGTTCCCTTACTCTTCTCGTATTCCTCGACTTTTGAGATGTAAATCTGGACTTCGTAACTCCAATTACGCGCCCATCACCGACTCAATTTGATGAATTCAGATTAGATGGATCTGATAAATCCTAATTCAAGTAATTCAAAGGTGCAACTAAATATCACCTTAAAATAATTTTCAATTAAAAGTTTATGAAGAAACCAAAATACTGATGGAAGAACGAAGGAAAAAAAAAAAAAGTTTCACCAACCCACAAATTTTGCGAAATCAGATTTCTTAAATGCTAATCCAATGTCATGTATTTTTGGGTCCTTACTCTAAACTTGCGTCACCTTGCTGGTGTTCAATAGATAGTGGCTTGATGGCGTCATGCTGCCACATGCCTATGCCTAAGAGCATTGTAAATTCATAATATTCAACCAAATCTTACCGTACAAATTCCTGCGACATTGGCCTGCATAATGGCCAAATTAAAATTTAACTAATTTCTAAAAGATACGATGTTGTAACGTATTGTAATGCCTCAATATTTACATATATATAATATGATTCTGATGTATTTACATATCTAACACTCAAAATTTAATATTGTGATGAGGTCCTTAGGTCATAGAAGAAGGTGTCGAGAGCTGTATGAGTTGTAAGTTACATAGGTCGTAGTTGGTCTTATATGTTAAAATTGTGAGTTGTGACGATGTCTGTAGACTGCAAGGAAATGAGTCAGGAGATGCACTAGTTGTAAATCACGTATTTTGTAGTTGGACATGTAGGTCATAGTGGTGAGTTATGAATTTCTTTATAGGCTACTGGGGCTAGAGTCTGGAGCTACACAAGCTATGCATCACGTAGGTTATAGTTGGTCGTGTAGGTCATAGTGATCAGCTTTGATGTCATCCATAGGTTGCAGAGGCCGGAGTCGGGAGTTACACGAGTTGTGGACAACGTAGGTTATAATTAGTCACGTAGGTCGTAGTAGTGAATAATGATGATGTCCATAGTTTGTAAGGGCCCAAGTCAAGAGATGCATGAGCGATGGACTACACAGATTGTAGTTGGTTATATAGGCCTTAGTTGTTAGTTGAGATAATGTACGTTGGTTGTAGGGGTGGAACCAGAAGTTGTATGAGATGTGGACCACGTAGGTCCTAGTTGGTCACTTTGGTCCTGATATTGTGTTGCAATGATGTCTATAAGCTATACAGGCCAGAGTCAGGACTTATATGAGTTGTTAACTACGTAAGCTATAGTTGCTCACTTAGGTCGCATTGGTGAGTGGAGATGAAGTCCTTAGGCTTCAGGGGCCGGAAGCTGAACAGAGGAAGCTTTAAGAATATGGAGAAAGTCACTTTCTTTAGGGTGTGTTATTACACTATCTTTAGAAGGTGTCTTTGCATCATAAGTGAGGGCATTGTGTTGGCGTCAATTTTCTATGTTACACATGTTGGATGTCCTCTCAAATGTTATGAGAACATATAATATTCTTGTTGTGCTACAGTTTGATCCCGATCCTGCCTCTTGCCTTTTGATCCTGCTTTCGTTCGATCATGAAATCACTCATGCCTCCCTTGTTTCGCAAATCGGCGCCTCCGTCTACTCCCACGCGTGAAGTGAAGCTTTACTTCATCCAGTCATGAACCATAGACACCAACCACTCCCGCCTTCATCTGTTGTGAAGCGAAACATTCTTTCGCTCCCTCTTCTTTGTGATAAAAGGCTTCGGAAGACTCTCCTTCAGTTTACGAAGTCACGTTTTTTGTGTTCTTCTTCAGGCTTCTTTGGGATAAAGGAAGAAAGTGCACGGTGTAGTTCCTTACGGTAGAAAGAAGAAGAAAGAAGAAGAAGATTATCCTCCCTTGGTTTCTTCTTGGTGGCTTGTGGCAGAAGAGAAATTGGGTTTATTTTCTTGTAAGTTTGTCTTCTTCGATGTATCTCGGTGTAGAGTTTCTTCGGTGTATCTCGCTGTAGATGGAGAAGATCAGAGAGGGAAGAAGAGAGAGCAACGAAGTGAGAAATTTCTCTTGTAGGTCGAGACGATCGACTGATGTAAATTCCTCAAGTCGTAAAATCCTCTGCAACTCCATAAACATAGTTAATTTGTCGAACCACGTAAATTTGTGTGTTCCGCTGTGTTACTATTTTTCTGGTGTGAATTTTTCTCGTTCTATTTTTCGCTTCATCAATCGTCTTTCTGTTTGATTTATATATATACCACAACAACTGGTATATTTTCTCAACAACTAAAATCAGAGCTTTGTTCTGATTTGAGGAAGAATGATGGTTGCAGATGAAGTGAATATTTCAGAGATCGAGAAGTTTGATGACACATATTTTGATTACTGAATGATGCAGATAGATGACTACCTCTTTGGGAAAAAACTTCATCTTCCGTTATTGAGGAAAATACCTGAAAAGATGGATGAGGCTGAATGAAATTTGTTGGATCGACAAGTTCTGGGGTTATTCAATTGACCCTATCGAGGACCGTTGCACACACGTTGTCAAGGAGAAGACGACTGCAGATCTCATGACAGCCTTAGCAGGTATGTATGAAAAACTATCGATGAATAACAAGATGTATTTAATGAAGAAGTTATTCAAATTGAACATGACAGAAGATGTTTTTTTTGCTCATCACCTGAATGATTTTAATATTATCACAAATCAATTTCAAATCAATTGTCGTATGTTGAAATTGATTTTGATGATGAGATACGTGAGCTGATATTGGTGGCATTGTTGCCAAATAGTTGAGAAACCATGAGAATGACAATTAGCAGTTCTGCAGGTAAATATAAACAGAAATGTTGTGATATTCGTGATTTGATTTTGGCTGAGGAAGTGCGCTGAAAAGATTATGGCGATATCTTAGGTTCGAGTTCGGCACTTAATGTTGATTTTAGAGGGAGATCATAGGACGGGAATTCAAATAGAGGAATATCAAAATTAAAATCTCGTCAACAGACGACTGTTGGAATTGTGCATGAATCTCAAGAATATGGAGAATGATAGCGCAAAATGTGGTATTTGAAGAAATACAGGATGCACTATTGCTGACAGTTCATAGTTTCATTGATTATGGAAGTGAAGAGGATAGTGGATCCAGGACACTCATTCCTATTGTTCCACAGATAGATGATGGAGAACCACAGAGCTATGAAGAATTGTTGCAAGATGAAAGTTCGAGCAAGTGGGAGCTGACAAACTTCCATCAGGGAAGAATACATTACACAACAAGTGAGAGTACCAGGTGAAGACTGAGCGTAATGACAATAAAAGGTACAATGCTAGAATTGTTGTAAAAAACTTTCAGCAGAGGTATGATATTGCTCATGCAGTGGGAGTTGTAAGTAGAGACAAGAGTAATCTAGGAAATAGCTTGGAGATGTAAGACTATGTGGACTCTGCTGATATGTCGACTAAGTGTGTTACTCTTGAGAAACTGAAGTTGTGCGCAACTTCATTTGGTCATCTGCAGTAAAAATAGATGCTTTGAGTTGCAGGGGTAGAAGATACTTGTTTGAAGAAAAGGACGACACTGCAAGTAGAGGATACCAGTTTGAGAAAGAAGACATTGTAGCATGTGTATCATTCTCCAAGTGGGAGATTTGTTGTGTTGGAGCCCTATCCGGATCCCACCTCCCGCCTTCTGATCTCGCTCCCGCCTCCCTTGTTTTGCGAATCGGTGTCTCCGCCTGCTCTCGCGCGCGCGAAGCTAGGCTTTGCTTCATCCAGTCACGAACCATAGGCGTCAACCACTCCCTCCTTCCTTTATTGTGAAGCGAAGCATCCCTTCGCTCCATCCTCTCCATGATAAAAGACTTTAGACGACTCTCCTTCAGTTTACAAAGTCACATTTTTGTGTGCTTCTTTGGGCTTCTTTGGGATTGAGGAAGAAAGTGCAAGGTGTAATTCCTTGTAGTAGAAAGAAGAAGAAAGAAGAAAAAGATGTAATATTTATATGTACATACACACCGACACAAAATGAAGTCGCTGAAAGGAAGAATAGACACTTCCTAGAGGTCTTACATTAGAAATATCAATATTTTGCTAAAATTATGAAATAGTAACTTTTGATAGTGATATTATTTATGTTTCTCACCTTTTTTTACAATTTATTGTGGTATGGACCTTTCACTCTCAACTATCATGCATTAAATTGATATCAAAGCCCGAGTTAATGTCAACATGTGACCTAGAAATGAGTCCCCCTAATAAAAGTGAGAAAATTTTGATTAGCCCAATATAGAAATAGCATGCTATATAATCCCAAGTTATTTGGAGAGGCATCCTCAATTAAGATGAGATTCAAGCTCCCTAGAAAGGTGTATTAGAAAAAGTGAGATCCCCATCCACCATTGTGGCTCCTAAGATGAGGTTTTGTCAACAAGGAGTGTTAAATTTTATTAAAGACTCCAATGAGAATATTGCAATATAGAAATATCAGAAGTATTTTAGATTAAAAAGAAATTATTTTTGTACAACATATGAATATGTTTTCTTTAATCATAATTATTTAGAGAATTTTGCATACATCATAACTTGTCGTGTTTACAAAATTATCTCGTGACTTTCTTTCATCAGACATCCACCCAAACATCTAAATTCATAATAAAAGCCAATCATACTTCTTTGTCTTTCCAATTTTCAATGATTTAATCATAAAATGCACAAATACATGAGTTCATAGCTTTTTTATTTTTTTTTAAAATAAAATTGAAGTTCAATATATAATACAAACTCATGAACAAGTTCATATTTTTTCTAATTTGTCTTTCAAATGTCCCAAAAATGTCTAAGCAATTTATGGGAGAACTTGGAAACAAAATTATCATATGTATTATATGTATTGTCATCATTGCATTATCAGCATTTCTTCTAGCACCATATTCTAATAAAAGACCGAATTCAATGAAAAATACAGTGAATTTAATTCCATAATATACCACTTTTCTCTACTTCAATCCCTCTATCATATAAATTTGATCCCATATGATCTCTAAGGTACAAATTGATAGAAATATGGCTGCACGCCACACATACACACACAAATATATATATATATATATATATATATATATATATATATATATATATATATATATATATATATATATATATATATATATATATATATATATATGGAAGCAAAAAACTATCAAATTAATATCATAACAAGTGAAGATGCATCAAGCAGAATCCAATAATCTAAACAGTGAAAAACTTAATAAAATTTTCACCATCTTGTATTGTAACATTTGTAACATGTTACAAATAACCATTTCAGAAACTAAGGGAAGAAAGAACCCTCATCTTTGCAGCTACCAAATTCACTAGCACTAAAATTACACTCCTACAATCTTAACGCAACCTTCTCTTATCAAAGAGCAAGAATAATCACTACAAAAGCAAACACTCTGGCCCGCGCTAGTACAGAATCAACTTAGAAAATTAGAAAAACTATGGGTGTTGCTAAGGCCTTCCTAAGCACAATAGCTACCAAAAGCCTAGCCATTATCATTATATTAAGTGAAAATCTGACCAATTTTCTTAGCGAAGTCATCTTCATCTTCTTCAGGATCTAGATCTGCATCTAGATCGCCGACGTAGTCATCTTCCCTCTTGGAATCTCCACCTTCCACTGTAGCATAATAATATTCACCATCTTTCTGATCGGTATAATCAGGCTCTTCTCCGTCTTCCATGGCATCTCGGGCTACTGTTTCATCTCCAGCATCTTTCAGTTCATAATTTATTTGTTCATCCTCAGCAGTTACTCTATCATTGCAGCCACCAGATATTGCATGATTCTCAGACAAAGACTCTCTTTTCCTTTTAAGAAGAATGCTCAGTGGCTTAGGGCCTTCAAATTCAACAGAAGCTTCAGAATCTCGAAGCCTTGAATGGCCTTGAGAGTTTCTATCTGCCTTGGCGCCTTTCAGCTCTTCAAGTCTTCTTGGACCAACGAAGTCTAGAAGATCCACAGCATCTCTTGATTTCTGTTGCCTACCAAAGTATCTTGGATTGGCAAAAGATTCCGCAGTTGGTCTCCAACCCAATCTCTGTCCAAGACTTCTATATTTACCTGATGGTCTAACAGGTAAATCGGAACGAATTTCTGGGCAGGGTTGCTTGGGAAGTGTAATTCTACCTCTCAGGCGAGTGTTAATGGCGCTACCATGAAGAGGGTTATCCTTCTTCTTGTAGGAGTTATGTGCATGGTATCCATCTCTCATGTTCCTATCATGTTTCCCGTAGGGTTCGTTGTAATGAACAGAACTCGTGGCAGAAAAATAGCCATTTTGCTTTCTTTGCTTCCTGAGCCGATGACGGAGATCCGATGCATCCATTTCATCAGGACTCCTGAGCCTCCGCGACGAACCTCTTTCAGTGTATAATGGTCTATCTGACAACCTCTCAAAGGCAGAAGAAATCATTTGTTGATCCCAATCGTCACCATTCTGCTCAATGCCATAATGGAAGTCACCAGCTCTATCATGTCTAAACCTATCCAATCTAGTAGAAGACTCATAATCAGAGAGATAATGGTCATAATCTTCTTCACGGTTGACATTTCTTTTTCCTTCAGTAACTACACCTCTGAAACTATCTTGCTCGTAAAAGTAATCAGTATCCCTCACAACATGATCAACAAGAACATCAAATCCAGGAGAAGAATCTCTGAAAACCTCCTCGGCAGCCTGGGCATCGTGGTGATGCAGAAGTGGAGACTGAAGTTGATGATTTAGAGGGCTTTCCAGTTCAGCGTAGCCAACTTCAGAAGATTCCATAAAAATTTCACCAGTCTCCGTTCTCTGCCTATCAGGCTGAACATGAAGATTCTGAGATGAAGAATAACTGCTGCTACTTCTAACAGGATCATAAGTTGTCTGAGATCTAGCAAGCCCATTTCTGGATCCTGGAGTGCTCTCCACAGCCCGACCGCCTTCTCGTAATGAGGGAGATCCATTAGCTAGCTTTTCAGCACCAATGTTCAATGCAGCAGGCAAGTTCTGCTGATTCTTACGTTCTGTGATTTTTGCAGCATCCTTTTCAGATGTTTCTAATTGCATAGCGATTTGTGCAGAAATCTTCACATTCTGCTTTGCTACGGAATTAGCAGCAGATGGTGGTCCGTGCATGAAAGGACACTTGTCACCTTTCAAACAGGCACCCTTTAGATAGTAGTAACAGGGAACATTGTTTCTGCCAAAATTATAAGTAAAAGACTTTGCCATTGGTAACGGCATGGATGAAGGCACATGTGAAAAAGCAGCAGTTTTCGCTGAAGTAGTTCTGGGACTCACAATCATCCCATCAAGTGGCTGCAAAAAGAACAATAATGAAATCTAACTTTCTATGACGACTATAGAAACTAGCTATTGCATTTTTTTGTGTTAATGTGTCCTAATCATAGAAAAAAATTGACTTCGATGAATATGACACATTTTGCAATGCAAAGAAAAAAGAGATACAACTACCAACTTTTTATTTAGATTTTGGAATATTTGCCTTCCTGGTAAATAAATATTATGAGTATAAGTGTTGAAATAGTCTCTTGACTATACACATGGGGTCATTTTAATTCCAGAGCCTATAAAAATGTCAAAATAGTTTACAAACTCTTTTAATATAGGCTGAAATAGTCCTCAAATATATTATTTTAGCTCACATAAAAAGAGTATAGGAAATAAATTGACACTTTTACAGACCCTGGAACTAAAATGACCACGGTGAAAGAGGCATGGGACCATTTTGATACTTTCTCTACATATTATAGTAGCATTAATGAAAATTTGAAACCAAACTAACCGGATGACGGAAAAAGCATTTTGGATTCAAGCATTTGCCACTTAACCAGAATTTGCAGTCCCTGGGGTTAACCCTAGCATCCTCACTGTGGCGATATTCACATTCACTTCCCTATATGAAGACTAATTGTAAGAAACTTGATGAAATTTAACAGATAAAGAAATGCAGAAGTAAAAAGGTATCAGCTGAATTACAAAGCCTCCATGGCAATCTCAGAAAAAAAAAAAAAAAAAATGATTTAAACGTATGTTAGTCGGACTCGCAAAATCAAAGCTCAACAATAGCCAGGTCAATAGCTTCAAGATTGCACTAAGAAGACAGGTTATTAAAAGATGAGAAATACAAATTGTCATATGGTAAAAAGCCAACCTAAGTCAGCGGCTTAATTACAGGTCAGCTTTTGTCATATTATCTATAACCCTGATTCAATAAATAGGGTTACATATTGTAAATATTTCAATGATTGATAATTGAATAACTGAAATTATTTATAACAAATTGACCTGTCTTTAGAACTATACATGTTAATCTCTCCAAATTGTGTATGCCAGGTTTGAAAAAGCGAAATCGGAAACTAAAATAGTACATAAAACATAAACTATCAGTATATATTTTTAAGTTTTTCATAAAGACACCTTAAATCTCAATATTGAATGCTGATATAAAATGAATTTTAAAATTACCAATCATTTAACATATAAATAAATTATAAGGACCAAGATTCACGATAGTTTCATCCTCACTGCCATCATCTTAAAAAAAAACCATCTAATGCATGAATTTAATCGTCATCTGACTCTGGTCATTAGAATCTAAATCTTCTTTAATCACTACATTTTTTTATTATTCTTTATAATAATAAACAATAGATATCATATAATTTAAAATAGATTAATTAATTAATTACACAATTAAGTCATAATTAAAGTACCTTTTGACATTTTGAGCCAAACAATTCTTATGATATCTAACACCAAAATTTTGATACTTACTTGAGACAACATTTTGATTTTATTATCATATAAAAACACATGCCTGAACTGTGTGTTTTACCGTACAAAAACTAGAATTAGTAGTACTTTTGATGTGATGCTAGGGATTAGTAACATTAGAAAATATTTTAGTTTAGTTTGATAAAAAAATACATAAGAATTGTGGTTATCTGTGTAAGTTCCTCTAATAAAATATAATATATATTTTTTATATAATCTAACTAAGGAACTACCTCAAACACTTCAAGTTATAAAATACCAAGGCGTAAGCATTCGATAAAAGAGACGTAAGCCTGATTGCTCATAGCGATTGGTGAGGTTTAAGCCTCATGGTAGTTTTTTAGCACATCAATTAGAGGTGCCCTTCAAGACATGAGCTCGGAACTCCCTTTTAAACAATGGTGTAGTGTAGTTACTTTTCTCCTTCATCAATTTGGCATCTAATACATAATCTTAACCAGTCCCCAAAAAAACATAAATCTATCCCGCATCCCACATTCCACAACCTCATATCTCGCATTCACTCACAAATCAAGCTCTAGCATATTGCATGCAGTCTACCTCCAATCTTGCATGCACTGCATAAGAGCAGTATAAGTAGTGCATGCCATCAACTGGTTTGAGCATATCAGACCTCACTGGTCATGAGCATCACTATTCACAATCATCATAGGCGTCCAACCCATACGTAGCCATTATCGTGGCCCTCATAGTTATGAGCACAACCTCCCCATCATGGCCCTCATAGTTATGAGCATCCTCCCCATCATGACCCACTATCATGTCCGCAACTCACTCTTGTAACCCTTGCATATCCTCTCAATGCATTCATTTCCAATCCTACACCCACAATCTACCGCACACCATCACGCTATATTTCTCCTCCTTTTATTTTCAAACCCTGAAACATTTTAACATGCCCCTACTATATGAAAAAAAAAAACTCATAACACGTCGCCCTCTTCGGTATCCCATCTAGTCAAGCAATAACTTAAAAAAAATCTTGATTTCGACCTCTTTGATAACATCATGTACTAGATTGTGATAGGGGTGTCAAAAATTGACCAGAGACGCCAGCCCGACCCAAACTCGATTCTCGTTGATCTGATTAATTTTCGAGTCGACTTTAGGGCTAGAATTCTAACCAAATTAAATCTTTTGTTCAAGTTCAGATTGACATACCAAACCAAATGTGACACAAAGCTGACTCACTAATGGGTCACATGAGTTGTGTTTGGATCAATCATGTTGAGAGCGGGTTGGGTTTGGGTCACAAACTTTTTACACGATTAATTTTAGGCTGGAGTTTGGATCACATAATCTTAGGCTGAGTCAATTTCAGGTAAAACCTGAAACCCACACATAAATCTGATTTAGCACCACTAGATTTTGATTTCAATGGACTCATCATTGACCATTCATCATCAACCACAACTTTAAGTAGATATTCTACCTGCATGGAGATTGTAGTTTTCTGGTGTTTAACCATATTATAAGATATTGATTCAAGGCACCTTCAACTCATTGCATAGAGTTCAAACACAATCATCGAGTCTAGTTCTTATGTATATAGAAGATCACATGACATATTTTTCTTCTCTTTATTATGTATTTTCATTTTTTACTCTTGTTTCATACGACATTGGAATAAATATAAAGTTAATATGTTTCCACTACTGTCCAAGTCATTTTGGCCTTATGTATATGAAGGCGAAAAAATACAAGTCGAATAATAACAATTTGAACCTCTTTTAGCATTTTTTTTATTATCATTTCACTACCACTTAGCTGTGACCACACTAGTTGATCTCCCATTCATTTTTTTACCACGATATTTCACATCCACCCTACTTTCTCTCCCACATGCCTCCCACCTTTATTCTTTACTCATGACAAACTTCTTGAATTACCCTCATAGATTAATCCTTTGATCATTAAAATTCATATAAATCCTCGAAACCCCAAAAACGTTTCTTCAAACTCCACAAACATTCATTTATTTCCCCTTTTGACACATAACCAATGCCTCCAATGAATCTTGGGTTTCTTTGGTCACCACTATGTATAGGACCCATTGTATCTTGTATGGTTATATCTTTTGAATGAATAAAGCCTAGCTATCATTTTCTAACTTTGAACGTGGCTTTGTATGCTTTTCACCCCATAGAGCTTTTGTAGTGAGAATATAAAAGACCTAAGATAAGGACTTTCAAGGAAAAAAAAAGAATCCAATACAATAAAGATCCATTAAAATTTTTATGTGAAGTCATTGATATGAACCAAACCGATTTATTCCATAGAAATTAGCATAAACAAACATTTCATTTCACCAATCTCAAATCGAAATGAAACATCATCACACAACTCACATGAATACATAAAAAATAAGCACCTATAATTCGAGAGGTAAGCGATCTCTCCCAAGTCCTACAATTCGAGAGGTGGGATATCTCTCCCATATCCTAACCCTAAGACTCAAGACAATAATCCCATGCATACCTTAACCCTAAATATATTAGCTTTATTTATACCCGCATAATAATAAATACTAAAAGACTAAGTTGCCCTAAGGCTGAGAAAGTACTAAATTACCCTTAAAAGCTTACATAACACTACTCCCCTCCCAAAAAAAACATATTGTCCTCAAGATAGAAAAAAAATAAAACTGTTGTTGAATCATGTCACATGGATTCCACGTCGTGTCATTATCTAACAATCATTTCCATTTAATTAGAAATCCTTAGTGACCCTCACGAATTCAAAACGCAACCATGTGAAAATCCTATGTCTGCATCTGAATCTGTTGGAACCTTTAATTCAAGTCGATCATTAAGAATATTGTCACTCTAAACAACTCATCCAATAGTTCATCGACCACCAAAATCTATGTCAACTCCGTATCACGAGTCTCTTCCATGTTATGCAACTTAATCAAGAATCTCAACCCTGTGAATTGAATTGCCATCGCCACGGTCTTGAGCATAACCAAAGTCTTGCGCGAACTAGATTCACCATGAAGCACCACCAATTTGTCTCCCACTTGAATACTCTGCAGTGTCAAAATCAGTCCTTTACAAACTCCTATTCTCTTCTACACATGTCTCGTTTCTATCACTACTCATGAATCACCTTCCTTCTGGAAAGTTGTCATAGTAAAAGACATGGATGCGATTGGAAGCAGCCCTCCTCCGGGATCCCGTCCAATGTGGTTCCCTATTTAGGTTATCTTCTCCAACCCTGAATTGCACTTCATCCTGTTTTGTCACTTGTCACTCGCCCCAAATATTAAGATGTCGTGCAATTCCCTCTAGATGTTGCCTATCAAATCCGCTCCTAACTCCTTCACTTGATCATGCCTACTTTCGTTTGTTCTAGCTATTTGAATGTTGCTCTATTCTTCCAAGTGTTGTTGCCCCAGTCCACTTTTGATTCATTCACTCGATATTGTAGTTCCCAATTTACCTAAAGTAGCAATGCTGCCCTAATGTCGTGTGAAACCTTCTAATAGTTGTTGCTTGCATCCGTTCTCAACCCCGTCGTTCAATCCCACAAAAGTAGGAAAGGGGGAAGATGGTGGGGTTGGGTGGGGAGGGGGTAGTTTTGTGTAAAATTCCATGATCTTCTTTGTCATTTCTTCTAGAACCTTGATTCATCCCTCAAACTGCCCTTCCATGGACGAAAAATGTTCCTTTATGGACGAGAAACACTCGTCTATTTCAGATCTGATGTGGCTTAAAAGTTTATCTAATTTCTTCTCAAAAGCATCGATTTTCTTGGTTGTCATTATTCCCGGGATGATTTTTATCATGGAGGTGCAGTGGATTAGTGTGATTGCTTTTGAATACAAAATCGCAGTTGTATCAGTGGGTTTGGTCGTTGCTTGCGACTATATTAGTGAATATGTAGCATGAGCTCTACCTCAAACTAATCGTGTCTATACTGCGATAGTCCTTAAACCACATCTTTTTAGTGACTAGGGCACTCACTGCGACCCAACGTTGGCTTCCACGATCCTAACATGTCTCATGAAGGTATCACAATTTTTTGCAATTATGACACGCCACAATCTATAGTGGATAACAAGCTAGTTCAATTGCGATCGACTATATTTTCACAAGGCATATAGCGATCTCCTCGTTGCTTCCCAACTAGCTTGATCATGATTGTATTGTGATATCTGAAACTCTATAAACGCTTATCTCGTAGATTTTCGGAATCGAATGCTCTAATACCAATTTTGTACAAACAAAACTGATTTTTTAACATATATTAGGGCAAACAAATATTTCATTTCACCAATCTCAAATTAAAGTAATACAACACCACAAAACTCACACGAAAACATAAAAGATGAGCACCTACACTTCAAGAGGTAAATGATCTCTCCCAAATCCTACAATTCTAGAGATAGGAAATATCTCTCAAAGCCTAATCCTAAAATTCAAGACAACAATCTAATGCATACCCTAATCCTAAACATATTAGCCCTATTTATACCCCCATAATAATAAATAGTAAAAGATTAAATTGCCCTTATATTAATAAAGGAGTAAATTGTGCTTAAGAGCCACCATAACAGCCACATCAATGGAAGTTTCATGAAAGAAATTGCCAATCAAATTTTAAGAAACACATGAATAACGTAGTACACAAATTTGGTAGAACTTAGCTCGTAAATGTTAAAAACTATTTGGAGAATGTTTCACAACTATGTCACTGGCTTATTGTTATTTCTGAATGCTATAAGTTGAAGAGTAGCCTTAGTGTTTGTGCTCATAGCGAAGTCAACCATCAATCTATTCATATAATAATACAAATTAAATTTAATCACTAAATTGATTGACTAATTCTCAACATATTGATATTTGAAATTAAGATAATATCATGCAGCATACATATATGAATGAAGCTAATAATCCCACTTATCAATTATTTCCAAAATTACTTTATAGCAAAATTCCTCCACTCTAAATTTTGTGCTATCAGCTCCTTGATTAATATTGTGCATTATAAACGAAATCTATAGCTAGGTTTTTCTTTGCATCAATCAATCTTAAAAACGACCGAGAGCTTAGCCATTCTTATTATATAAGTCATGCTTAAGCAAAATCTTTTATCAAAATAATTTTCCTATCATTTTTGCTTTCAAGTTTCTTAGCCAAACCTCAATTTAACCAATATGTGTAGAGGAAGACAGCCTCCAAAAGAATGTCTTGCTTCCAAGGTGCTTTGTAAAGTCAAATAAGTTGTAGCAAATATAAAAATTGCAAATCGTAGGAGTTCTTCCTTAGAAAAATCTAATATGTTGTAACAAATACAATAATTGCAAGTTGTAAGACTTCTTTCTTAGAAAACTAATTTGTCAAAGCCAAAGCCAAACTATGATTATGAATGAACCTGCTATTCTTTGCCATGGTCAAGGCGTTCCTGTGCTCAAAAAACTTTTCAAAGTCTTCAAGGATTAATGTGTTGCACGTACATATGCTTCCTCTTTTCTATCTATTATTTTCCACTGCCTTGTATGCACCAGCAATGTTAGTAAGAACATAGAAAGCTAAATGCACTACAATCTGCTCTATAACCCCATTAAAAAAAAAAACCTCAACTCCTTCACCTGATCCAATGCTTTAACCGACTTCGAAGAAATAGTATTGTAGAGATTAGTAACTAGTATGTTGATAAAGCTTTTCATATCAGATTAACCATCAGACAAGATTGTGATTCCAATATATGTCCAAATTTTTTTAATATCCATAATTAAGTTTCTCAATGTTATTCATTCCTCCATCAATTTCCAAGTTCTAAGCTCATACACAAATGAAAGTTTAAGAACTAAACCATAGGAGCGTATAGAATCAATCATGTTGAAATATAATAGGAACATTGCCACATTAAATGGAATAGTAATTTCAAAGAAGAATCTTTTAATGTCCGTATAAAGACACATCCGAGCCTCCCTTGCATTTTAAGGAGACATTCAATGAACTTATCTCACACTATCATCCTTACCATGCTCCATTTTCATCAAATATTAATCTGTCTTTTTACACCTCTATTTGATGGTTGTGCCAAAAAATACCATGAACATTTGCCACTAAGGCCACTATTATAAAATCTACTCTATAATAAAATTGTCATTGTGTCAGCTGCTTCGATATTGTTTGATCATGTCTGCATGAATCTCCTCTTTTGCCTCTTCAACCACTTCAGCACGTGTTATAAAATTCTTATGAGAATAAAAAAAAATGTTTTTTTCTTACTTTTGTTTTACCACATTTAATAACTGTATCACAATAGTTAGACTGCAAGTAGGAATGTCTTCTCATTCCCTCCAATTTACACTTGCATATTATTTTTTCATACCGGAGTTTTTATATTTCCAACTGAATATGAGAGATGGGGTAGAAAGAGGAGATATGATAGAGGAGGACAATCAGGAAGACAGCAATGGTGATGATGGCATTGTAGCAGGAAGGCAGCAATGTGCTGTTGAAAAGAGAGTGGAGTCGGGGAGCGGGACTATGTGAGACCTGGGGTCAAGCAGCAGGACTATGCAACGGCCTTAGATTGAGTTTTAATGAATTGAATAAAAATAAAATGGTGTATCAGGAATATATATTATTCAAAATTTTGATAAATCCCCCAACCCTAAAATTTGATATCTTCCTTATTGCAAAGGGGTGTGCTCAAACATGTTGAGTCACACAACTCATCAAAGATCCAATGAAGCCTTCGCCTCATGGTAAGTTTTGCCAAAACGTGTTGACATGGACCTCAAGGAGCACCTTGAACCGCACAATTTTAACTCATAAGCATACTAAGTCTACGATAAATTTGAGGATCTACAATGGTTGCATTCTTGTGATGTGAAGTACCGTTATGCCCTTAGAGGTGTCAATAATGACCCGAGACAAACTCAACTAAAAAAATATAGGTTTGATTTTACCTGAGTACTATATGGGCTGGGTTTTGTATAAAATGTCAACATGCTTAATATTTTGAGTTGATTGATCTAAAAAACCAAAAATCAACCTGGAAATAACTCATTTAATTTTAGGGTCGAAAATACATCCTCGCCTTAACCAATTGATGACACTCAACAACTTATATTCGAGTTAGTTGGATTGCGTTAACACAAAAAATAGTTAGGTAAGTTAGGTTTGAGTCAAATGGGCATGTGTTGGATTCAGGTTAAACATTTTCATATGTATAATAAATGGATTTGAATTGAGTCATGCAGTTTCAAGTTGGTCAAACTCAAATCAACTTGAATCCAACCTAACCCTATCTTTGACTAGCTCCAATATATGTTCAAGGCAACATACTACATTGTGTAGACAAAAATAAAGCTCAAGTTGTGATGAATGTAATTAAAAATCTAGAGTAAAACTAGAGTAATCAAGGACAAAAGCATTCATTCTTGTTTAAATCTAAGTTTGATGTATATTGCTCAAAACATAGTTGTATTTTGTGGGCTATGAGATGTATAATTATAGATCTTAGCTAAAAACGTTCAACAATTTATGTCAAGTATTGTTAGCTAGCTTGTTCACTTTTCGGCATGTTACTTGTTTATTGCTTTCATATTAATTGCTTTAGAATGGCCCGGGTAATTTACATACACATAAATCTTCTATAAATAATATGTCTATGAACCTAAGAAGTCAATATGGGTCGAGCTAACTCATTATGCATCCTTATGGCCAAAGTTGACCCAAAGTACTTATTTCTCTATTTTTTATAAACCTTTGTCAACAGCTATGATCCGCAAATGCAAGAAAAATCCTGAGTAAGAAATTGATTGATGAGGTTTAGCTTACATGATTAGCATCTTTAAAGCTTATTTGAGTTTTAATTAATCAACTATTTTAATTAATTGGGTTCAAATTTTAATGTTAACGCCTTAATTTAAACATACTGTTAATAGAAAATTAATGCATTAACAATTTTCTTAAACCATAAAGATCAAGAATTGTGTTAAGCTCATAAAATTCTTTCAATGGTTCATGTTAAGTCAAAATTTTGTCCAACTAAAATAAAAATAGCCCGATATAATGATTACAATATGATAAAAAATGGAATTCATCAGTCAAGACAGGCACAAAAGAAATATCTTAAAAATGGAAATAAGTAGTGGCTTCATGAAAGAAGGTATAGTTTAGATGTAATCCACCCCAACTTTGATATCTGATTAGCTAAAGACGCATAAAAATGACTAAAGCTAATGTCTTCATAATGAAAACTTCTCAGCATAAAATTTTTTTAGCTTAAGCTTCTTTAAAATGAAATGGAAAAACCAAAACCAAAGATGTCATTAACTTTTATTTTTATTTCAAGTTAAAAAAAAAGTAAGTCATCAACTACACAACTAAGCATCACACAAGACATGGTCCGAACAAACATTTGATAGACATTTTTCCATTAAGATCTCAACTCTGAAGCATGAACAATCGTTTCTAGCAAACTTGGATGAATGGAAGAGGTGAAAAACTGAGATGGTCAGTCAAAATCAAAACTGATAACCTCTTCCGCAAAATATCAAGGAAAGCCCCATCTGTAATTAGCGTGCTGCTTTACTCTTATCATGTAGCAACCACCATAACAAAGCAATACTTTTTTTCTAAATTTACTTGCAATACTTACTGTGAAACCACTCAGTTCGAACAGATCTAAATCATGAAATGCCTGCATTTGAATCGCAAATTACGTTCCAAATCTTTCATCGCTGCAATAAAAAATCAGAGAAGACGCATCGAGCATAAATACCTCTCACCATAAACGATCTCAAACCCCAGCCATCAATCGCTATTACAGGCTTGTGGAGCAAACCTCAAAATCTCAAATCAATCTAAAAAAACAAAGCACAAAAAACAAAACAAAAAAAGCGAAACCAAACCGTTATTTCGTCGCAAAATACCCCTCGAAACCAAACCCTCGACAGCATTAAACACGAACAACCAACACAACAAACCCTAACACCAGCGTACAGCTCCAAAATACTAGCCTACTCGCGTCGCACCATCTAAACCTCAAATCCATTAACATCATTGCATTCGAGATAAGGATCCCAGCACAATTCCTTTTCTAGGGTCTCAAAAAAAAAAAGTATAGGAAGCAAAAAACAAGACTAACATAGATCAGAACAAGAACTTACCTTCTTGCAAGTCAATGGCGAAGCAAGGAAGTAGACGCAATCGGTATTAAGCTTGATGGCCTCCTCCTCCGCCGTCAGGGGTCGAGGATCACTCCGTCCGGAATCCATGCCCCCGGCTCCTCGCTGAAGATAAAGAAAAAAGGCAGATCTGGCGCCGAGTTGCCTATTGCAGGTGAGCCGAATCAAGACGAAAACCTAGGGCTTCGAGAGTCCAATCCCCATAATCTCATACTTTGAACGAAGAAACAAGAAGGTTATGGCAGAATAATTGCCGGGTTAAAAAGGGGAGAAATAAAATTGGAGGCAGGTATCCGTTTGAGGTCGAAATTTTTGTCGGGAAACAAACTCGCACACCACCACGCCTAATTTTATCTAAAAAAAAAAAATAATTGAAAAATTCGCCCATAATTTGAAAATATTTTCAGCTTAATTTATAATTTATCATTTACTATTTAGAAAAAAAAATACAAATTTGATTTGCTAATTTCCTTACAAATTAATATATAAATACTTGTACTTATTTTAAATATTAATTTTAAATTTTAAAATATTTTAATGTTATTTTAAAATATTTGTTCTCCTTATATTCTGATTATATATATATATATATATAATGAAAAAATTATAGGGATAATTACATATGGACCTCCCGAATCACTGATACTTACAAATAAATCACACATGTGATTTCTGTGAAGTACTGAACTGATGTAATTACACGTGCCACATTCAAACTATTGATAATTTGATAAAAATGAAAAACATGGGTGTGCATTCTTTTTGCTTGTATTCTTACACTTTGATTGTTTAGTGTTGACGCCCAAATCAAAAGGATTAAAAGATTATAAAGACATTTGTGAACAAGGTTTTGAAATAGGACTGGTCATTGCACTGAAAGAAGAAAGAATTCAGGGTTTGAGTCGGATGACAGAAATAAATAAATACTATTTAAATAATATAATAATGATGTGAATGTATCACAAAAATAAAAATAAGTATTTCCAAAAATATAGAATGCTCACAATAAATATATTATCTAATTTGAAATTTAAATGTTGACTACTTCTAATTTTATTTCCAATTTATTTCTTATGATTTAATTGTGTTTGAAAGCAAAAAAGGATGAATTGGGCAAGAGATTGAGGGGGTGGATATAAATTTTTACTTGCTCTTGAGTTTTAATAGTTTGTTTACTTAGATTATTTAATTTAAATTAAAATTTAACATTTTGATTAAATGATAAGGATACTTTAATATTAATAAATGGTCGATTCGATGAAGCTATGATAGGTTCATTGTCCATCAGCTCTGATACACTATCAATAAACTTGCATCATCTGGCACGAATCTCGAGATAATTTTTTAAACAAGAAATATTCAAACTTTGATTAACAGTCATCCAGAGCCCCGATTTCAATAAATTTATAGTCAAACTGACCAGCTCGATGAGAAGGACTCAATGATATCAAAATTAGTCAAATTTGAGTCAAATCAAGTCTAAATCAAGTCATTAAACCATTCTTGAAAAATTTCTGGACACATTTGAAAGGTCAAATTGATGTCAAATCTGGCAAGCTTATAGTTGAATCAAGCATCTCGACAAAACGTATCCAATGAGATCAAGATCACTCAATTTCAACATCATTAAGACACCCAAATGTTCATTAATCATCGTTTGATTAAGGAAAGCTTTCCGGACAGTTCAATCAAAATGATTCATATTCCTGCATTAATTGCACCAACAACATTATAAATAGAGCCCCTCCCCTCTCATGAGGGGGGAGCTTAAGCATAGAGAGAGCTTGAGGCCTTAAGAAGGAGCTGCAGCTCAGCATCACTGTCGACAGTCGTCGACTGCCGCCGGCCTCCGTCCACCGTTGTCAACCACCGCTGACCTTTGTCGACCATCGTCTATCGTCGTCGAGCACTACCGACCTTCATTGACCTCAACCAACCTTCATCAATCACCGCTAACCAGACACGGACAGTCGACGTTGTAATCTGAAAAGTATAGTTACTCTTTCTCGTCTGTGGGATAAGAGATTCTTGTAATCATCAATCAATAGTGGATTTTCACATCTAGGCTAGGCCCAATGATTTTTCCCTTTCTAGATTTTACACGTAAAAATTCATGTAGTCATTACTGTTTGTTCCTCTTTTATCTATGTGTGTTGAATTCTCATACAAAACAAAGACGATAATCCGTTATTCTTCCGTCTCGGATTTTATAGCACGCATCAAGCTCAATTGCCTATTTTATCAGATTATAGTCGAAGCTACGTTAGAGCAATTTTATTAGTATATCAAATCTACCATAAGACTTGTTCACAATTGAATCATCTGTTCCNTTAATTTAAAAAATTATATGATTAAACATAAACATATAAGCTTTACAAAATCTCTCAATAAATCTCTTATATTGAATTGTATCTACATAGCTTCTTATTTCCTTAATAAGTCCAACATCTCTAATAAACAATTCTTGTATTGCTTCTCTATCTTTCATGATCAAATTTTCAAAACCATGAATTATAATTTGTAGTTGGATTGAGATCATTTTTGTAACATTTAAAACTTGATTTATTTCTTATGCATGTTTTGATTGAGGTGGAGCCATCATTCTTGAGAAAATTGATTTGTTTACCCTAACATGATCAGTAGAAATATCCTTGCATGTTTCTCTCTATTGTCTTTGTACGATATGTATGTTAATAATTTTTTTTTATAGTTTCTCGTATCTTTCTTTAACGAGTACCGCAAGGGGTTAATGCAATCACATTAAATTTTTTATTTTCATGTAGGAACATAGAAATTTCTCCTATTAAAATGCTCACATTACCACATAAATGTAAATTATTTGCATGTATAAATATTTCATTACAAATAAATATACATCGATTCACATGTGTTTTCTTAAAAAAACATGTAATTAAATGTTTCCATTGGCAAATTAAGTTCTTTTAACATCATTCCCCCAAAATAGTTGGTATGTGTTTATTAAGTGTCTCTGTGGCTTTTAAATTTTGTTGGCTTGTTGTCTTGCAATTTTTTTTAGGCTATGTAGTTTGTTACTATTATATTTTTCTTTTTGGTATTGATAATTGTATATATTAATCATTTTTAGTGTAATTGGCCATAACGAATGTAAGCGTGAAACATCCTACTAAGGTTTAATGTGGTTCAGATCACAAGTTCACAAAAAAATATTATGTGTGTTAATCCGTATATACATGCAGATTATGAGATAACACCCCAGATACATCTAGAATATATCTTATTAGCACTAGGGCTGTCAAAACGGCTCGTTCTTCGCGAACAGCTTTGTTCGGCTCGTTAATTTTGTTCGATAAGTTAACAAGCCAAACACGAACTAAGATGTGTNATTGAATCATCTGTTCCTAGCCAATCCACTTTTTAAATCACTATTTAGAACTCTTCTAATAAGTTATTTTCAATGTGTTTGAAATTCTCAAGTTGAATTCTTCTAATAAGTTGATTATCTACATTTCAATTGTCTTTGTGCCTAAGAGAGAATCCATTAGTTCATACAAAGGGATAGTGACTAAAACAATTAACTCCTTAATTTAAAAAATTATATGATTAAACATAAACATAGAAGCTTCACAAAATCTCTCAATAACTCTCTTATCTTGAATTGTATCAACATAGCTTCCTATTTGATTAACAAGTTCAATATCTCTAATGAACAAATCTTTTATTGCTTCAACATCTTTCATGATCAAATTTTCAAAATCATGAATTAAAACTTGTAACTGGACTGAGATCATTTTTGTAACATTTAAAACTTGATTTAAGAATTTCTTATGCATGTTTTGATTGAGGTGGAGCCATCATTCTTGAGAAGATTGTTTTGCTTACCCTTATAAGATCAGTAGCAACATCCTTGTGTGCTTTTTTCTATTGTCTTTGTACGAGAGGTGCTTTACATGTTACTAAGTTGCTAATAATTCATTTTATAGTTTCTCGTATCTTCGTTTGACAAGCACCACAAGGGGTAATGCAATCACATTAAATTTTTATTTTCATATAGAAATATAGGTATTTCTCCTATTAAAATGCACAAATGACTACATAAATGTCAATTATTTGCATGCATAAATATTTCATTACAAATAAATATACATCAATTCACATTTATTTACTTAAAAACATGTAATTTCATGTTTCCATTGACAAATTTAATTTCTCTTAACATCCTTGCCCAAAAATAGATGTGTTGGGTTTATGAAGTGTTCTATATGGCCTTTAAATTGTGTACATTTATTATTTTGTTATTTTTTGTTTTGATAATTGTATTTATTAATCATTTTTTAAAGTGTAATGGGCCATAACGAATTCATGCATGAAACATCTTATTAAGGTTTAACGTGGTTTAGATCAGAAGTTCACAAGTAAATAACACATGCGGTCATCCGTACATTCAGATTATGAGATTACACCTCATATACATCTAAAAAAACATCTTATCAATACATAGTATCTTTTTCAAGTACATAACCCTTTATGGTCTACAAATGTTAGCTTTAGAGGTTATTTTACAATAACTAGAATTTGGCAAACAAAAATAATCAAATTATACAAATATAAATTTAATAGATTTTCAAAAAATTAATTTCTATCTAGACCAATTTTTCAAGTACTATACTATATATTATTTAGACATTTTTCTTATATATATATATATATATATATATATATATATA